>JANJXV010000595.1:0-560764 GCA_024803745.1 Megascapheus bottae | reverse complement strand
GTGAAGTCATAGAATGGAGGTGTGTGAAGTCAGAATGGAGGTGTGTGAAGTCATAGAATGGAGGTGTGTGAAGTCAGAATGGAGGTGTGTGAACTCATAGAATGGAGCTGTGTGAAGTCACAATGGAGGTGTGTGAAGTCATAGAATGGAGGTGTGTGAAGTCAAAGAATGGAGGTGTGTGAAGTCATAGAATGGAGCTGTGTGAAGTCAGATTGGAGTTGTGTGAAGTCACAGAATTGAGGTGTGTGAACTCAGAATGGAGGTGTGTGAAGTCACAGAATGAAGGTGTGTGAAGTCATAGAATGGAGGTGTGTGAAGTCATAGAATGGATGTGTGTGAAGTCATAATGGAGGTGTGTGAAATCACAGAATTGAGGTGTGTGAAGTCACAGAATGGAGGTGTGTGAAGTCATAGAATGGAGGTGTGTGAAGTCATAGAATGGATGTTTGTGAAGTAAGAATGAAGGTGTGTTAAATCATAGAATGGAGGTGTGTGAAGGCACAGAATGGAGGTGTGTGAAGTCATAGAATGGAGCTGTTTGAAGTCAGAATGGAGGTGTGTGAAGTCCCAGAATGGAGGTGTGTGGACTCAGAATGGTGGTGTGTGAAGTCACAGAATGGAGGTGTGTTAAGTCATAGAATGGGGGTGGGTGAAGTCATAGAATGGATGTTTGTGAAGTAAGAAGGAGGTGTGTTAAGTCCTAGAATGGAGATGTGTGAAGGCAGAGAATGGAGGTGTGTGATGTCATAGAATGGAGCTGTGTGAAGTCAGAATGGAGGTGTGTGAAGTCATAGAATGAAGGTGTGTGAACTCACAATGGAGATGTGTGAAGTCATAGAATGGAGGTGTGTGAAGTCATAGAATGGAGGTGTGTGAAGTCATAGAATGGAGGTGTGAGAAGTCACAGAATTGATGTTTGTGAAGTCAGAATGGAGGTGTGTGAAATCAGAATGGAGGTTTGTGAAGTCATAGAATGGAGGTGTGGGAAGTCGTGGCATGGATGTGTGTGAAGTCACAGAATTGATGTTTGTGAAGTCAGAATGGACGTGTGTGAACTCACAATGGAGGAGTGTGAAGTCAAAGAATGGAGGTGTGTGAAGTCACAAAATTGATGTTTGTGAAGTCAGAATGGAGGTGTGTGAAGTCAGAATGGAGGTGTGTGAAGTCATAGAATGGAGGTGTTTGAAGTCACAATGCAGGTGTGTGAACTCATAGAATGGAGGTGTGTGAAGTCACAGAATGGAGGTGTGTGAAGTCATAGAATGGAGGTGTGTGAAGTCATAGAATGGAGGTGTGTGAAGTCATAGAATGGAGGTGTGTGAAGTCATAGAATGGAGGAGTGTGAAGTCATAGAATGGAGGTTTGTGAAGTCATAGAATGGAGGTGGGTGAATTCATACAATGGATGTTCCTGAAGTAAGAATGTAGGTGTGTGAAGTCATAGAATGGAGGTGTGTGAAGTCAAAAAGGTGGTGTGTGAACTCATAGAATGGATGTGTGTGAACTGATAGAGTAGAGGCGTGTGAAGTAATGGAATGGAGGCGTGTGAAGTCAAAGAATGGAGGTGTGTGAAGTCAAACAATGGAGGTGTGCGAAGTCACAGAATGGAGGTGTGTGAAGTCACACAATGGAAGTGTGTGAAGTCAAAATGGAGGTGTGTGAAGTCACAGAATGGAGGTGTGTGAAGTCACAGAATGGAGGTGTGTGAAGTCAAAATGGTGGTGTGTAACGTCACAAATGGAGGTGTGTGAAGTCACAGAATATATGTGTGTGAACTCAAAATGGAGGTGTGTGAACTCAAAGAATGGAGGTGTGCGAAGTCAAAGAATATAGGTGTGTGAAGTCATAGAATGGAGGTGTGTGAAGTCATAGAATGTAGGTGTGTGAAATCATAGAAGGGAGGTGTGTGCAGTCACGGAATGAAGGTGTGTTAAGTCACAGAACGGAGGTGTGTGATCTCAGAATGGAGGTGTATGAAGTCCCAGAATGGAGGTGTGGGAAGTCATAGAATGGATGTTTGTGAAGTAAGAATGAAGGTGTGTTAAATCATAGAATGGAGGTGTGTGAAGGCACAGAATGGAGGTGTGTGAAGTCATAGTATGGAGGTGTGTGAAGTCATAGAATGGAGGTGTGTGAAGTCACAGAATTGATGTTTGTGAAGTCAGAATGGAGGTGTATGAAGTCAGAATGGAGGTTTGTGAAGTCATAGAATGGAGGTGTGTGAAGTCATAGTATGGAGGTGTGTGAAGTCATAGAATGGAGGTGTGTGAAGTCACAGAATTGATGTTTGTGAATTCAGAATGGAGGTGTGTGAACTCACAATCGAGGTGTGTGAAGCGAAAGAATGGAGGTGTGTGAAGTCACAGAATTGATGTTTGTGAAGTCAGAATGGAGGTGTGTGAAGTCAGAATGGAGGTGTGTGAAGTCATAGAATGGAGGTCTGTGAAGTCACAATGCACGTGTGTGAACTCATAGAATGGAGGTGTGTGAAGTCAGAATGGAGTTGTGTGAAGTCATAGAATGGAGGTGTGTGAAGTCAGAATGGAGGTGTGTGAAGTCATAGAATGGAGGTGTGTGAAGTCAGAATGGAGGTGTGTGAACTCATAGAATGGAGCTGTGTGAAGTCACAATGGAGGTGTGTGAAGTCATAGAATGGAGGTGTGTGAAGTCAAAGAATGGAGGTGTGTGAAGTCATAGAATGGAGCTGTGTGAAGTCAGATTGGAGTTGTGTGAAGTCACAGAATGGAGGTGTGTGAACTCAGAATGGAGGTGTGTGAAGTCACAGAATGAAGGTGTGTGAAGTCATAGAATGGAGGTGTGTGAAGTCATAGAATGGATGTGTGTGAAGTCATAATGGAGGTGTGTGAAGTCAAAGAATTGAGGTGTGTGAAGTCACAGAATGGAGGTGTGTGAAGTCATAGAATGGAGGTGTGTGAAGTCATAGAATGGATGTTTGTGAAGTAAGAATGAAGGTGTGTTAAATCATAGAATGGAGGTGTGTGAAGGCACAGAATGGAGGTGTGTGAAGTCATAGAATGGAGCTGTTTGAAGTCAGAATGGAGGTGTGTGAAGTCCCAGAATGGAGGTGTGTGAAGTCATAGAATGGAGGTGTGTGAAGTCACAGAATGGAGGTGTGTTAAGTCACAGAACGGAGGTGTTTGAACTCAGAATGGAGGTGTGTGAAATCACAGAATGGAGGTGTGTGAAGTCATAGAATGGAGGTGTGTGAACTCATAGAATGGAGGTGTGGGAAGGCATAGAGTGGAGCTGTGTGAATTCAGATTGGAGGTGTGCGAAGTCACAGAATGGAGGTGTGTGAAGTCATTGAATGGAGCTGGGTGAAGTCAGAATGGAGGTGTGTGAAGTCACAGAATTGAGGTGTGTGAACTCAGAACGGAGGTGTGTGAAGTCACAGAATCTAGGTGTGTGAAGTCATAGAATGGAGGTGTGTGAAGTCATAGAATGGAGGTGTGTGAAGTCATAATGGAGGTGTGTGAAGTCACAGAATTGAGGTATGTGAAGTCACAGAATGGAGGTGTGTGAAGTCATAGAATGGAGGTGTGTGAAGTCAAAACGGAGGTGTGTGAAATCATAGAATGGTGGTGTGTGAAGTCAAAGAATGGAGGTGTGTGAAGTCATCGAATGGAGGTGTGTGAAGTCATGGATTGGAGGTGTGTGAAGTCACAGAATGGAGGTGTGTGAAGTCAGAATGGACTTGTGTGAAGTCATAGAATGGAGGTGTGTGAAGTCAGAATGGAGGTGTGAGAAGTCATAGAATGGAGTTGTGTGAAGCCTGAATGGAGGTGTGTGAACTCATAGAATGGAGGTGTGTGAAGGCACAATGGAGGTGTGTGAAATCATAGAATGGAGGTGTGTGAAGTCACAGCATGGAGGTGTGTGAACTCAGAATGGAGGTGTGTGAAGTCACAGAATGGGTGTGAAGTCATAGAATGGAGGTGTGTGACGTCACAGAATGGAGGTGTGAAGTCATAGAATGGAGGTGTGTGAAGTCATAGAATGGAGGTGTGTGAAGTCATATTGGAGGTGTGTGAAGTCACAGAATTGAGGTGTGTGAAGTCACTGAATGGAGGTGTGTGAAGTCATAGAATGGAGGTGTGTGAAGTCATAGAATGGAGGTGTGTGATCATAGAATGGATATTTGTGAAGTAAGAATGAAGGTGTGTTAAGTCATAGAATGGAGGTGTGTGAAGGCACAGATTGGAGGTGTGTGAAGTCATAGAATGGAGCTGTGTGAAGTCATAATGGAGGTGTGTGAAGTCATAGAATGGAGGTGTGTGAACTCACAATGGAGGTGTGTGAAGTGAAAGAATGGAGGTGTGTGAAGTCATAGAAAGGAATTGTGTGAAGTCATAGAATGGAGGTGTGTGAAGCCAGAATTGAGGTGTGTGAAGTCAGAGAATTGATGTGTGTGAACTCAGAATGGAGGTTTGTGAAGTCATAGAATGGAGGTGTGTGAAGTCATAGAATGGATGTTTCTGAAGTAGAATGAAGGTGTGTGAAGTCACAGAATTGAGGTGTGTGAAGTCAAAATGGAGGTGTGAGAACTCATAAAATGGAGATGTGTGAAGTCATAGAATGGAGGTGTTTGAAGTCCAAAAATGGAGGTGTGTGAAGTCAAACAATGGTGGTGTGTGAAGTCACAGAATGTAGGTGTGTGAAGGCATCGAATGGAGGTGTGTGAAGTCATAGAATGGAGGTGTGTGAAGTCAGAATGGAGGTGTGTGAACTCATAGAATGGAGGTGTGTGAAGTCACAATGGAGGTATGTGAAGTCATCGAATGGTGGTGTGTGAAGTCACAGAATGGAGGTGTGGAAGTCATAGAATGGAGGTGTGTGAAGACAGAATGGAGGTGTGTGAACTCATAGAATGGAGGTGTGTGAAGTCATAATGTAGGTGTGTGAAGTCACAGAATTGAGGTGTGTGAAGTCACAGAATGGAGGTGTGTAAAGTCATAGAATGGAGGTGTGTGAAGTCATAGAATGGAGGTGTGTGAAGTCATAGAATGAATGTTTGTGAAGTAAGAATGAAGGTGTGTTAAGTCATAAAATGGAGATGTGTGAAGCCACAGAATGGAGGTGTGTGAAGTCATAGAATGGAGCTGTGTGAAGTCAGAATGGAGGTGTGTGAAGTCATAGATTGGAGGTGTGTGAACTCAAAATGGAGATGTGTGAAGTCAAAAAATGGAGGTGTGTGAAGTCAAAGAATGGAAGTGTGTGAAGTCATAGAATGGAGGTGTGCGAAGTCATAGAATGGAGGTGTGTGAAGTCATAGATGGAGGTGTGTGAAGTCACAGAATTGATGTTTGTGAATTCAGAATGGAGGTGTGTGAACTCACAATGGAGGTGTGTGAAGTCAAAGAATGGAGGTGTGTGAAGTCACAGAATTGATGTTTGTGAAGTCAGAATGGAGGTGTGCGAAGTCAGAATGGAGTTGTGTGAAGTCACAGAATGGAGGTGTGTGAAGTCAGAATGGACTTGTGTGAACTCATAGAATGGAGGTGTCTGAAGTCAGAATGGAGGTGTGTGAAGTCATAGAATGGAGGTGTGTGAAGTCAGAATGGAGGTGTGTGAACTCATAGGATGGAGGTGTGTGAAGTCACAATGGAAGTGTGTGAAATCATAGAATGGAGGTGTGTGAAGTCACAGTAAGGAGGTGTGAGAAGTCATAGAATGAAGCTGTGTGAAGTGAGAATTGAGGTGTGTGAAGTCACAGAATGGAGGTGTGTGAACTCAGAATGGTGTTGTGTGAAGTCACAGAATGGAGGTGTGAAGTCATAGAATGGAGGTGTGTGAAGTCATAAAATTCAGGTGTGTGAAGTCATAATGGAGGTGTGTGAAGTCACAGAATTGAGGTGTGTGAAGTCACTGAATAGAGGTGTGTGAGGTCATAGAATGGAGGTGTGTGAAGTCATAGAATGGAGGTGTGTGATCATAGAATGGATGTTTGTGAAGTAAGAATGAAGGTGTGTTAAGTCATAGAATGGAGGTGTGTGAAGGCACAGATTGGAGGTGTGTGAAGTCATAGAATGGAGCTGTGTGAAGTCATAATGGAGGTGTGTGAAGTCATAGAATGGAGGTGTGTGAACTCACAATGGAGGTGTGTGAAGTCAAAGAATGGAGGTGTGTGAAGTCACAGAAAGTTATTGTGTGAAGTCATAGAATAGAGGTGTGTGAAGCCAGAATTGAGGTGTGTGAAGTCAGAGAATTGAGGTGTGTGAACTCAGAATGGAGGTGTGTGAAGACACAGAATGGAGGTTTGTGAAGTCATAGAATGGAGGTGTGTGAAGTCATAGAATGGATGTTTCTGAAGTAGAATGAAGGTGTGTGAAGTCACAGAATGGAGGTGTGTGAAGTCAAAATGTAGGTGTGAGAACTCATAAAATGGAGATGTGTGAAGTCATGGAATGGAGGTGTGTGAAGTCCAAAAATGGAGGTGTGTGAAGTCAAACAATGGTGGTGTGTGAAGTCACAGAATGGAGGTGTGTGAAGGCATAGAATGGAGGTGTGTGAAGTCACGGAATGGAGGTGTGTGAAGTCACAGAATGGAGGTGTGTGAAGTCAGAATGGAGTTGTATGAAGTCATAGAATGGAAGTGTGTGAAGTCAGAACGGAGGTGTGTGAACTCATAGAATGGAGGTGTGTGAAGTCAAAATGGAGTTGTGCGAACTCATAAAATGGAGATGCGTGAAGTCATGGAATGGAGGTGTGTGAAGTCCAAAAATGGAGGTGTGTGAAGTCAAACAATGGTGGTGTGTGAAGTCACAGAATGGAGGTGTGTGAAGTCATAGAATGGAGGTGTGTGAAGTCACAGAATGGAGATGTGTGTAGTCACAGAATGGAGGTGTGTGAAGTCACAGAATGGAGGTGTGTGAAGTCACAGAATGGAGGTGTGTGAACTCACAATGGAGGTGTGTGAAGTCCCAGAATGGAGGTGTGTGAAGTCAAACAATAAAGGTGTGTGAAGTCACAGAATGGAGGTCTGTGAAGTCATAGAATGGAGGTGTGTTAAGTCACAGAATGGAGGTGTGTGAACTCAGAGAATGGAGGTGTGTGAACTCAGAATGAAGGTGTGTGAAATCACAGAACGGAGATTTGTGAATTCATAGAATGGAAGTGCGTGAAGTCCTGTAATGGATGTTTCTGAAGTAAGAATGAAGGTGTGTGAAGTCATAGTATGGAGGTTTGTGAAGTCAAAATGGAGGTGTGTGAACTCATAGAATGGAGGTGTGTGAACTCATAGAATGGAGGTGTGTGAAGTCATGGAAAGGAGGTGTGTGAAGTCAAAGAATGGAGGTGTGTGAAGTCAAACAATAAAGGTGTGTGAAGTCACAGAATGGAGGTATGTGAAATCACAGAATGGAGGTGTGTGAAGTCAAAAAGGTGGTGTGTAGAGTCACAAATGGAGGTGTGTGAACTCATAGAATGGAGGTATGTGAAGTCAAAGAATGGAGGTGTGTGAAGGCATCAAATGGAGGTGTGTGAAGTCATGGAATGGAGGTGTGTGAAGTCACCGAATGGAGGTGTGTGAAGTCAGAATGGAGTTGTGTGAAGTTATAGAATGGAGGTGTGTGAAGTCAGAATAGAGGTGTGTGATGTCATAGAATGGAGGTGTGTGAAGACAGAATGGAAGAGTGTGAACTCATAGAATGGAGGTGTGTGAAGTCACAATGGAGGTATGTGAATTCATAGAATGGTGGTGTGTGAAGTCACAGAATGGAGGTGTGGAAGTCATAGAATGGAGGTGTGTGAAGTCATAGAATGAATGTTTGTGAAGAAAGAATGAAGGTGTGTTAAGTCATAAAATGGAGATGTGTGAAGGCACAGAATGGAGGTGTGTGAAGTCATAGAATGGAGCTGTGTGAAGTCAGAATGGAGGTGTGTGAAGTCATAGAATGGCGGTGTGAGAACTCACAATGGAGATGTGTGAAGTCAAAAAATGGAGGTGTGTGAAGTCAAAGAATGGAAGTGTGTGAAGTCATAGAATGGAGGTGTGTGAAGTCATAGAATGGAGGTGTGTGAAGTCATAGAATGGAGGTGTGTGAAGTCACAGAATTGATGTTTGTGAAGTCAGAATGGAGGTGTGTGAAGTCAGAATGGAGGTTTGTGAAGTCATAGAATGGAGGTGTGTGAAGTCACAGAATTGATGTGTGAATTCAGAATGGAGGTGAGTGAACTCACAATGGAGGTGTGTGAAGCGAAAGAATGGAGGTGTGTGAAGTCACAGAATTGATGTTTGTGAAGTCAGAATGGAGGTGTGTGAAGTCAGAATGGAGGTGTGTGAAGTCATAGAATGGAGGTGTGTGAAGTCACATGGCACGTGTGTGAACTCATAGAATGGAGGTGTCTGAAGTCAGAATGGAGTTGTGTGAAGTCATAGAATGGAGGTGTGTGAAGTCAGAATGGAGGTGTGTGAAGTCAGAATGGAGTTGTGTGAAGTCACATAATGGAGGTGTGTGAACTCAGAATGGAGGTGTGTGAAGTCACACAATGAAGGTGTGTGAAGTCATAGAATGGAGGTGTGTGAAGTCATAGAATGGATGTGTGTGAAGTCATAATGGAGGTGTGTGAAGTCACAGAATTGAGGTGTGTGAAGTCACAGAATGGAGGTTTGTGAAGTCATAGAATGGAGGTGTGTGAAGTCATAGAATGGAGGTGTGTGAAGTCATAGAATGGATGTTTGTGAAGTAAGAATGAAGGTGTGTTAAATCATAGAATGGAGGTGTGTGAAGGCACAGAATGGAGGTGTGTGAAGTCATAGAATGGAGCTGTTTGAAGTCAGAATGGAGGTGTGTGAAGTCACAGAATGGAGGTGTGTGTACTCAGAATGTTGGTGTGTGAAGTCACAGAATGGAGGTGTGTTAAGTCACAGAACGGAGGTGTTTGAACTCAGAATGGAGGTGTGTGAAATCACAGAATGGAGGTGTGTGAAGTCATAGAATGGAGGTGTGTGAAATCATAGAATGGAGGTGTGGGAAGGCATAGAGTGGAGCTGTGTGAAGTCAGATTGGAGGTGTGCGAAGTCACAGAATGGAGTTGTGTGAAGTCATTGAATGGAGCTGGGTGAAGTCAGAATGGATGTGTGTGAAGTCACAGAATTGAGGTGTGTGAACTCAGAACGGAGGTGTGTGAAGTCACAGAATCTAGGTGTGTGAAGTCATAGAATGGAGGTGTGTGAAGTCATAGAATGGAGGTGTGTGAAGTCAGAATGAAGCTGTGTGAAGTCATAGAATGGAGGTGTGTGAAGTCAGAATGGAGGTGTGTGAAGTCATAGAATGGAGGTGTGTGAAGTCAGAATGGAGGTGAGTGAACTCATGGAATGGAGGTGTGTGAAGTCATAGAATTAAGCTGTGTGAAGTCAGATTGGAGGTGTGTGAAGTCACAGAATGGAGGTGTGTGAACTCAGAATGGAGGTGTGTGAAGTCCCAAAATGGAGGTGTGTGAAGTCATAGAATGGAGGTGTGTGAAGTCATAGAATGGATGTGTGTGAAGTCATAAGGAAATGTGTGAAGTCACAGAATTGAGGTGTGTGAACTCACAGAAAGGAGGTGTGTGAACTCATAGAATGGAGGTGTGTGAAGTCATAGCATGGATGTTTGTTAAGTAAGAATGGAGGTGTGTGAAGTCATAGAATGGAGCTGTGTGAAGTCAGAATGGAGGTTTGTGAAGTCACAGAATGGAGGTTTGTGAACTCAGAATGGAGGTGTGTGAAGTCACAGAATGAAGGTGTGTTAAGTCACAGAACGGAGGTGTTGGAACTCAGAATGGAGGTGTGTGAAGTCACAGAATGGAGGTGTGTGAAGTCATAGAATGGAGGTGTGTGAAATCATAGAACGGAGGTGTGGGAAGTCAGAGAATGGAGCTGTGTGAAGTCAGAATGGAGGTGTGCGAAGTCACAGAATGGAGGTGTGTGATGTCATTTTATGGAGCTGTGTGAAGTCAGAACGGAGGTGTGTGAACTCAGATTGGAGGTGTGGGAAGTCACAATGGAGGTGTGTGAAGTTATAGAATGGAGGTGTGTAAAGTCACAGAATGGAGGGGTGTGAAGTCAAAGACTGGAGGTGTGTGAAGTCATAGAATGGAGGTGTGTGAAGTCATAGAATGGAGGTGTGTGAAGTCACAGAATGAAGGTGCGTTAAGTCACAGAACTGAGGTTTGTGAACTCAGAATGGAGGTGTGTGAAGTCACAGAATGGAGGTGTGGGAAGTTGTAGAATGGAGTTGTGTGAAGTCACAGAATGGATGTGTGTGAATTAATAGAATGGAGGTGTGAGAAATCATAGAATGGAGGTGTGTGAAGTCGCAGAATGGAGGTGTGTGAAGTCACAGATTGGAGGTGTGTGAAGTCACAGAATGGAGGTGTGTGAACTCACAATGGAGGTGTGTTAAGTCAAAGAATGGAGGTGTGTGAAGTCATAGAATGGAATTGTGTGAAGTCATAGAATGGAGGTGTGTGAAGTGAGAATTGAGGTGTCTGAAGTTACAGAATGGAGGTGTGTGAACTCAGAATGAAGGTGTGTGAAGTCACAGAACGGAGGTGTGTTAAGTCACAGAACGGAGGTGTTGGAACTCATAATGGAGGTGTGTGAAGTCACAGAATGGAGGTGTGTGAAGTCATAGAATGGAGGTGTGTGAAATCATAGAACGGAGGTGTGGGAAGTCAAAGAATGGAGCTGTGTGAAGTCAGAATGGAGGAGTGCGAAGTCACAGAATGGAGGTGTGTGAAGTCATTTTATGGAGCTGTGTGAAGTCAGAAAGGATGTGTGTGAACTCAGATTGGAGGTGTGGGAAGTCACAATGGAGGTTTGTGAAGTTATAGAATGGAGGTGTGTGAAGTCACAGAATGGAGGGGTGTGAAGTCAAAGACTGGAGGTGTGTGAAGTCATAGAATGGAGGTTTGTGAAGTCATAGAATGGAGGTGTGTGAAGTCACAGAATGAAGGTGCGATAAGTCACAGAATCGAGGTTTGTGAACTCAGAATGGAGGTGTGTGAAGTCACAGAATGGAAGTGTGGGAAGTTATAGAATGGAGTTGTGTGAAGTCACAGAATGGAGGTGTGTGAATTAATAGAATGGAGGGGTGAGAAATCATAGAATGGAGGTGTGTGAAGTCACAGAATGGAGGTGTGTGAAGTCACAGAATGGAGGTGTGTGAACTCACAATGGAGGTGTGTGAAGTCAAAGAATGGAGGTGTGTGAAGTCATAGAATGGAATTGTGTGAAGTCATAGAATGGAGGTGTGTGAAGTGAGAATTGAGGTGTGTGAAGTCACGGAATTGAGGTGTGTGAACTCAGAATGGAGGTGTGTAAAGTCTCAGAATGGAGGTTTGTGAAGTCATAGAATGGAGGTGTGTGAAGTCATAGAATGGATGTTTCTGAAGTAGAATGAAGGTGTGTGAACTCATAGAATGGAGGTGTGTGAAGTCAAAATGGAGGTGTGTGAACTCATAAAATGGAGATGTGTGAAGTCATGGAATGGAGGTGTGTGAAGTCCAAGAATATTGGTGTGTGAAGTCAAACAATGGTGGTGTGTGAAGTCACAGAATGCAGGTGTGTTAAGTCAAAGAATGGAAGTTTGTGAAGTCAAAATGGAGGTGTGTGAAGTCACAGAATGGAGGTGTGTGAAGTCACAGAATGAAGGTGTTTGAAGTCAAAATTGTGGTGTGTTAAGTCACAGAACGGAGGTGTCTGAAGTCAGAATGCAGCTGTGTGAAGTCATAGAATGGAGGTGTGTGAAGTCAGAATGGAGGTGTGTGAACTCATAGAATGGAGTGTGTGAAGTCACAATGGGGGTGTGTGAAGTCATAGAAAGGGGGTGTGTGAAGTCAAATTGGAAGTGTGTGAAATCACAGAATAGAGGTGTATCAACTCAGAAATGAGGAGTGTGAAGTCATAGAATGGATGTTTCTGAAGTAAGAATGAAGGTGTGTGAAGTCAGAGAATGGAGGTGTGTGAAGTCAAAATGGAGGTGTGTGAACTCATAGAATGGAGGTGTGTGAACTCATAGAATGGAGGTGTGTGAAGTCATGGAATGGAGGTGTGTGAAGTCAAAGAATGGAGGTGTGTGAAGTCAAACAATAAAAGTGTGTGAAGTCACAGAATGGAAGTGTGTGAAATCAAAGAATGGAGGTGTGTGAAGTCAAAAAGGTGTTGTGTAGAGTCACAAATGAAGATGTGTGAACTCATGGAATGGAGGTGTGTGAAGTCAAAGAATGGAGGTGTGTGAAGTCATCGAATGGAGGTGTGTGAAGTCATGGGATGGAGGTGTGTGAAGTCACAGAATGGAGGTGTGTGAAGTCATAGAATGGAGGTGTGTGAACTCAGAATGGAGGTGTGTGAAGTCACAGAATTGATGTTTGTGAAGTCAGAATGGAGGTGTGTGAAGTCAGAATGTAGGTTTGTGAAGTCATAGAATGGAGGTGTGTGAAGTCACAGAATTGATGTGTGAATTCAGAATGGAGGTGAGTGAACTCACAATGGAGGTGTGTGAAGCGAAAGAATGGAGGTGTGTGAAGTCACAGAATTGATGTTTGTGAAGTCAGAATGGAGGTGTGTGAAGTCAGAATGGAGGTGTGTGAAGTCATAGAATGGAGGTGTGTGAAGTCACAAGGCACGTGTGTGAACTCATAGAATGGAGGTGTCTGAAGTCAGAATGGAGTTGTGTGAAGTCATAGAATGGAGGTGTGTGAAGTCAGAATGGAGGTGTGTGAAGTCACAGAACGGAGGTGTGTGAAGTCATAGAATGGATGTGTGTGAAGTCATAATGGAGGTGTGTGAAGTCACAGAATTGAGGTGTGTGAAGTCAGCGAATGGAGGTGTGTGAAGTCATAGAATGGAGGTGTGTGAAGTCATAGAATGGGGGTGTGTGAAGTCAAATTGGAGGTGTGTGAAATCACAGAATGGAGGTTTGTCAACTCAGAAATGAGGAGTGAGAAGTCATAGAATGGAAGTGCGTGAAGTCATAGAATGGATGTTTCTGAAGTAAGAATGAAGGTGTGTGAAGTCATAGAATGGAGGTGTGTGAAGTCAAAATGGAGGTGTGTGAACTCATAGAATGGAGGTGTGTGAACTCATAGAATGGAGGTGTGTGAAGTCATGGAATGGAGGTGTGTTAAGTCAAAGATTGGAGGTGTGTGAAGTCAAACAATAAAGGTGTGTGAAGTCACAGAATGGAGGTGTGTGAAATCACAGAATGGAGGTTTGTGAAGTCAAAAAGGTGTTGTGTAGAGTCACAAAAGGAGGTGTGTGAACTCATAGAATGGAGGTGTGTGAAGTCAAAGAATGGAGGTGTGTGAAGTCACAGAATGGAGGTGTGTGAAATCAGAATGGAGCTGTGTGAAGTCATAGAATGGAGGTGTGTGAAGTCAGAATGGAGGTGTTTGAAGTCATAGAATGGAGGTGTGTGAAGTCAGAATGGAGGTGAGTGAACTCATGGAATGGAGGTGTGTGAAGTCACAGAATGGAGGTGTGGGAAGTTATAGAATGGAGTTGTGTGAAGTCACAGAATGGAGGTGTGTGAATTAATAGAATGGAGGGGTGAGAAATCATAGAATGGAGGTGTGTGAAGTCACAGAATGGAGTTGTGTGAAGTCACAGAGTGGAGTTGTGTGAAGTCACAGAATGGAGGTGTGTGAACTCACAATGGAGGTGTGTGAAGTCAAAGAATGGAGGTGTGTGAAGTAATAGAATGGAATTGTGTGAAGTCATAGAATGGAGGTGTGTGAAGTGAGAATTGAGGTGTGTGAAGTCACGGAATTGAGGTGTGTGAACTCAGAATGGAGGTGTGTGAAGTCTCAGAATGGAGGTTTGTGAAGTCATAGAATGGAGGTGTGTGAAGTCATAGAATGGATGTTTCTGAAGTAGAATGAAGGTGTGTGAACTCATAGAATGGAGGTGTGTGAAGTCAAAATGGAGGTGTGTGAACTCATAAAATGGAGATGTGTGAAGTCATGGAATGGAGGTGTGTGAAGTCCAAGAATATTGGTGTGTGAATTCAAACAATGGTGGTGTGTGAAGTCACAGAATGCAGGTGTGTTAAGTCAAAGAATGGAAGTGTGTGAAGTCAAAATGGAGGTGTGTGAAGTCACACAATGGAGGTGTGTGAAGTCGCAGAATGAAGGTGTTTGAAGTCAAAATTGTGGTGTGTTAAGTCACAGAACGGAGGTGTCTGAAGTCAGAATGCAGCTGTGTGAAGACATAAAATGGAGGTGTGTGAAGTCAGAATGGAGGTGTGTGAACTCATAGAATGGAGTGTGTGAAGTCACAATGGGGGTGTGTGAAGTCATAGAATGGGGGTGTGTGAAGTCAAATTGGAGGTGTGTGAAATCACAGAATAGAGGTGTGTCAACTCAGAAATGAGGAGTGTGAAGTCATAGAATGGAAGTGCGTGAAGTCATAGAATGGATGTTTCTGAAGTAAGAATGAAGGTGTGTGAAGTCAGAGAATGGAGGTGTGTGAAGTCAAAATGGAGGTGTGTGAACTCATAGAATGGAGGTGTGTGAACTCACAGAATGGAGGTGTGTGAAGTCATGGAATGGAGGTGTGTGAAGTCAAAGAATGGAGGTGTTTGAAGTCAAACAATAAAGGTGTGTGAAGTCACAGAATGGAGGTGTGTGAAATCAAAGAATGGAGGTGTGTGAAGTCAAAAAAGTGTTGTGTAGAGTCACAAATGAAGGTGTGTAAACTCATGGAATGGAGGTGTGTGAAGTCAAAGAATGGAGGTGTGTGAAGTCATAGAATGGAGGTGTGTGAAGTCATGGGATGGAGGTGTGTGAAGTCACAGAATGGAGGGGTGTGAAGTCATAGAATGGAGGTGTGTGAACTCAGAATGGAGGTGTGTGAAGTCACAGAACGGAGGTGTGTGAAGTCATAGAATGGATGTGTGTGAAGTCATAATGGAGGTGTGTGAAGTCACAGAATTGAGGTGTGTGAAGTCAGCGAATGGAGGTGTGTGAAGTCATAGAATGGAGGTGTGTGAAGTCATAGAATGGGGGTGTGTGAAGTCAAATTGGAGGTGTGTGAAATCACAGAATGGAGGTGTGTCAACTCAGAAATGAGGAGTGTGAAGTCATAGAATGGAAGTGCGTGAAGTCATAGAATGGATGTTTCTGAAGTAAGAATGAAGGTGTGTGAAGTCATAGAATGGAGGTGTGTGAAGTCAAAATGGAGGTGTGTGAACTCATAGAATGGAGGTGTGTGAACTCATAGAATGGAGGTGTGTGAAGTCATGGAATGGAGGTGTGTGAAGTCAAAGATTGGAGGTGTGTGAAGTCAAACAATAAAGGTGTGTGAAGTCACAGAATGGAGGTGTGTGAAATCACAGAATGGAGGTGTGTGAAGTCAAAAAGGTGTTGTGTAGAGTCACAAATGGAGGTGTGTGAACTCATAGAATGGAGGTGTGTGAAGTCAAAGAATGGAGGTGTGTGAAGTCACAGAATGGAGGTGTGTGAAGTCAGAATGGAGCTGTGTGAAGTCATAGAATGGAGGTGTGTGAAGTCAGAATGGAGGTGTGTGAAGTCATAGAATGGAGGTGTGTGAAGTCAGAATGGAGGTGAGTGAACTCATGGAATGGAGGTGTGTGAAGTCACAATGGAGGTGTGTGAAGTCATAGAATGGAGGTGTGTGAAGTCACAGAATGGAGGTGTGTGAAGTCATAGAATTAAGCTGTGTGAAGTCAGATTGGAGGTGTGTGAAGTCACAGAATGGAGGTGTGTGAACTCAGAATGGACGTGTGTGAAGTCACAAAATGGAGGTGTGTGAAGTCATAGAATGGAGGTGTGTGAAGTCATAGAATGGATGTGTGTGAAGTCATAAGGAAGTGTGTGAAGTCACAGAATTGAGGTGTGTGAACTCACAGAAAGGAGGTGTGTGAACTCATAGAATGGAGGTGTGTGAAGTCATAGCATGGATGTTTGTTAAGTAAGAATGAAGGTGTGTTAAGTCATAGAATGGAGGTGTGTGAAGGCACAGAATGGAGGTGTGTGAAGTCATAGAATGGAGCTGTGTGAAGTCAGAATGGATGTTTGTGAAGTCACAGAATGGAGGTGTGTGAACTCAGAATGGAGGTGTGTGAAGTCACAGAAAGGAGGTGTGTTAAGTCACAGAACGGAGGTGTTGGAACCCAGAATGGAGGTGTGTGAAGTCACAGAATGGAGGTGTGTGAAATCATAGAATGGAGTTGTGTGAAATCATAGAACGGAGGCGTGGGAAGTCAGAGAATGGAGCTGTGTGAAGTCAGAATGGAGGTGTGCGAAGTCACAGAATGGAGGTGTGTGATGTCATTTTATGGAGCAGTGTGAAGTCAGAACGGAGGTGTGTGAACTCAGATTGGAGGTGTGGGAAGTCACAATGGAGGTGTGTGAAGTTATAGAATGGAGGTGTGTAAAGTCACAGAATAGAGGGGTGTGAAGTCAAAGACTGGAGGTGTGTGAAGTCATAGAATGGAGGTGTGTGAAGTCATAGAATGGAGGTGTGTGAAGTCATAGAATGGAGGTGTGTGAAGTCACAGAATGAAGGTGCGTTAAGTCACAGAATCGAGGTTTGTGAACTCAGAATGGAGGTGTGTGAAGTCACAGAATGGAGGTGTGGAAAGTTGTAGAATGGAGTTGTGTGAAGTCACAGAATGGAGGTGTGTGAATTAATAGAATGGAGGTGTGAGAAATCATAGAATGGAGGTGTGTGAAGTCACAGAATGGAGGTGTGTGAAGTCACAGAATGGAGGTGTGTGAACTCACAATGGAGGTGTGTGAAGTCAAAGAATGGAGGTGTGTGAAGTCATAGAATGGAATTGTGTGAAGTCATAGAATGGAGGTGTGTGAAGTGAAAATTGAGGTGTCTGAAGTCACAGAATGGAAGTGTGTGAACTCAGAATGGAGGTGTGTGAGGTCATAGAATGGAGGTGTGTTAAGTCACAGAACGGAGGTGTTGGAACTCAGAATGGAGGTGTGTGAAGTCACAGAATGTAGGTGTGTGAAATCATAGAATGGAGGTGTGTAATCATAGAATGGATGTTTTTGAAGTAAGAATGAAGGTGTGTTAAGTCATAGAATGGAGGTGTGTGAAGTCATAGAATGAAGCTGTGTGAAGTGAGAATTGAGGTGTGTGAAGTCACAGAATGGAGGTGTGTGAACTCAGAATGGAGTTGTGTGAAGTCACAGAATGGAGGTGTGAAGTCATAGAATGGCGGTGTGTGAAGTCATAGAATGCAGGTGTGTGAAGTCATAATGGAGGTGTGTGAAGTCACAGAATTGAGGTGTGTGAAGTCATAGAATGGAGGTGTGTGATGTCAGAATGGAGGTGTGTGAAGCCATAGAATGGAGGTGTGTGAAGTCAGAATGGAGGTGTGTGAACTCATAGAATGGAGGTGTGTGAAGTCACAATGGAAGTGTGTGAAATCATAGAATGGAGGTGTGTGAAGTCACAGTATGGAGGTGTGTGAAGTCATAGAATGAAGCAGTGTGAAGTGAGAATTGAGGTGTGTGAAGTCACAGAATGGAGGTGTGTGAACTCAGAATGGAGTTGTGTGAAGTTACAGAATGGAGGTGTGAAGTCATAGAATGGAGGTGTGTGAAGTCATAGAATGCAGGTGTGTGAAGTCATAATGGAGGTGTGTGAAGTCACAGAATTGAGGTGTGTGAAGTCACTGAATGGAGGTGTGTGAAGACATAGAATGGAGGTGTGTGAAGTCATAGAATGGAGGTGTGTGATCATAGAATGGATGTTTGTGAAGTAAGAATGAAGGTGTGTTAAGTCATAGAATGGAGGTGTGTGAAGGCACAGATTGGAGGTGTGTGAAGTCATAGAATGGAGCTGTGTGAAGTCATAATGGAGGTGTGTGAAGTCATAGAATGGAGGTGTGTGAACTCACAATGGAGGTGTGTGAAGTCAAAGAATGGAGGTGTGTGAAGTCATAGAAAGTTATTGTGTGAAGTAATAGAATGGAGGTGTGTGAAGCAAGAATTGAGGTGTGTGAAGTCAGAGAATTGAGGTGTGTGAACTCAGAATGGAGGTGTGTGAAGACACAGAATGGAGGTTTGTGAAGTCATAGAATGGAGGTGTGTGAAGTCATAGAATGGATGTTTCTGAAGTAGAATGAAGGTGTGTGAAGTCACAGAATGGAGGTGTGTGAAGTCAAAATGGAGGTGTGCGAACTCATAAAATGGAGATGTGTGAAGTCATGGAATGGAGGTGTGTGAAGTCCAAAAATGGAGGTGTGTGAAGTCAAACAATGGTGGTGTGTGAAGTCACAGAATGGAGGTGTGTGAAGGCATCGAATGGAGGTGTGTGAAGTCACGGAATGGAGGTGTGTGAAGTCACAGAATGGAGGTGTGTGAAGTCAGAATGGAGTTGTATGAAGTCAAAGAATGGAGGTGTGTGAAGTCAGAATGGAGGTGTGTGAACTCATAGAATGGAGGTGTGTGAAGTCAAAATGGAGTTGTGCGAACTCATAAAATGGAGATGCGTGAATTCATGGAAAGGAGGTGTGTGAAGTCCAAAAATGGAGGTGTGTGAAGTCAAACAATGGTGGTGTGTGAAGTCACAGAATGGAGGTGTGTGAAGTCAAAGAATGGAAGTGTGTGAAGTCAAAATTGAGGTGTGTGAAATCACAGAATGGAGGTGTGTGAAGTCACAGAATGGAGGTGTGTGAAGTCATAGAATGGAGGTGTGTGAAGTCACAGAATGGAGATGTGTGTAGTCACAGAATGGCGGTGTGTGAAGTCACAGAATGGAGGTGTGTGAAGTCACAGAATGGAGGTGTGTGAACTCACAATGGAGGTGTGTGAAGTCCCAGAATGGAGGTGTGTGAAGTCAAACAATAAAGGTGTGTGAAGTCACAGAATGGAGGTCTGTGCAGTCATAGAATGGAGGTGTGTTAAGTCACAGAATGGAGGTGTGTGAACTCAGAGAATGGAGGTGTGTGAACTCAGAATGAAGGTGTGTGAAATCACAGAACGGAGATTTGTGAATTCATAGAATGGAAGTGCGTGAAGTCCTGTAATGGATGTTTCTGAAGTAAGAATGAAGGTGTGTGAAGTCATAGAATGGAGGTTTGTGAAGTCAAAATGGAGGTGTGTGAACTCATAGAATGGAGGTGTGTGAACTCATAGAATGGAGGTGTGTGAAGTCATGGAAAGGAGGTGTGTGAAGTCAAAGAATGGAGGTGTGTGAAGTCAAACAATAAAGGTGTATGAAGTCAGAGAATGGAGGTATGTGAAATCACAGAATGGAGGTGTGTGAAGTCAAAAAGGTGGTGTGTAGAGTCACAAATGGAGGTGTGTGAACTCATAGAATGGAGGTGTGTGAAGTCAAAGAATGGAGGTGTGTGAAGGCATCGAATGGAGATGTGTGAAGTCATGGAATGGAGGTGTGTGAAGTCACAGAATGGAGGTGTGTGAAGTCAGGATGGAGTTGTGTGAAGTTATAGAATGGAGGTTTGTGAACTCAGAATAGAGGTGTGTGATGTCATAGAATGGAGGTGTGTAAAGACAGAATGGAGGAGTGTGAACTCATAGAATGGAGGTGTGTGAAGTCACAGAATTGATGTTTGTGAAGTCAGAATGGAGGTGTGTGAAGTCAGAATGGAGGTTTGTGAAGTCATAGAATGGAGGTGTGTGAAGTCATAGAATGGAGGTGAGTGAAGTCACGGAATTGATGTGTGAATTCAGAATGGAGTTGTGTGAACTCACAATGGAGGTGTGTGAAGCGAAAGAATGGAGGTGTGTGAAGTCACAGAATTGATGTTTGTGAAGTCAGAATGGAGGTGTGTGAAGTCAGAATGGAGGTGTGTGAAGTCATAGAATGGAGGTGTGTGAAGTCACAAGGCACGTGTGTGAACTCATAGAATGGAGGTGTCTGAAGTCAGAATGGAGTTGTGTGAAGTCATAGAATGGAGTTGTGTGAAGTCAGAATGGAGGTGTGTGAAGTCATAGAATGGAGGTGTGTGAAGTCAGAATGGAGTTGTGTGAAGTCACATAATGGAGGTGTGTGAACTCAGAATGGAGGTGTGTGAAATCACAGAATGGAGGTGTGTGAAGTCACAGAATGGAGGTGTGTGAACTCACAATGGAGGTGTGTGAAGTCCCAGAATGGAGGTGTGTGAAGTCAAACAATAAAGGTGTGTGAAGTCACAGAATGGAGGTCTGTGAAGTCATAGAATGGAGGTGTGTTAAGTCACAGAATGGAGGTGTGTGAACTCAGAGAATGGAGGTGTGTGAACTCAGAATGGAGGTGTGTGAAATCACAGAACGGAGATTTGTGAAGTCATAGAATGGAAGTGCGTGAAGTCCTGTAATGGATGTTTCTGAAGTAAGAATGAAGGTGTGTGAAGTCATAGTATGGAGGTTTGTGAAGTCAAAATGGAGGTGTGTGAACTCATAGAATGGAGGTGTGTGAACTCATAGAATGGAGGTGTGTGAAGTCATGGAAAGGAGGTGTGTGAAGTCAAAGAATGGAGGTGTGTGAAGTCAAACAATAAAGGTGTGTGAAGTCACAGAATGGAGGTATGTGAAATCACAGAATGGAGGTGTGTGAAGTCAAAAAGATGGTGTGTAGAGTCACAAATGGAGGTGTGTGAACTCATAGAATGGAGGTGTGTGAAGTCAAAGAATGGAGGTGTGTGAAGGCATCGAATGGAGGTGTGTGAAGTCATGGAATGGAGGTGTGTGAAGTCACCGAATGGAGGTGTGTGAAGTCAGAATGGAGTTGTGTGAAGTTATAGAATGGAGGTGTGTGAAGTCAGAATAGAGGTGTGTGATGTCATAGAATGGAGGTGTGTGAAGACAGAATGGAAGAGTGTGAACTCATAGAATGGAGGTGTGTGAAGTCACAATGGAGGTATGTGAATTCATAGAATGGTGGTGTGTGAAATCACAGAATGGAGGTGTGGAAGTCATAGAATGGAGGTGTGTGAAGTCATAGAATGAATGTTTGTGAAGAAAGAATGAAGGTGTGTTAAGTCATAAAATGGAGATGTGTGAAGGCACAGAATGGAGGTGTGTGAAGTCATAGAATGGAGCTGTGTGAAGTCAGAATGGAGGTGTGTGAAGTCATAGAATGGAGGTGTGAGAACTCACAATGGAGATGTGTGAAGTCAAAAAATGGAGGTGTGTGAAGTCAAAGAATGGAAGTGTGTGAAGTCATAGAATGGAGGTGTGTGAAGTCATAGAATGGAGGTGGGTGAAGTCATAGAATGGAGGTGTGTGAAGTCACAGAATTGATGTTTGTGAAGTCAGAATGGAGGTGTGTGAAGTCAGAATGGAGGTTTGTGAAGTCATAGAATGGAGGTGTGTGAAGTCACAGAATTGATGTGTGAATTCAGAATGGAGGTGAGTGAACTCACAATGGAGGTGTGTGAAGCGAAAGAATGGAGGTGTGTGAAGTCACAGAATTGATGTTTGTGAAGTCAGAATGGAGGTGTGTGAAGTCAGAATGGAGGTGTGTGAAGTCATAGAATGGAGGTGTGTGAAGTCACATGGCACGTGTGTGAACTCATAGAATGGAGGTGTCTGAAGTCAGAATGGAGTTGTGTGAAGTCATAGAATGGAGGTGTGTGAAGTCAGAATGGAGGTGTGTGAAGACAAAGAATGGAGGTGTGTGAAGTCAGAATGGAGTTGTGTGAAGTCACATAATGGAGGTGTGTGAACTCAGAATGGAGGTGTGTGAAGTCACACAATGAAGGTGTGTGAAGTCATAGAACGGAGGTGTGTGAAGTCATAGAATGGATGTGTGTGAAGTCATAATGGAGGTGTGTGAAGTCACAGAATTGAGGTGTGTGAAGTCACAGAATGGAGGTTTGTGAAGTCATAGAATGGAGGTGTGTGAAGTCATAGAATGGAGGTGTGTGAAGTCATAGAATGGATGTTTGTGAAGTAAGAATGAAGGTGTGTTAAATCATAGAATGGAGGTGTGTGAAGGCACAGAATGGAGGTGTGTGAAGTCATAGAATGGAGCTGTTTGAAGTCACAATGGAGGTGTGTGAAGTCACAGAATGGAGGTGTGTGTACTCAGAATGTTGGTGTGTGAAGTCACAGAATGGAGGTGTGTTAAGTCACAGAACGGAGGTGTTTGAACTCAGAATGGAGGTGTGTGAAATCACAGAATGGAGGTGTGTGAAGTCATAGAATGGAGGTGTGTGAAATCATAGAATGGAGGTGTGGGAAGGCATAGAGTGGAGCTGTGTGAAGTCAGATTGGAGGTGTGCGAAGTCACAGAATGGAGTTGTGTGAAGTCATTGAATGGAGCTGGGTGAAGTCAGAATGGATGTGTGTGAAGTCACAGAATTGAGGTGTGTGAACTCAGAACGGAGGTGTGTGAAGTCACAGAATCTAGGTGTGTGAAGTCATAGAATGGAGGTGTTTGAAGTCATAGAATGGAGGTGTGTGAAGTCAGAATGAAGCTGTGTGAAGTCATAGAATGGAGGTGTGTGAAGTCAGAATGGAGGTGTGTGAAGTCATAGAATGGAGGTGTGTGAAGTCAGAATGGAGGTGAGTGAACTCATGGAATGGAGGTGTGTGAAGTCACAATGGAGGTGTGTGAAGTCATAGAATGGAGGTTTGTGAAGTCACAGAATGGAGGTGTGTGAAGTCATAGAATTAAGCTGTGTGAAGTCAGATTGGAGGTGTGTGAAGTCACAGAATGGATGTGTGTGAACTCAGAATGGAGGTGTGTGAAGTCCCAAAATGGAGGTGTGTGAAGTCATAGAATGGAGGTGTGTGAAGTCATAGAATGGATGTGTGTGAAGTCATAAGGAAGTGTGTGAAGTCACAGAATTGAGGTGTGTGAACTCACAGAAAGGAGGTGTGTGAACTCATAGAATGGAGGTGTGTGAAGTCATAGCATGGATGTTTGTTAAGTAAGAATGGAGGTGTGTGAAGTCATAGAATGGAGCTGTGTGAAGTCAGAATGGAGGTTTGTGAAGTCACAGAATGGAGGTTTGTGAACTCAGAATGGAGGTGTGTGAAGTCACAGAATGAAGGTGTGTTAAGTCACAGAACGGAGGTGTTGGAATTCAGAATGGAGGTGTGTGAAGTCACAGAATGGAGGTGTGTGAAGTCATAGAATGGAGGTGTGTGAAATCATAGAACGGAGGTGTGGGAAGTCAGAGAATGGAGCTGTGTGAAGTCAGAATGGAGGAGTGCGAAGTCACAGAATGGAGGTGTGTGAGGTCATTTTATGGAGCTGTGTGAAGTCAGAACGGAGGTGTGTGAACTCAGATTGGAGGTGTGGGAAGTCACAATGGAGGTGTGTGAAGTTATAGAATGGAGGTGTGTAAAGTCACAGAATGGAGGGGTGTGAAGTCAAAGACTGGAGGTGTGTGAAGTCATAGAATGGAGGTGTGTGAAGTCATAGAATGGAGGTGTGTGAAGTCACAGAATGAAGGTGCGTTAAGTCACAGAACTGAGGTTTGTGAACTCAGAATGGAGGTGTGTGAAGTCACAGAATGGAGGTGTGGGAAGTTGTAGAATGGAGTTGTGTGAAGTCACAGAATGGAGGTGTGTGAATTAATAGAATGGAGGTGTGAGAAATCATAGAATGGAGGTGTGTGAAGTCGCAGAATGGAGGTGTGTGAAGTCACAGATTGGAGGTGTGTGAAGTCACAGAATGGAGGTGTGTGAACTCACAATGGAGGTGTGTGAAGTCAAAGAATGGAGGTGTGTGAAGTCATAGAATGGAATTGTGTGAAGTCATAGAATGGAGGTGTGTGAAGTGAGAATTGAGGTGTCTGAAGTTACAGAATGGAGGTGTGTGAACTCAGAATGGAGGTGTGTGAAGTCACAGAACGGAGGTGTGTTAAGTCACAGAACGGAGGTGTTGGAACTCAGAATGGAGGTGTGTGAAGTCACAGAATGGAGGTGTGTGAAGTCATAGAATGGAGGTGTGTGAAATCATAGAACGGAGGTGTGGGAAGTCAAAGAATGGAGCTGTGTGAAGTCAGAATGGAGGAGTGCGAAGTCACAGAATGGAGGTGTGTGAAGTCATTTTATGGAGCTGTGTGAAGTCAGAAAGGATGTGTGTGAACTCAGATTGGAGGTGTTGGAAGTCACAATGGAGGTTTGTGAAGTTATAGAATGGAGGTGTGTGAAGTCACAGAATGGAGGGGTGTGAAGTCAAAGACTGGAGGTGTGTGAAGTCATAGAATGGAGGTGTGTGAAGTCATAGAATGGAGGTGTGTGAAGTCACAGAATGAAGGTGCGATAAGTCACAGAATCGAGGTTTGTGAACTCAGAATGGAGGTGTGTGAAGTCACAGAATGGAAGTGTGGGAAGTTATAGAATGGAGTTGTGTGAAGTCACAGAATGGAGGTGTGTGAATTAATAGAATGGAGGGGTGAGAAATCATAGAATGGAGGTGTGTGAAGTCACAGAATGGAGGTGTGTGAAGTCACAGAATGGAGGTGTGTGAACTCACAATGGAGGTGTGTGAAGTCAAAGAATGGAGGTGTGTGAAGTCATAGAATGGAATTGTGTGAAGTCATAGAATGGAGGTGTGTGAAGTGAGAATTGAGGTGTGTGAAGTCACGGAATTGAGGTGTGTGAACTCAGAATGGAGGTGTGTAAAGTCTCAGAATGGAGGTTTGTGAAGTCATAGAATGGAGGTGTGTGAAGTCATAGAATGGATGTTTCTGAAGTAGAATGAAGGTGTGTGAACTCATAGAATGGAGGTGTGTGAAGTCAAAATGGAGGTGTGTGAACTCATAAAATGGAGATGTGTGAAGTCATGGAATGGAGGTGTGTGAAGTCCAAGAATATTGGTGTGTGAAGTCAAACAATGGTGGTGTGTGAAGTCACAGAATGCAGGTGTGTTAAGTCAAAGAATGGAAGTGTGTGAAGTCAAAATGGAGGTGTGTGAAGTCACAGAATGGAGGTGTGTGAAGTCACAGAATGAAGGTGTTTGAAGTCAAAATTGTGGTGTGTTAAGTCACAGAACGGAGGTGTCTGAAGTCAGAATGCAGCTGTGTGAAGTCATAGAATGGAGGTGTGTGAAGTCAGAATGGAGGTGTGTGAACTCATAGAATGGAGTGTGTGAAGTCACAATGGGGGTGTGTGAAGTCATAGAAAGGGGGTGTGTGAAGTCAAATTGGAGGTGTGTGAAATCACAGAATAGAGGTGTATCAACTCAGAAATGAGGAGTGTGAAGTCATAGAATGGATGTTTCTGAAGTAAGAATGAAGGTGTGTGAAGTCAGAGAATGGAGGTGTGTGAAGTCAAAATGGAGGTGTGTGAACTCATAGAATCGAGGTGTGTGAACTCATAGAATGGAGGTGTGTGAAGTCATGGAATGGAGGTGTGTGAAGTCAAAGAATGGAGGTGTGTGAAGTCAAACAATAAAAGTGTGTGAAGTCACAGAATGGAAGTGTGTGAAATCAAAGAATGGAGGTGTGTGAAGTCAAAAAGGTGTTGTGTAGAGTCACAAATGAAGATGTGTGAACTCATGGAATGGAGGTGTGTGAAGTCAAAGAATGGAGGTGTGTGAAGTCATCGAATGGAGGTGTGTGAAGTCATGGGATGGAGGTGTGTGAAGTCACAGAATGGAGGTGTGTGAAGTCATAGAATGGAGGTGTGTGAACTCAGAATGGAGGTGTGTGAAGTCACAGAATTGATGTTTGTGAAGTCAGAATGGAGGTGTGTGAAGTCAGAATGGAGGTTTGTGAAGTCATAGAATGGAGGTGTGTGAAGTCACAGAATTGATGTGTGAATTCAGAATGGAGGTGAGTGAACTCACAATGGAGGTGTGTGAAGCGAAAGAATGGAGGTGTGTGAAGTCACAGAATTGATGTTTGTGAAGTCAGAATGGAGGTGTGTGAAGTCAGAATGGAGGTGTGTGAAGTCATAGAATGGAGGTGTGTGAAGTCACAAGGCACGTGTGTGAACTCATAGAATGGAGGTGTCTGAAGTCAGAATGGAGTTGTGTGAAGTCATAGAATGGAGGTGTGTGAAGTCAGAATGGAGGTGTGTGAAGTCACAGAACGGAGGTGTGTGAAGTCATAGAATGGATGTGTGTGAAGTCATAATGGAGGTGTGTGAAGTCACAGAATTGAGGTGTGTGAAGTCAGCGAATGGAGGTGTGTGAAGTCATAGAATGGAGGTGTGTGAAGTCATAGAATGGGGGTGTGTGAAGTCAAATTGGAGGTGTGTGAAATCACAGAATGGAGGTTTGTCAACTCAGAAATGAGGAGTGAGAAGTCATAGAATGGAAGTGCGTGAAGTCATAGAATGGATGTTTCTGAAGTAAGAATGAAGGTGTGTGAAGTCATAGAATGGAGGTGTGTGAAGTCAAAATGGAGGTGTGTGAACTCATAGAATGGAGGTGTGTGAACTCATAGAATGGAGGTGTGTGAAGTCATGGAATGGAGGTGTGTTAAGTCAAAGATTGGAGGTGTGTGAAGTCAAACAATAAAGGTGTGTGAAGTCACAGAATGGAGGTGTGTGAAATCACAGAATGGAGGTTTGTGAAGTCAAAAAGGTGTTGTGTAGAGTCACAAAAGGAGGTGTGTGAACTCATGGAATGGAGGTGTGTGAAGTCAAAGAATGGAGGTGTGTGAAGTCACAGAATGGAGGTGTGTGAAATCAGAATGGAGCTGTGTGAAGTCATAGAATGGAGGTGTGTGAAGTCAGAATGGAGGTGTGTGAAGTCATAGAATGGAGGTGTGTGAAGTCAGAATGGAGGTGAGTGAACTCATGGAATGGAGGTGTGTGAAGTCACAGAATGGAGGTGTGGGAAGTTATAGAATGGAGTTGTGTGAAGTCACAGAATGGAGGTGTGTGAATTAATAGAATGGAGGGGTGAGAAATCATAGAATGGAGGTGTGTGAAGTCACAGAATGGAGTTGTGTGAAGTCACAGAGTGGAGTTGTGTGAAGTCACAGAATGGGGGTGTGTGAACTCACAATGGAGGTGTGTGAAGTCAAAGAATGGAGGTGTGTGAAGTAATAGAATGGAATTGTGTGAAGTCATAGAATGGAGGTGTGTGAAGTGAGAATTGAGGTGTGTGAAGTCACGGAATTGAGGTGTGTGAACTCAGAATGGAGGTGTGTGAAGTCTCAGAATGGAGGTTTGTGAAGTCATAGAATGGAGGTGTGTGAAGTCATAGAATGGATGTTTCTGAAGTAGAATGAAGGTGTGTGAACTCATAGAATGGAGGTGTGTGAAGTCAAAATGGAGGTGTGTGAACTCATAGAATGGAGTGTGTGAAGTCACAATGGGGGTGTGTGAAGTCATAGAAAGGGGGTGTGTGAAGTCAAATTGGAGGTGTGTGAAATCACAGAATAGAGGTGTATCAACTCAGAAATGAGGAGTGTGAAGTCATAGAATGGATGTTTCTGAAGTAAGAATGAAGGTGTGTGAAGTCAGAGAATGGAGGTGTGTGAAGTCAAAATGGAGGTGTGTGAACTCATAGAATCGAGGTGTGTGAACTCATAGAATGGAGGTGTGTGAAGTCATGGAATGGGGGTGTGTGAAGTCAAAGAATGGAGGTGTGTGAAGTCAAACAATAAAAGTGTGTGAAGTCACAGAATGGAAGTGTGTGAAATCAAAGAATGGAGGTGTGTGAAGTCAAAAAGGTGTTGTGTAGAGTCACAAATGAAGATGTGTGAACTCATGGAATGGAGGTGTGTGAAGTCAAAGAATGGAGGTGTGTGAAGTCATCGAATGGAGGTGTGTGAAGTCATGGGATGGAGGTGTGTGAAGTCACAGAATGGAGGTGTGTGAAGTCATAGAATGGAGGTGTGTGAACTCAGAATGGAGGTGTGTGAAGTCACAGAATTGATGTTTGTGAAGTCAGAATGGAGGTGTGTGAAGTCAGAATGGAGGTTTGTGAAGTCATAGAATGGAGGTGTGTGAAGTCACAGAATTGATGTGTGAATTCAGAATGGAGGTGAGTGAACTCACAATGGAGGTGTGTGAAGCGAAAGAATGGAGGTGTGTGAAGTCACAGAATTGATGTTTGTGAAGTCAGAATGGAGGTGTGTGAAGTCAGAATGGAGGTGTGTGAAGTCATAGAATGGAGGTGTGTGAAGTCACAAGGCACGTGTGTGAACTCATAGAATGGAGGTGTCTGAAGTCAGAATGGAGTTGTGTGAAGTCATAGAATGGAGGTGTGTGAAGTCAGAATGGAGGTGTGTGAAGTCACAGAACGGAGGTGTGTGAAGTCATAGAATGGATGTGTGTGAAGTCATAATGGAGGTGTGTGAAGTCACAGAATTGAGGTGTGTGAAGTCAGCGAATGGAGGTGTGTGAAGTCATAGAATGGAGGTGTGTGAAGTCATAGAATGGGGGTGTGTGAAGTCAAATTGGAGGTGTGTGAAATCACAGAATGGAGGTTTGTCAACTCAGAAATGAGGAGTGAGAAGTCATAGAATGGAAGTGCGTGAAGTCATAGAATGGATGTTTCTGAAGTAAGAATGAAGGTGTGTGAAGTCATAGAATGGAGGTGTGTGAAGTCAAAATGGAGGTGTGTGAACTCATAGAATGGAGGTGTGTGAACTCATAGAATGGAGGTGTGTGAAGTCATGGAATGGAGGTGTGTTAAGTCAAAGATTGGAGGTGTGTGAAGTCAAACAATAAAGGTGTGTGAAGTCACAGAATGGAGGTGTGTGAAATCACAGAATGGAGGTTTGTGAAGTCAAAAAGGTGTTGTGTAGAGTCACAAAAGGAGGTGTGTGAACTCATGGAATGGAGGTGTGTGAAGTCAAAGAATGGAGGTGTGTGAAGTCACAGAATGGAGGTGTGTGAAATCAGAATGGAGCTGTGTGAAGTCATAGAATGGAGGTGTGTGAAGTCAGAATGGAGGTGTGTGAAGTCATAGAATGGAGGTGTGTGAAGTCAGAATGGAGGTGAGTGAACTCATGGAATGGAGGTGTGTGAAGTCACAGAATGGAGGTGTGGGAAGTTATAGAATGGAGTTGTGTGAAGTCACAGAATGGAGGTGTGTGAATTAATAGAATGGAGGGGTGAGAAATCATAGAATGGAGGTGTGTGAAGTCACAGAATGGAGTTGTGTGAAGTCACAGAGTGGAGTTGTGTGAAGTCACAGAATGGGGGTGTGTGAACTCACAATGGAGGTGTGTGAAGTCAAAGAATGGAGGTGTGTGAAGTAATAGAATGGAATTGTGTGAAGTCATAGAATGGAGGTGTGTGAAGTGAGAATTGAGGTGTGTGAAGTCACGGAATTGAGGTGTGTGAACTCAGAATGGAGGTGTGTGAAGTCTCAGAATGGAGGTTTGTGAAGTCATAGAATGGAGGTGTGTGAAGTCATAGAATGGATGTTTCTGAAGTAGAATGAAGGTGTGTGAACTCATAGAATGGAGGTGTGTGAAGTCAAAATGGAGGTGTGTGAACTCATAAAATGGAGATATGTGAAGTCATGGAATGGAGGTGTGTGAAGTCCAAGAATATTGGTGTGTGAATTCAAACAATGGTGGTGTGTGAAGTCACAGAATGCAGGTGTGTTAAGTCAAAGAATGGAAGTGTGTGAAGTCAAAATGGAGGTGTGTGAAGTCACACAATGGAGGTGTGTGAAGTCGCAGAATGAAGGTGTTTGAAGTCAAAATTGTGGTGTGTTAAGTCACAGAACGGAGGTGTCTGAAGTCAGAATGCAGCTGTGTGAAGTCATAGAATGGAGGTGTGTGAAGTCAGAATGGAGGTGTGTGAACTCATAGAATGGAGTGTGTGAAGTCACAATGGGGGTGTGTGAAGTCATAGAATGGGGGTGTGTGAAGTCAAATTGGAGGTGTGTGAAATCACAGAATAGAGGTGTGTCAACTCAGAAATGAGGAGTGTGAAGTCATAGAATGGAAGTGCGTGAAGTCATAGAATGGATGTTTCTGAAGTAAGAATGAAGGTGTGTGAAGTCAGAGAATGGAGGTGTGTGAAGTCAAAATGGAGGTGTGTGAACTCATAGAATGGAGGTGTGTGAACTCACAGAATGGAGGTGTGTGAAGTCATGGAATGGAGGTGTGTGAAGTCAAAGAATGGAGGTGTTTGAAGTCAAACAATAAAGGTGTGTGAAGTCACAGAATGGAGGTGTGTGAAATCAAAGAATGGAGGTGTGTGAAGTCAAAAAAGTGTTGTGTAGAGTCACAAATGAAGGTGTGTAAACTCATGGAATGGAGGTGTGTGAAGTCAAAGAATGGAGGTGTGTGAAGTCATAGAATGGAGGTGTTTGAAGTCATGGGATGGAGGTGTGGGAAGTCACAGAATGGAGGGGTGTGAAGTCATAGAATGGAGGTGTGTGAACTCAGAATGGAGGTGTGTGAAGTCACAGAACGGAGGTGTGTGAAGTCATAGAATGGATGTGTGTGAAGTCATAATGGAGGTGTGTGAAGTCACAGAATTGAGGTGTGTGAAGTCAGCGCATGGAGGTGTGTGAAGTCATAGAATGGAGGTGTGTGAAGTCATAGAATGGGGGTGTGTGAAGTCAAATTGGAGGTGTGTGAAATCACAGAATGGAGGTGTGTCAACTCAGAAATGAGGAGTGTGAAGTCATAGAATGGAAGTGCGTGAAGTCATAGAATGGATGTTTCTGAAGTAAGAATGAAGGTGTGTGAAGTCATAGAATGGAGGTGTGTGAAGTCAAAATGGAGGTGTGTGAACTCATAGAATGGAGGTGTGTGAACTCATAGAATGGAGGTGTGTGAAGTCATGGAATGGAGGTGTGTGAAGTCAAAGATTGGAGGTGTGTGAAGTCAAACAATAAAGGTGTGTGAAGTCACAGAATGGAGGTGTGTGAAATCACAGAATGGAGGTGTGTGAAGTCAAAAAGGTGTTGTGTAGAGTCACAAATGGAGGTGTGTGAACTCATAGAATGGAGGTGTGTGAAGTCAAAGAATGGAGGTGTGTGAAGTCACAGAATGGAGGTGTGTGAAGTCAGAATGGAGCTGTGTGAAGTCATAGAATGGAGGTGTGTGAAGTCAGAATGGAGGTGTGTGAAGTCATAGAATGGAGGTGTGTGAAGTCAGAATGGAGGTGAGTGAACTCATGGAATGGAGGTGTGTGAAGTCACAATGGAGGTGTGTGAAGTCATAGAATGGAGGTGTGTGAAGTCACAGAATGGAGGTGTGTGAAGTCATAGAATTAAGCTGTGTGAAGTCAGATTGGAGGTGTGTGAAGTCACAGAATGGAGGTGTGTGAACTCAGAATGGACGTGTGTGAAGTCACAAAATGGAGGTGTGTGAAGTCATAGAATGGAGGTGTGTGAAGTCATAGAATGGATGTGTGTGAAGTCATAAGGAAGTGTGTGAAGTCACAGAATTGAGGTGTGTGAACTCACAGAAAGGAGGTGTGTGAACTCATAGAATGGAGGTGTGTGAAGTCATAGAATGGATGTTTGTTAAGTAAGAATGAAGGTGTGTTAAGTCATAGAATGGAGGTGTGTGAAGGCACAGAATGGAGGTGTGTGAAGTCATAGAATGGAGCTGTGTGAAGTCAGAATGGAGGTTTGTGAAGTCACAGAATGGAGGTGTGTGAACTCAGAATGGAGGTGTGTGAAGTCACAGAAAGGAGGTGTGTTAAGTCACAGAACGGAGGTGTTGGAACCCAGAATGGAGGTGTGTGAAGTCACAGAATGGAGGTGTGTGAAGTCATAGAATGGAGTTGTGTGAAATCATAGAACGGAGGCGTGGGAAGTCAGAGAATGGAGCTGTGTGAAGTCAGAATGGAGGTGTGCGAAGTCACAGAATGGAGGTGTGTGATGTCATTATATGGAGCAGTGTGAAGTCAGAACGGAGGTGTGTGAACTCAGATTGGAGGTGTGGGAAGTCACAATGGAGGTGTGTGAAGTTATAGAATGGAGGTGTGTAAAGTCACAGAATAGAGGGGTGTGAAGTCAAAGACTGGAGGTGTGTGAAGTCATAGAATGGAGGTGTGTGAAGTCATAGAATGGAGGTGTGTGAAGTCATAGAATGGAGGTGTGTGAAGTCACAGAATGAAGGTGCGTTAAGTCACAGAATCGAGGTTTGTGAACTCAGAATGGAGGTGTGTGAAGTCACAGAATGGAGGTGTGGAAAGTTGTAGAATGGAGTTGTGTGAAGTCACAGAATGGAAGTGTGTGAATTAATAGAATGGAGGTGTGAGAAATCATAGAATGGAGGTGTGTGAAGTCACAGAATGGAGGTGTGTGAAGTCACAGAATGGAGGTGTGTGAACTCACAATGGAGGTGTGTGAAGTCAAAGAATGGAGGTGTGTGAAGTCATAGAATGGAATTGTGTGAAGTCATAGAATGGAGGTGTGTGAAGTGAAAATTGAGGTGTCTGAAGTCACAGAATGGAAGTGTGTGAACTCAGAATGGAGGTGTGTGAGGTCATAGAATGGAGGTGTGTTAAGTCACAGAACGGAGGTGTTGGAACTCAGAATGGAGGTGTGTGAAGTCACAGAATGTAGGTGTGTGAAATCATAGAATGGAGGTGTGTAATCATAGAATGGATGTTTTTGAAGTAAGAATGAAGGTGTGTTAAGTCATAGAATGGAGGTGTGTGAAGTCATAGAATGAAGCTGTGTGAAGTGAGAATTGAGGTGTGTGAAGTCACAGAATGGAGGTGTGTGAACTCAGAATGGAGTTGTGTGAAGTCACAGAATGGAGGTGTGAAGTCATAGAATGGCGGTGTGTGAAGTCATAGAATGCAGGTGTGTGAAGTCATAATGGAGGTGTGTGAAGTCACAGAATTGAGGTGTGTGAAGTCATAGAATGGAGGTGTGTGATGTCAGAATGGAGGTGTGTGAAGCCATAGAATGGAGGTGTGTGAAGTCAGAATGGAGGTGTGTGAACTCATAGAATGGAGGTGTGTGAAGTCACAATGGAAGTGTGTGAAATCATAGAATGGAGGTGTGTGAAGTCACAGTATGGAGGTGTGTGAAGTCATAGAATGAAGCAGTGTGAAGTGAGAATTGAGGTGTGTGAAGTCACAGAATGGAGGTGTGTGAACTCAGAATGGAGTTGTGTGAAGTTACAGAATGGAGGTGTGAAGTCATAGAATGGAGGTGTGTGAAGTCATAGAATGCAGGTGTGTGAAGTCATAATGGAGGTGTGTGAAGTCACAGAATTGAGGTGTGTGAAGTCACTGAATGGAGGTGTGTGAAGTCATAGAATGGAGGTGTGTGAAGTCATAGAATGGAGGTGTGTGATCATAGAATGGATGTTTGTGAAGTAAGAATGAAGGTGTGTTAAGTCATAGAATGGAGGTGTGTGAAGGCACAGATTGGAGGTGTGTGAAGTCATAGAATGGAGCTGTGTGAAGTCATAATGGAGGTGTGTGAAGTCATAGAATGGAGGTGTGTGAACTCACAATGGAGGTGTGTGAAGTCAAAGAATGGAGGTGTGTGAAGTCATAGAAAGTTATTGTGTGAAGTAATAGAATGGAGGTGTGTGAAGCAAGAATTGAGGTTTGTGAAGTCAGAGAATTGAGGTGTGTGAACTCAGAATGGAGGTGTGTGAAGACACAGAATGGAGGTTTGTGAAGTCATAGAATGGAGGTGTGTGAAGTCATAGAATGGATGTTTCTGAAGTAGAATGAAGGTGTGTGAAGTCACAGAATGGAGGTGTGTGAAGTCAAAATGGAGGTGTGCGAACTCATAAAATGGAGATGTGTGAAGTCATGGAATGGAGGTGTGTGAAGTCCAAAAATGGAGGTGTGTGAAGTCAAACAATGGTGGTGTGTGAAGTCACAGAATGGAGGTGTGTGAAGGCATCGAATGGAGGTGTGTGAAGTCACGGAATGGAGGTGTGTGAAGTCACAGAATGGAGGTGTGTGAAGTCAGAATGGAGTTGTATGAAGTCAAAGAATGGAGGTGTGTGAAGTCAGAATGGAGGTGTGTGAACTCATAGAATGGAGGTGTGTGAAGTCAAAATGGAGTTGTGCGAACTCATAAAATGGAGATGCGTGAATTCATGGAAAGGAGGTGTGTGAAGTCCAAAAATGGAGGTGTGTGAAGTCAAACAATGGTGGTGTGTGAAGTCACAGAATGGAGGTGTGTGAAGTCAAAGAATGGAAGTGTGTGAAGTCAAAATTGAGGTGTGTGAAATCACAGAATGGAGGCGTGTGAAGTCACAGAATGGAGGTGTGTGAAGTCATAGAATGGAGGTGTGTGAAGTCACAGAATGGAGATGTGTGTAGTCACAGAATGGAGGTGTGTGAAGTCACAGAATGGAGGTGTGTGAAATCACAGAATGGAGGTGTGTGAACTCACAATGGAGGTGTGTGAAGTCCCAGAATGGAGGTGTGTGAAGTCAAACAATAAAGGTGTGTGAAGTCACAGAATGGAGGTCTGTGAAGTCATAGAATGGAGGTGTGTTAAGTCACAGAATGGAGGTGTGTGAACTCAGAGAATGGAGGTGTGTGAACTCAGAATGAAGGTGTGTGAAATCACAGAACGGAGATTTGTGAATTCATAGAATGGAAGTGCGTGAAGTCCTGTAATGGATGTTTCTGAAGTAAGAATGAAGGTGTGTGAAGTCATAGAATGGAGGTTTGTGAAGTCAAAATGGAGGTGTGTGAACTCATAGAATGGAGGTGTGTGAACTCATAGAATGGAGGTGTGTGAAGTCATGGAAAGGAGGTGTGTGAAGTCAAAGAATGGAGGTGTGTGAAGTCAAACAATAAAGGTGTATGAAGTCAGAGAATGGAGGTATGTGAAATCACAGAATGGAGGTGTGTGAAGTCAAAAAGGTGGTGTGTAGAGTCACAAATGGAGGTGTGTGAACTCATAGAATGGAGGTGTGTGAAGTCAAAGAATGGAGGTGTGTGAAGGCATCGAATGGAGGTGTGTGAAGTCATGGAATGGAGGTGTGTGAAGTCACAGAATGGAGGTGTGTGAAGTCAGAATGGAGTTGTGTGAAGTTATAGAATGGAGGTTTGTGAACTCAGAATAGAGGTGTGTGATGTCATAGAATGGAGGTGTGTAAAGACAGAATGGAGGAGTGTGAACTCATAGAATGGAGGTGTGTGAAGTCACAGAATTGATGTTTGTGAAGTCAGAATGGAGGTGTGTGAAGTCAGAATGGAGGTTTGTGAAGTCATAGAATGGAGGTGTGTGAAGTCATAGAATGGAGGTGAGTGAAGTCACAGAATTGATGTGTGAATTCAGAATGAAGGTGTGTGAACTCACAATGGAGGTGTGTGAAGCGAAAGAATGGAGGTGTGTGAAGTCACAGAATTGATGTTTGTGAAGTCAGAATGGAGGTGTGTGAAGTCAGAATGGAGGTGTGTGAAGTCATAGAATGGAGGTGTGTGAAGTCACAAGGCACGTGTGTGAACTCATAGAATGGAGGTGTCTGAAGTCAGAATGGAGTTGTGTGAAGTCATAGAATGGAGTTGTGTGAAGTCAGAATGGAGGTGTGTGAAGTCATAGAATGGAGGTGTGTGAAGTCAGAATGGAGTTGTGTGAAGTCACATAATGGAGGTGTGTGAACTCAGAATGGAGGTGTGTGAAGTCACAGAATGAAGCTGTGTGAAGTCATAGAATGGAGGTGTGTGAAGTCATAGAATTGATGTGTGTGAAGTCATAATGGAGGTGTGTGAAGTCACAGAATTGAGGTGTGTGAAGTCCCAGAATGGAGGTTTGTGAAGTCATAGAATGGAGGTGTGTGAAGTCATAGAATGGAGGTGTGTGAAGTCATAGAATGGATGTTTGTGAAGTAAGAATGAAGGTGTGTTAAATCATAGAATGGAGGTGTGTGAAGGCACAGAATGGAGGTGTGTGAAGTCATAGAATGGAGCTGTTTGAAGTCAGAATGGAGGTGTGTGAAGTCACAGAATGGAGGTGAGTGTACTCAGAATGTTGGTGTGTGAAGTCACAGATTGGAGGTGTGTTAAGTCACAGAACGGAGGTGTTTGAACTCAGAATGGAGGTGTGTGAAATCACAGAATGGAGGTGTGTGAAGTCATACAATGGAGGTGTGTGAAATCATAGAATGGAGGTGTGGGAAGGCATAGAGTGGAGCTGTGTGAAGTCAGATTGGAGGTGTGCGAAGTCACAGAATGGAGTTGTGTGAAGTAATTGAATGGAGCTGGGTGAAGTCAGAATGGAGGTGTGTGAAGTCACAGAATTGAGGTGTGTGAACTCAGAACGGAGGTGTGTGAAGTCACAGAATCTAGGTGTGTGAAGTCATAGAATGGAGGTGTGTGAAGTCATAGAATGGAGGTGTCTGAAGTCAGAATGGAGCTGTGTGAAGTCATAGAATGGAGGTGTGTGAAGTCAGAATGGAGGTGAGTGAACTCATGGAATGGAGGTGTGTGAAGTCACAATGGAGGTGTGTGAAGTCATAGAATGGAGGTGTGTGAAGTCACAGAATGGAGGTGTGTGAAGTCATAGAATTAAGCTGTGTGAAGTCAGATTGGAGGTGTGTGAAGTCACAGAATGGAGGTGTGTGAACTCAGAATGGACGTGTGTGAAGTCACAAAATGGAGGTGTGTGAAGTCATAGAATGGAGGTGTGTGAAGTCATAGAATGGATGTGTGTGAAGTCATAAGGAAGTGTGTGAAGTCACAGAATTGAGGTGTGTGAACTCACAGAATGGAGGTGTGTGAAGGCACAGAATGGAGGTGTGTGAAGTCATAGAATGGAGCTGTGTGAAGTCAGAATGGAGATTTGTGAAGTCACAGAATGGAGGTGTGTGAACTCAGAATGGAGGTGTGTGAAGTCACAGAATGGAGGTGTGTTAAGTCACAGAACGGAGGTGTTGGAACTCAGAATGGAGGTGTGTGAAGTCACAGAATGGAGGTGTGTGAAGTCATAGAATGGAGGTGTGTGAAATCATAGAAAGGAGGTGTGGGAAGTCAGAGAATGGAGCTGTGTGAAGTCAGAATGGAGGTGTGCGAAGTCACAGAATGGAGGTGTGTGATGTCATTTTATGGAGCTGTGTAAAGTCAGAACGGAGGTGTGTGAACTCAGATTGGAGGTGTGGGAAGTCACAATGGAGGTGTGTGAAGTTATAGAATGGAGGTGTGTAAAGTCACAGAATGGAGCGGTGTGAAGTCAAAGACTGGAGGTGTGTGAAGTCATAGAATGGAGGTGTGTGAAGTCATAGAATGGAGGTGTGTGAAGTCACAGAATGAAGGTGCGTTAAGTCACAGAATCGAGGTTTGTGAACTCAGAATTGAGGTGTGTGAATTAATAGAATGGAGGTGTGAGAAATCATAGAATGGAGGTGTGTGAAGTCACAGAATGGAGGTGTGTGAAGTCACAGAATGGAGGTGTGTGAAGTCACAGAATGGAGGTGTGTGAACTCACAATGGAGGTGTGTGAAGTCAAAGAATGGAGGTGTGTGAAGTCATAGAATGGAATTGTGTGAAGTCACAGAATGGAGGTGTGTGAACTCAGAATGAAGGTGTGTGAAGTCACAGAATGGAGGTGTGTGAAGTCATATAATGGAGGTGTGTGAAATCATAGAACGGAGGTGTGGGAAGTCAAAGAATGGAGCTGTGTGAAGTCAGAATGGAGGAGTGCGAAGTCACAGAATGGAGGTGTGTAAAGTCATTTTATGGAGCTGTGTGAATTCAGAAAGGATGTGTGTGAACTCTGATTGGAGGTGGGTGAAGTCACAATGGAGGTTTGTGAAGTTATAGAATGGAGGTGTGTGAAGTCACAGAATGGAGGAGTGTGAAGTCAAAGACTGGAGGTGTGTGAAGTCATAGAATGGAGGTGTGTGAAGTCATAGAATGGAGGTGTGTGAAGTCACAGAATGAAGGTGCGTTAAGTCACAGAATCGAGGTTTGTGAACTCAGAATGGAGGTGTGTGAAGTCACAGAATGGAGGTGTGGGAAGTTATAGAATGGAGTTGTGTGAAGTCACAGAATGGAGGTGTGTGAATTAATAGAATGGAGCGGTGAGAAATCATAGAATGGAGGTGTGTGAAGTCACAGAAGGGAGGTGTGTGAAGTCACAGAATGGAGGTGTGTGAAGTCACAGAATGGAGGTGTGTGAACTCACAATGGAGGTGTGTGAAGTCAAAGAATGGAGGTGTGTGAAGTCATAGAAAGTTATTGTGTGAAGTCATAGAATGGAGGTGTGTGAAGCAAGAATTGACGTGTGTGAAGTCAGAGAATTGAGGTGTGTGAACTCAGAATGGAGGTGTGTGAAGACACAGAATGGAGGTTTGTGAAGTCATAGAATGGAGGTGTGTGAAGTCATAGAATGGATGTTTCTGAAGTAGAATGAAGGTGTGTGAAGTCACAGAATGGAGGTGTGTGAAGTCAAAATGGAGGTGTGCGAACTCATAAAATGGAGATGTGTGAAGTCATGGAATGGAGGTGTGTGAAGTCCAAAAATGGAGGTGTGTGAAGTCAAACAATGGTGGTGTGTGAAGTCACAGAATGGAGGTGTGTGAAGGCATCGAATGGAGGTGTGTGAAGTCACGGAATGGAGGCGTGTGAAGTCACAGAATGGAGGTGTGTGAAGTCAGAATGGAGTTGTATGAAGTCAGAGAATGGAGGTGTGTGAAGTCAGAATGGAGGTGTGTGAACTCATAGAATGGAGGTGTGTGAAGTCAAAATGGAGTTGTGCGAACTCATAAAATGGAGATGCGTGAATTCATGGAAAGGAGGTGTGTGAAGTCCAAAAATGGAGGTGTGTGAAGTCAAACAATGGTGGTGTGTGAAGTCACAGAATGGAGGTGTGTGAAGTCAAAGAATGGAAGTGTGTGAAGTCAAAATTGAGGTGTGTGAAATCACAGAATGGAGGTGTGTGAAGTCACAGAATGGAGGTGTGTGAAGTCATAGAATGGAAGTGTGTGAAGTCACAGAATGGAGATGTGTGTAGTCACAGAATGGAGGTGTGTGAAGTCACAGAATGGAGGTGTGTGAAGTCACAGAATGCAGGTGTGTGAACTCACAATGGAGGTGTGTGAAGTCCCAGAATGGAGGTGTGTGAAGTCAAACAATAAAGGTGTGTGAAGTCACAGAATGGAGGTCTGTGAAGTCATAGAATGGAGGTGTGTTAAGTCACAGAATGGAGGTGTGTGAACTCAGAGAATGGAGGTGTGTGAACTCAGAATGGAGGTGTGTGAAATCACAGAACGGAGATTTGTGAAGTCATAGAATGGAAGTGCGTGAAGTCCTATAATGGATGTTTCTGAAGTAAAATGAAGGTGTGTGAAGTCATAGACTGGAGGTTTGTGAAGTCAAAATGGAGGTGTGTGAACTCATAGAATGGAGGTGTGTGAACTCATAGAATGGAGGTGTGTGATGTCATGGAAAGGAGGTGTGTGAAGTCAAAGAATGGAGGTGTGTGAAGTCAAACAATAAAGGTGTATGAAGTCAGAGAATGGAGGTATGTGAAATCACAGAATGGAGGTGTGTGAAGTCAAAAAGGTGGTGTGTAGAGTCACAAATGGAGGTGTGTGAACTCATAGAATGGAGGTGTGTGAAGTCAAAGAATGGAGGTGTGTGAAGACATCGAATGGAGGTGTGTGAAGTCATGGAATGGAGGTGTGTGAAGTCACAGAATGGAGGTGTGTGAAGTCAGAATGGAGTTGTGTGAAGTTATAGAATGGAGGTGTGTGAAGTCAGAATAGAGGTGTGTGATGTCATAGAATGGAGGTGTGTGAACACAGAACGGAGGAGTGTGAACTCATAGAATGGAGGTGTGTGAAGTCACAGAATTGATGTTTGTGAAGTCAGAATGGAGGTGTGTGAAGTCAGAATGGAGGTTTGTGAAGTCATAGAATGGAGGTGTGTGAAGTCATAGAATGGAGGTGTGTGAAGTCACAGAATTGATGTGTGAATTCAGAATGGAGGTGTGTGAACTCACAATGGAGGTGTGTGAAGCGAAAGAATGGAGGTGTGTGAAGTCACAGAATTGATGTTTGTGAAGTCAGAATGGAGGTGTGTGAAGTCATAGAATGGAGGTGTGTGAAGTCACAAGGCACGTGTGTGAACTCATAGAATGGAGGTGTCTGAAGTCAGAATGGAGTTGTGTGAAGTCATAGAATGGAGTTGTGTGAAGTCAGAATGGAGGTGTGTGAAGTCATAGAATGGAGGTGTGTGAAGTCAGAATGGAGTTGTGTGAAGTCACATAATGGAGGTGTGTGAACTCAGAATGGAGGTGTGTGAAGTCACAGAATGAAGCTGTGTGAAGTCATAGAATGGAGGTGTGAGAAGTCATAGAATTGATGTGTGTGAAGTCATAATGGAGGTGTGTGAAGTCACAGAATTGAGGTGTGTGAAGTCCCAGAATGGAGGTTTGTGAAGTCATATAATGGAGGTGTGTGAAGTCATAGAATGGAGGTGTGTGAAGTCATAGAATGGATGTTTGTGAAGTAAGAATGAAGGTGTGTTAAATCATAGAATGGAGGTGTGTGAAGGCACAGAATGGAGGTGTGTGAAGTCATAGAATGGAGCTGTTTGAAGTCAGAATGTTGGTGTGTGAAGTCACAGAATGGAGGTGTGTTAAGTCACAGAACGGAGGTGTTTGAACTCAGAATGGAGGTGTGTGAAATCACAGAATGGAGGTGTGTGAAGTCATAGAATGGAGGTGTGTGAAATCATAGAATGGAGGTGTGGGAAGGCATAGAGTGGAGCTGTGTGAAGTCAGATTGGAGGTGTGCGAAGTCACAGAATGGAGTTGTGTGAAGTCATTGAATGGAGCTGGGTGAAGTCAGAATGGAGGTGTGTGAAGTCACAGAATTGAGGTGTGTGAACTCAGAACGGAGGTGTGTGAAGTCACAGAATCTAGGTGTGTGAAGTCATAGAATGGAGGTGTGTGAAGTCATAGAATGGAGGTGTGTGAAGTCAGAATGGAGCTGTGTGAAGTCATAGAATGGAGGTGTGTGAAGTCAGAATGGAGGTGAGTGAACTCATGGAATGGAGGTGTGTGAAGTCACAATGGAGGTGTGTGAAGTCATAGAATGGAGGTGTGTGAAGTCACAGAATGGAGGTGTGTGAAGTCATAGAATTAAGCTGTGTGAAGTCAGACTGGAGGTGTGTGAAGTCACAGAATGGAGGTGTGTGAACTCAGAATGGACGTGTGTGAAGTCACAGAATTGAGGTGTGTGAACTCACAGAATGGAGGTGTGTGAAGGCACAGAATGGAGGTGTGTGAAGTCATAGAATGGAGCTGTGTGAAGTCAGAATGGAGATTTGTGAAGTCACAGAATGGAGGTGTGTGAACTCAGAATGGAGGTGTGTGAAGTCACAGAATGGAGGTGTGTTAAGTCACAGAACGGAGGTGTTGGAACTCAGAATGGAGGTGTGTGAAGTCACAGAATGGAGGTGTGTGAAGTCATAGAATGGAGGTGTGTGAAATCATAGAACAGAGGTGTGGGAAGTCAGAGAATGGAGCTGTGTGAAGTCAGAATGGAGGTGTGCGAAGTCACAGAATGGAGGTGTGTGATGTCATTTTATGGAGCTGTGTGAAGTCAAAACGGAGGTGTGTGAACTCAGATTGGAGGTGTGGGAAGTCACAATGGAGGTGTGTGAAGTTATAGAATGGAGGTGTGTAAAGTCACAGAATGGAGGGGTGTGAAGTCAAAGACTGGAGGTGTGTGAAGTCATAGAATGGAGATGTGTGAAGTCATAGAATGGAGGTGTGTGAAGTCACAGATTGGAGGTGTGTGAAGTCACAGAATCGAGGTTTGTGAACTCAGAATTGAGGTGTGTGAAGTCACAGAATGGAGGTATGGGAAGTTGTAGAATGGAGTTGTGTGAAGTCACAGAATGGAGGTGTGTGAATTAATAGAATGTAGGTGTGAGAAATCATAGAATGGAGGTGTGTGAAGTCACAGAATGGAGGTGTGTGAACTCACAATGGAGGTGTGTGAAGTCAAAGAATGGAGGTGTGTGAAGTCATAGAATGGAATTGTGTGAAGTCACAGAATGGAGGTGTGTGAACTCAGAATGGAGGTGTGTGAAGTCACAGAATGGAGCTGTGTTAAGTCACAGAACGGAGGTGTTGGAACTCAGAATGGACGTGTGTGAAGTCACAGAATGGAGGTGTGTGAAGTCATATAATGGAGGTGTGTGAAATCATAGAACGGAGGTGTGGGAAGTCAGAGAATGGAGCTGTGTGAAGTTAGAATGGAGGAGTGCGAAGTCACAGAATGGAGGTGTGTAAAGTCATTTTATGGAGCTGTGTGACGTCAGAAAGGATGTGTGTGAACTCAGATTGGAGGTGGGTGAAGTCACAATGGAGGTTTGTCAAGTTATAGAATGGAGGTGTGTGAAGTCACAGAATGGAGGGGTGTGAAGTCAAAGACTGGAGGTGTGTGAAGTCATAGAATGGAGGTGTGTGAAGTCATAGAATGGAGGTGTGTGAAGTCACAGAATGAAGGTGTGTTAAGTCACAGAATCGAGGTTTGTGAACTCAGAATGGAGGTGTGTGAAGTCACAGAATGGAGGTGTGGGAAGTTATAGAATGGAGTTGTGTGAAGTCACAGAATGGAGGTGTGTGAATTAATAGAATGGAGGTGTGAGAAATCATAGAATGGAGGTGTGTGAAGTCACAGAATGGAGGTGTGTGAAGTCACATAATGGAGGTGTGTGAAGTCACAGAATGGAGGTGTGTGAACTCACAATGGAGGTGTGTGAAGTCAAAGAATGGAGGTGTGTGAAGTCATAGAATGGAATTGTGTGATGTCATAGAATGGAGGTGAGTGAAGTGAGAATTGAGGTGTGTGAAGTCACGGAATTAAGGTGTGTGAACTCAGAATGGAGGTGTGTGAAGTCTCAGAATTGAGGTTTGTGAAGTCATAGAATGGAGGTGTGTGAAGTCATAGAATGGATGTTTCTGAAGTAGAATGAAGGTGTGTGAAGTCATAGAATGGAGGTGTGTGAAGTCAAAATGGAGGTGTGTGAACTCATAAAATGGAGATGTGTTAAGTCATGGAATGGAGGTGTGTGAAGTCCAAGAATATAGGTGTGTGAAGCAAACAATGGTGGTGTGTGAAGTCACAGAATGCAGGTGTGTTAAGTCAAAGAATGGAAGTGTGTGAAGTCAAAATGGAGGTGTGTGAAGTCACAGAATGGAGGTGTGTGAAGTCACAGAATGAAGGTGTTTAAAGTCAAAATTGTGGTGTGTTAATTCACAGAACGGAGGTGTCTGAAGTCAGAATGCAGCTGTGTGAAGTCATAGAATGGAGGTGTGTGAAGTCAGAATGGAGGTGTGTGAACTCATAGAATGGAGTGTGTGAAGTCACAATGGGGGTGTGTGAAGTCATAGAATGGGGGTGTGTGAAGTCAAATTGGAGGTGTGTGAAATCACAGAATAGAGGTGTGTCAACTCAGAAATGAGGAGTGTGAAGTCATAGAATGGAAGTGCGTGAACTCATAGAATGGATGTTTCTGAAGTAAGAATGAAGGTGTGTGAAGTCAGAGAATGGAGGTGTGTGAAGTCAAAATGGAGGTGTGTGAACTCATAGAATGGAGGTGTGTGAACTCATGGAATGGAGGTGTGTGAAGTCATGGAATGGAGGTGTGTGAAGTCAAAGAATGGAGGTGTGTGAAGTCAAACAATAAAGGTGTGTGAAGTCACAGAATGGAGGTGTGTGAAATCAAAGAATGGAGGTGTGTGAAGTCAAAAAGGTGTTGTGTAGAGTCACAAATGAAGGTGTGTGAACTCATGGAATGGAGGTGTGTGAAGTCAAAGAATGGAGGTGTGTGAAGTCATCGAATGGAGGTGTGTGAAGTCATGGGATGGAGGTGTGTGAAGTCACAGAATGGAGGTGTGTGAAGTCATAGAATGGAGCTGTGTGAAGTCAGATTGCAGGTGTGTGAAGTCACAGAATGGAGGTGTGTGAACTCAGAATGGAGGTGTGTGAAGTCACAGAACGGAGGTGTGTGAAGTCATAGAATGGATGTGTGTGAAGTCATAATGGAGGTGTGTGAAGTCACAGAATTGAGGTGTGTGAAGTCAGAGAATGGAGGTGTGTGAAGTCATAGAATGGAGGTGTGTGAAGTCATAGGATGGAGGTGTGTGAATTCATAGAATGGAAGTGTGTGAAATCATAGAATGGAGGTGTGTGAAGTCAAAGAATTGAGGTTTGTGAAGTCAGAATGGAGATGTGTGACGTCAGGATGGAGGTGGGTGAAGTCACAGAATGGAGGTGTGGGAACTCAGAATGGAGGTGTGTGGTCACAGAACGGAGGTTTGTGAAGTCAAAGAATGGAGGTGCGTGAAGTCATAGAATGGATGTTTCTGAAGTGAGAATGTAGGTGTATGAAGTCAAAGAATGGAGGTGTGTGAAGTCAAAATGGAGGTGTGTGAACTCATAGAATGGATGTGTGTGAACTCATAGAATGGAGGTATGTGAAGTCATGGAATGAAGGTGTGTGAAGTCAAAGAATGGAGGTGTGTGAAGTCAAACAATAAAGGTGTGTGAAGTCACAGAATGGAGGTGTGTGAACTCATAGAATGGAGGTGCATGAATCAAAGAATGGAGGTGTGTGAATTCATCGAATGGAGGTGTGTGAAGTCATGGAATGGAGGTGTGTGAAGTGAGATGGATTTGTGTGAAGTCATAGAATGGAGGTGTGTGAAGTCAGAATGGAGGTGTGTGAAGTCATAGAATGGAGGTGTGTGAAGTCAGAATGGAGGTGTGAGAACTCATAGAATGGAGGTGTGTGAAGTCACAATGCAGGTATGCGAAGTCATAGAATGGAGGTGTGTGAGGTCATAGAATGGAGGTGTGTGAAGTCACAGAATGGAGCTGTGTGAAGTCATAGAATGGATGTTTGTTAAGTAAGAATGAAGGTGTGTTAAGTCATAGAATGGAGGTGTGTGAAGGCACAGAATGGAGGTGTGTGAAGTCATACAATGGAGCTGTATGAAGTCAGAATGGAGGTGTGTGAAGTCACAGAATGGAGGTGTGTGAACTGAGAATTGGGGTGTGTGAAGTCACAGAATGGAGGTGTGTTAAGTCACAGGACGGAGGTGTTTGAACTCAGAATGTAGGTGTGTGAAGTCACAGAATGGAGGTGTGTGAAGTCATAAAATGTAGGTGTGTGAAATCATAGAATGGAGGTGTGGGAAGTCAGAGAATGGAGCTGTGTGAATTCAGAATGGAGGTGTGCGAAGTCACAGAATGTAGGTGTGTGAAGTCATAGAATGGAGGTGTGTGAAGTCATAGAATGGATGTGTGTGAAGTCATAATGGAGGTGTGTGATTTCACAGAATGTAGGTGTGTGAAGTCATAGAATGGAGCTCTTTGAAGTCAGATTGGAGGTGTGTGCAGTCACAGAATGGAGGTGTGTGAACTCAGATTGGAGGTGTGTGAAGTCACAGAACTGAGGTGTGTGAAGTCATAGAATGGAGGTGTGTGAAGTCACAGAATGGATGTGTGTGAAGTCATAATGGAGGTGTGTGAAGTCACAGAATGGAGGTGTGTGAAGTCATAGAATGGAGTTGTGTGAAGTCATAGAATGGAGGTGTGTGAAGTCATAGAATGGATGTTTGTTAAGTAAGAATGAAGGTGTGTTAAGTCATAGAATGGAGGTGTGTGAAGGCACAGAATGGAGGTGTCTGAAGTCGTAGAATGGAGCTGTGTGAAGAGAGAATGGAGGTGTGTGAAGTCACAGAATGGAGGTGTGTGAAGTCACAGAATGGAGGTGTGTTAAGTCACAGAATGGAGGTGTGTGAACTTAGAATGGAGGTGTGTGAAGTCACAGAATCTAGGTGTGTGAAGTCACAGAATGGAGGTGTGTGAAGTCATAGAATGGAAGTGTGTGAAGTCAGAACGGAGGTGTGTGAACTCAGATTGAAGGTGTGGGAAGTCACAATGGAGGTGTGTGAAGTTATAGAATGGAGGTGTGTGAAGTCACAGAATGGAGGGGTGTGAAGTCAAAGACTGGAGGTGTGTGAAGTCATAGAATGGAGGTGTGTGAAATCACAGAATGAAGGTGTGTTAAGTCACAGAATGGAGGTGTGTGAATTAATAGAATGGAGGTGTGAGAAATCATAGAAGGGAGGTGTGTGAAGTCATAGAATGGAGGTGTGTGAAGTCACAGAATGGAGGTGTGTGAAGTCACAGAATGGAGGTGTGTGAACTCACAATGGAGGTGTGTGAAGTCAAAGAATGGAGGTGTGTGAAGTCATAGAATGGAATTGTGTGAAGTCATAGAATGGAGGTGTGTGAAGTGAGAATTGAGGTGTGTGAAGTCACGGAATTGACGTGTGTGAACTCAGAATGGAGGTGTGTGAAGTCACAGAATGGAGGTTTGTGAAGTCATAGAATGGAGGTGTGTGAAGTCATAGAATGGATGTTTCTGAAGTAGAATGAAGGTGTGTGAAGTCATAGAATGGAGGTGTGTGAAGTCAAAATGGAGGTGTGTGAACTCATAAAATGGAGATGTGTTAAGTCATGGAATGGAGGTGTGTGAAGTCCAAAAATATAGGTGTGTGAAGCAAACAATGGTGGTGTGTGAAGTCACAGAATGCAGGTGTGTTAAGTCAAAGAATGGAAGTGTGTGAAGTCAAAATGGAGGTGTGTGAAGTCACAGAATGGAGGTGTGTGATGTCACAGAATGAAGGTGTTTAAAGTCAAAATTGTGGTGTGTTAAGTCACAGAACGGAGGTGTCTGAAGTCAGAATGCAGCTGTGTGAAGTCATAGAATGGAGGTGTGTGAAGTCAGAATGGAGGTGTGTGAACTCATAGAATGGAGTGTGTGAAGTCACAATGGGGGTGTGTGAAGTCATAGAATGGGGGTGTGTGAAGTCAAATTGGGGGTGTGTGAAATCACAGAATAGAGGTGTGTCAACTCAGAAATGAGGAGTGTGAAGTCATAGAATGGAAGTGCGTGAAGTCATAGAATGGATGTGTCTGAAGTAAGAATGAAGGTGTGTGAAGTCAGAGATTGGATGTGTGTGAAGTCAAAATGGAGGAGTGTGAACTCATAGAATGGAGATGTGTGAACTCATAGAATGGAGGTGTGTGAAGTCATGGAATGGAGGTGTGTGAAGTCAAAGAATGGAGGTGTGTGAACTCAAACAATAAAGGTGTGTGAAGTCACAGAATGGAAGTGTGTGAAATCAAAGAATGGAGGTGTGTGAAGTCAAAATGGTGTTGTGTAGAGTCACAAATGGAGGTGTGTGAACTCATAGAATGGAGGTGTGTGAAGTCAAAGAATGGAGGTGTGTGAAGTCATCGAATGGAGTTTTGTGAAGTCATGGAATGGAGGTGTGTGAAGTCACAGAATGGAGGTGTGTGAAGTCATACAATGTAGCTGTGTGAAGTCAGATTGGAGGTGTGTGAAGTCACAGAATGGAGGTGTGTGAACTCAGAATGGAGGTGTGTGAAGTCACAGAACGAAGGTGTGTGAAGTCATAGAATGGATGTGTGTGAAGTCATAATGGAGGTGTGTGAAGTCACAGAATTGAGGTGTGTGAAGTCAGAGAATGGAGGTGTGTGAAGTCATAGAAGGGAGGTGTGTGAAGTCATAGGAGGGAGGTGTGTGAATTCATAGAATGGAAGTGTGTGAAATCATAGAATGGAGGTGTGTGAAGTCAAAAAATTGAGGTTTGTGAAGTCAGAATGGAGATGTGTGAAGTCAGGATGGAGGTGGGTGAAGTCACAAAATGGAGGAGTGGGAACTCAGAATGGAGGTGTGTGGTCACAGAACGGAGGTTTCTGAAGTCATAGAATGGAGGTGCGTGAAGTCATAGAATGGATGTTTCTGAAGTGAGAATGTAGGTGTATGAAGTCAAAGAATGGAGGTGTGTGAAGTCAAAATGGAGGTGTGTGAACTCATAGAATGGATGTGTGTGAAACCAGAATGGAGGTGTGTGAAGTCACAGAATGGAGGTTTGTGAAGTCATAGAATGGAGGTCTGTGAAGTCATAGAATGGATGTTTCTGAAGTAAGAATGAAGGTGTGTGAAGTCATAGAATGGAGGTGTGTGAAGTCATAGAATGGAGGTGTGTGAAGTCACAGAATGGAGGTGTGTGAAGTCAGAATGGAGGTGTGTAGTCATATATTGGAGGTGGGTGAAGTCATTGAAAGGAGGTGTGGGAAGTCATAGAGTGCAGGTGAGTGAAGTCATAGATTCGAGATCTGTGAAATCATAGAATGGAGGTGTGTGATGTCAGATTGGAGGTGTGTGAAGTCAAAGAATGTAGGTGTGTGAAGTCATTGAATGGAGGTGAGTGAAGTCGCAGAATGGAGATGTGTGAAATCAGAAGAGAGGTGTGTGAAGTCATAGAATGGAGGTGTGTGAAGTCAGAATGGAGGTGTATGAAGTCATAGAATGGAGGTGTGTGAAGTCAGAATAGAGGTGTGTGAAGTCATAGAATGGAGGTGTGTGAAGTCACAGAATGGAGGTGTGGGAAGTCACAGAATAGAGGTGTGTGACGTCACAGAATGGAGGTATGTGAACTCAGAATGGAGGTGTGTAAAGGCACAGAATGGAAGTGTGTGAAGTCATAGAATTGAGCTGTGTGAAGTCACAGAATGGACGTTATGAAGTCATAGAATGGAGCTGTGTGAAGTCACAGAATGGAGGTTTGTGAAGTCATAGAATGGAGGTGTGTGAATGTTTCTGAAGTAAAAATGAAGGTGTGTGAAGTCATGGAATGGAGGTGTGTGAAGTCACAGAATGGAGGTGTGTGAAGTTAGAATGGAGGTGTGTAGTCATAGATTGGAGGTGGGTGAAGTCATAAAATGGAGGAGAGTGAAGTCATAGAGTACAGGTGTGTGAAGTCACAGATTCTACGTCTGTGAAGTCATAGAATGGAGGTGTGTGATGTCATAATGGAGGTGTGCGAAGTCATAGAATAGAGGTGTGTGAAGTCAGAATGGAGGTGTGTGAAGTCATAGATGGAGTTGTGTGAAGTCATAGTATGGAGGTGTGTGAAATCATAGAATGGAGTTTTGTGAAGTCACAGAATGGAGCTGTGTGAATTCAGAATGGAGGTGTGTGAAGTCATAGAATGGAGGTGTGTGAAGTTATAGAATGGAGGTGTGTGAAGTCACAGAATGGAGGTGTGTGATGTCAGAACGGAGGTGTGTAGTCATAGATTGGAGGTGGGTGAATTCATAGAAAGGAGGTGTGGGAAGTCATAGAATGGAGGAGTGTGAAGTCATTGAGTGCATTTGAGTGATGTCACAGATTCGAGGTCTGTGAAATCATAGAATGGAGGTGTGTGATGTCAGATTGGAGGTGTGTGAAGTCAAAGAATGTAGGTGTGTGAAGTCATTGAATGGAGGTGTGTGTAGTCACAGAATGGAGGTGTGTGAAGTCAGAATGTAGGTGTTCGAAGTCATAGAATAGAGGTGTGTGAAGTCAGAATGGAGGTGTGTGAAGTCATAGAATGGAGGTGTGTGAACTCATAAAATGGAGGTGTGTGACGTCACAATGGAAGTTTGTGAAGGCATAGAATAGAGGTGTGTGAAGTCACAGAATAGAGGTGTGTGAAGTCATACAATGGAGATGTGTGAAGTCAGAATGGAGGTGTGTGAAGTCACAGAATGGAGGTGTGTGAACTCAGAATGGAGGTGTGTGCAATCATAGATGGAGGTGTGTGAAGTCATCATATGGAGATATGTGAAATCATAGAATGGAGTTTTGTGAAGTCACAGAATGGAGTTGTGTGAAGTCATAGAATGGAGGTGTGTGAAGTCATAGAATGGGTGTTTGTGAAGTAAGAATGAAGGTGTGTTAAGTCATAGAATGGAGGTGTGTGAAGACATAGAATGGAGGTGTGGGAAGTCACAGATTGCAGGAGTGTGAAGTCACAGAATGGAGGTGTGTGAACCCAGAATGAAGGTGTGTAAAATCACAGAATGGAGGTGTGTGAAGTCATAGAATGGAAGTGTGTGAAGTCATAGAATGGAGGTGTGTGATGTCACAGAATGGACGGTATGAAGTCATAGAATGGAGGTGTGTGAAGTCACAGAATTGAGGTGTTTGAAGTCATATACTGGAGGTGTGTAAAATCAAAATGGATGTGTGAAGTCATAGAATGGAGGTGTGTGAAATCATAGAATGACGGTGTGTGAAGTCATAGAATGGAGGTGTGTGAAGTCACAGAATGGAGGTGTGTGAAGTCATAGAATGGAGGTGTGTGAAGTCACAGTTTGGAGCTGTGTGAATTCACAGAATCGAGGTGTGAGAAGTCACAGAATGTAGGTGTGTGAACTCAGAATGGAGGTGTGTGAAGTCACAGAATGGAGGTGTATGAAGTCATAGAATGGAAGTGTGTGAAGTCATAGAATGCAGGTGTGTGAAGTCAGAATGGAGGTGTGTGAAGTCCCAGAATGGAGGTTTGTGAAGTGATAGAATGAAGGTGAGTGAAGTCATAGAATGGATGTTTCTGAAGTAAGAATGAAGGTGTGTGAAGTCATAGAATGGACGTATGTGAACTCATAGATTGGGGGTGTGTGAAGTCACAGAATGGAGGTGTGTGAAGGCAGAATGGAGGTGTGTGAAGTCATAGATGGAGTTGTGTGAAGTCATTGTATGGAGTTGTGTGAAATCATAGAATAGAGTTTTGTGAAGGCACAGAATGGAGCTCTGTGAATTCAGAATGGAGGTGTGTGAAGTCATAGAATGGAGGTGTGTGAAGTCACAGAATGGAGGTGTGTGAAGGCATAGAATGGAGGTGTGTGAAGTCATAGAATGGAGGTGTGTGAAGTCATATAATATAGGTGTGTGAAATCACAGAATGGAGGTGTGTGAAATCAGAATGGAGGTATGAAGTCATAGAATGGAGATGGGTGAAGTCATAGAAAGGAGGTGTGTGAAGTTATACAATGGAGATGTGTGAAGTCATAGAATGGAGGTGTGTGAAGTCAGAATGGAGGTGTGTGAACTCATAGAATGGTAGTGTGTGTAGTCACAATGGAGGTGTGTGAAGTCATAGAATGGAGGTGTGTGAAGTCACAGAATGGACGTGTGTGAAGTCATAGAATGGAGGTGTGGGAAGTGACAGAATAGAGGTGTGTGACGTCACAGAATGGAGGTGTGTGAACTCAGAATGGAGGTGTGTAAAGGCACAGAATGGAGGTGTGTGAAGTCATAGAATGGAAGTGTGTGAAGTCATAGAATGGAGCTGTGTGAAGTCACAGAATAGACGTTATGAAGTCATAGAATGGAGCTGTGTGAAGTCACAGAATTGAGGTGTTTGAAGTCATATATTGGAGGTGTGTGAAGTCAAAATGCATGTGTGAAGTCACAGAATGGAGGTTTGTGAAGTCATAGAATGGAGGTGTGTGAATGTTTCTGAAGTAAAATTGAAGGTGTGTGAAGTCATGAAATGGAGGTGTGTGAAGTCACAGAATGGAGTTGTGTGAAGTCAGAATGGAGGTGTGTAGTCATAGATTGGAGGTGGGTGAAGTCATAGAAAGGAGGTGTTGGAAGTCATAGAATGGAGGAGTGCGAAGTCATAGAGTGCATGTGAGTGAAATCACAGATTCGAGGTCTGTGAAGTCATAGAATGGAGGTGTGTGATGTCAGAATGGAGGTGTGCAAAGTCATAGAATAGAGGTGTGTGAAGTCTGAATGGAGGTGTGTGAAGTCATAGATACACTTGTGTGAAGTCATAGTATGGAGGTGTGTGAAATCATAGAATAGAGTTTTGTGAAGGCACAGAATGGAGCTGTGTGAATTCAGAATGGAGGTGTGTGAAGTCATAGAATGGAGGTGTGTGAAGTCAGAATGGAGGTGTGTGAAGTCATAGAATGGAGGTGTGTGACGTCACAATGGAAGTGTGTGAAGTCATAGAATGGAGGTGTGTGAAGTCACAGAATGGAGGTGCGTGAAGTCATAGAATGGAGGTGTGTGAAGTCTCTGAATGGAGGTGTGTGAAGTCATAGAATGGAGGTGTGTGAAGTTATAGAATGGATGTTTGTAAAGTAAAAATGAAGGTGTGTGAAGTCATAGAATGGAGATGTGTGAAGTCAGAATGGAGGTGTGTGAAGTCACAGAATGGAGATGTGTCAAGTCAGAATTGAGGTGTGTGAAGTCAAAGAATGGAGGTGTGTGAAGACATAGAATGGAGGTGTGTGAAGTCATAGAATGGAGGTGTGCGAAGTCAGAATAGAGGTGTGTGAAGTCACAGAATTGAGGTGTATGAACACAGAATGGAGGTGTGTGAAGTCAAAGAATGGAGGTGTTTGAAGTCATAGAATGGAGGAGTGTGAAGTCATAGAATGTATGTTTGTGAAGTAAGAATGAAGGTGTGTGAAGGCATAGAATGGAGGTGTGTGAAGTCACATAATATAGGTGTGTGAAGGCATAGAATGGAGGTGTGTGAAGTCATAGAATTTAGGTGTGTGAAGTCATATAATGGAGGTGTGTGAAGTCACAGAATGGAGGTGTGTGAAGTCAGAATGGAGGTGTGAAGTCTTAGAATGTAGTTGGGTGAAGTCATAGAAAGGAGGTGTGTGAAGTCATAGAATGGAGGTGTGTGTAGTCATAGAATGGAGGTGTGTGAAGTCAGAATGGAGGTGTGTGAACTCATAGAATGGTATTGTGTGTACTCAAAATGGAGCTGTGTGAAGTCATAGAATGGAGGTGTGTGAAGTCACAGAATGGACGTGTGTGAAATCATAGAATGGAGGTGTGTAAAGTCATAGAATGGAGGTGTGTGAAGTCATAGAATGGAGGTGTGGGAAGTCACAGATTGGAGGTGTGTGAAGTCCCAGAATTGAGGTGTGTGAACTCAGAATTGAGGTGTGTAAAGTCACAGAATGTAGGTGTGTGAAGTCATAGAATGGAGGTGTGTGAAGTCATAGAATGGAAGTGTGTGAAGTCACAGATTGGAGCTGTGTGAAGTCACAGTATCGAGGTGTTAGAAGTCACAGAATGGAGGTGTGTGAACTCAGAATGGAGGTGTGTGAAGTCACAGAATGGAGGAGTGTGAAGTCATACAATGGAAGTGTACGAAATCATAGAATGGAGGTGTGTGATGTCACAGAATTGACGGTATGAAGTCATAGAATGGAGGTGTGTGAAGTCACAGAATTGAGGTGTTTGAAGTCATATACTGGAGGTGTGTAAAATCAAAGTGGATGTGTGAAGTCATAGAATGGAGGTGTGTGAAGTCACAGTTTGGAGCTGTGTGAATTCACAGAATCGAGGTGTGAGAAGTCACAGAATGGAGGTGTGTGAACTCAGAATGGAGGTGTGTGAAGTCACAGAATGGAGGTGTATGAAGTCATAGAATGGAAGTGTGTGAAGTCATAGAATGCAGGTGTGTGAAGTCAGAATGGAGGTGTGTGAAGTCACAGAATGGAGGTTTGTGAAGTGATAGAATGAAGGTGAGTGAAGTCATAGAATGGATGTTTCTGAAGTAAGAATGAAGGTGTGTGAAGTCATAGAATGGACGTATGTGAACTCATAGATAGGGGGTGTGTGAAGTCACAGAATGGAGGTGTGTGAAGGCAGAATGGAGGTGTGTAGTCATCGATTGGAGGTGGGTGAAGTCATAGAAAGGAGGTGTGGGAAGTCATAGAATGGAGGAGTGTGAAGTCATAGAGTGCATGTGAGTGAAATCACAGATTCGAGGTCTGTGAAGTCATAGAATGGAGGTGTGTGATGTCAGAATGGAGGTGTGCGAGGTCATAGAATAGAGGTGTGTGAAGTCAGAATGGAGGTGTGTGAAGTCATAGATGGAGTTGTGTGAAGTCATTGTATGGAGTTGTGTGAAATCATAGAATAGAGTTTTGTGAAGGCACAGAATGGAGCTCTGTGAATTCAGAATGGAGGTGTGTGAAGTCATAGAATGGAGGTGTGTGAAGTCACAGAATGGAGGTGTGTGAAGGCATAGAATGGAGGTGTGTGAAGTCATAGAATGGAGGTGTGTGAAATCATATAATGGAGGTGTGTGAAATCACAGAATGGAGGTGTGTGAAATCAGAATGGAGGTATGAAGTCATAGAATGGAGATGGGTGAAGTCATAGAAAGGAGGTGTGTGAAGTTATACAATGGAGATGTGTGAAGTCATAGAATGGAGGTGTGTGAAGTCAGAATGGAGGTGTGTGAACTCATAGAATGGTAGTGTGTGTAGTCACAATGGAGGTTTGTGAAGTCATAGAATGGAGGTGTGTGAAGTCACAGAATGGACGTGTGTGAAGTCATAGAATGGAGGTGTGGGAAGTGACAGAATAGAGGTGTGTGACGTCACAGAATGGAGGTGTGTGAACTCAGAATGGAGGTGTGTAAAGGCACAGAATGGAGGTGTGTGAAGTCATAGAATGGAAGTGTGTGAAGTCATAGAATGGAGCTGTGTGAAGTCACATAATGGACGTTCTGAAGTCATAGAATGGAGCTGTGTGAAGTCACAGAATTGAGGTGTTTGAAGTCATATATTGGAGGTGTGTGAAGTCAAAATGCATGTGTGAAGTCACAGAATGGAGGTTTGTGAAGTCATAGAATGGAGGTGTGTGAATGTTTCTGAAGTAAAATTGAAGGTGTGTGAAGTCATGAAATGGAGGTGTGTGAAGTCACAGAATGGAGTTGTGTGAAGTCAGAATGGAGGTGTGTAGTCATAGATTGGAGGTGGGTGAAGTCATAGAAAGGAGGTGTTGGAAGTCATAGAATGGAGGAGTGTGAAGTCATAGAGTGCATGTGAGTGAAATCACAGATTCGAGGTCTGTGAAGTCATAGAATGGAGGTGTGTGATGTCAGAATGGAGGTGTGCAAAGTCATAGAATAGAGGTGTGTGAAGTCTGAATGGAGGTGTGTGAAGTTATAGATACACTTGTGTGAAGTCATAGTATGGAGGTGTGTGAAATCATAGAATAGAGTTTTGTGAAGGCACAGAATGGAGCTCTGTGAATTCAGAATGGAGGTGTGTGAAGTCATAGAATGGAGGTGTGTGAAGTCAGAATGGAGGTGTGTGAAGTCATAGAATGGAGGTGTGTGACGTCACAATGGAAGTGTGTGAAGTCATAGAATGGAGGTGTGTGAAGTCACAGAATGGAGGTGTGTGAAGTCATAGAATGGAGGTGTGTGAAGTCTCTGAATGGAGGTGTGTGAAGTCATAGAATGGAGGTGTGTGAAGTTATAGAATGGATGTTTGTAAAGTAAAAATGAAGGTGTGTGAAGTCATAGAATGGAGATGTGTGAAGTCAGAATGGAGGTGTGTGAAGTCACAGAATGGAGATGTGTCAAGTCAGAATTGAGGTGTGTGAAGTCAAAGAATGGAGGTGTGTGAAGACATAGAATGGAGGTGTGTAAAGTCATAGAATGGAGGTGTGTGAAGTCAGAATAGAGGTGTGTGAAGTCACAGAATTGAGGTGTATGAACACAGAATGGAGGTGTGTGAAGTCAAAGAATGGAGGTGTTTGAAGTCATAGAATGGAGGAGTGTGAAGTCATAGAATGTATGTTTGTGAAGTAAGAATGAAGGTGTGTGAAGGCATAGAATGGAGGTGTGTGAAGTCACATAATATAGGTGTGTGAAGGCATAGAATGGAGGTGTGTGAAGTCATAGAATTTAGGTGTGTGAAGTCATATAATGGAGGTGTGTGAAGTCACAGAATGGAGGTGTGTGAAGTCAGAATGGAGGTGTGAAGTCATAGAATGTAGTTGGGTGAAGTCATAGAAAGGAGGTGTGTGAAGTCATAGAATGGAGGTGTGTGTAGTCATAGAATGGAGCTGTGTGAAGTCAGAATGGAGGTGTGTGAACTCATAGAATGGTATTGTGTGTACTCAAAATGGAGCTGTGTGAAGTCATAGAATGGAGGTGTGTGAAGTCACAGAATGGACGTGTGTGAAGTCATAGAATGGAGGTGTGTAAAGTCATAGAATGGAGGTGTGTGAAGTCATAGAATGGAGGTGTGGGAAGTCACAGATTGGAGGTGTGTGAAGACCCAGAATTGAGGTGTGTGAACTCAGAATGGAGGTGTGTAAAGTCACAGAATGTAGGTGTGTGAAGTCATAGAATGGAGGTGTGTGAAGTCATAGAATGGAAGTGTGTGAAGTCACAGATTGGAGCTGTGTGAAGTCACAGTATCGAGGTGTTAGAAGTCACAGAATGGAGGTGTGTGAACTCAGAATGGAGGTGTGTGAAGTCACAGAATGGAGGAGTGTGAAGTCATAGAATGGAAGTGTGCAAATTCATAGAATGGAGGTGTGTGATGTCACAGAATTGACGGTATGAAGTCATAGAATGGAGGTGTGTGAAGTCACAGAATTGAGGTGTTTGAACTCATATACTGGAGGTGTGTGAAATCAAAGTGGATGTGTGAAGTCATAGAATGGAGGTGTGTGAAATCATAGAATGAGGGTGTGTGAGGTCATAGAATGGAGGTGTGTGAAGTCACAGAATGGAGGTGTGTGAAGTCATAGAATGGAGGTGTGTGAAGTCACAGTTTGGAGCTGTGTGAATTCACAGAATCGAGGTGTGACAAGTCACAGAATGGAGGTGTGTGAACTCAGAATGGAGGTGTGTAAAGGCACAGAATGGAGGTGTGTGAAGTCATAGAATGGAAGTGTGTGAAGTCATAGAATGGAGCTGGGTGAAGTCACAGAATGGACGTTATGAAGTCATAGAATGCAGCTGTGTGAAGTCACAGAATTGAGGTGTTTGAAGTAATATATTGGAGGTGTGTGAAGTCAAAATGCATGTGTGAAGTCACAGAATGGAGGTTTGTGAATTCATAGAATGGAGGTGTGCGATGTTTCTGAAGTAAAAATGAAGGTGTGTGAAGTCATGGAATGGAGGTGTGTGAAGTCACAGAATGGAGGTGTGTGAAGTCAGAATGGAGGTGTGTAGTCATAGATTGGAGGTGGGTGAAGTCATAGAAAGGAGGTGTGGGAAGTCATAGACTGGAGGAGTGTGAAGTCATAGAGTGCATGTGAGTGAAATCACAGATTCTAGGTCTGTGAAGTCATAGAATGGAGGTGTGTGATGTCAGAATGGAGGTGTGCGATGTCATAGAATAGAGGTGTGTGAAGTCAGAATGGAGGTGTGTGAAGTCATAGATGGAGTTGTGTGAAGTCATAGTATGGAGTTGTGTGAAATCATAGAATAGAGTTTTGTGAAGGCACAGAATGGAGCTCTGTGAATTCAGAATGGAGGTGTGTGAAGTCATAGAATGGAGGTGTGTGAAGTCAGAATGGAGGTGTGTGAAGTCATAGAATGGAGGTGTGTGACGTCACAATGGAAGTGTGTGAAGTCATAGAATGGAGGTGTGTGAAGTCACAGAATGGAGGTGTGTGAAGTCATAGAATGGTGGTGTGTGAAGTCACTGAATTGAGGTATGTGAAGTCATAGAATGCAATGTGTGAAGTTATAGAATGGATGTTTGTAAAGTAAAAATGAAGGTGTGTGAAGTCATAGAATGGAGATGTGTGAAGTCAGAATGGAGGTGTGTGATGTCACAGAATGGAGATGTGTCAACTCAGAATTTAGGTGTGTGAAGTCAAAGAATGGAGGTGTGTGAAGACATTGAATGGAGGTATGTGAAGTCAAAGAATGGAGGTGTGTGAAGTCATAGAATATATGTTTGTGAAGTAAGAATGAAGTTGTGTGAAGGCATAGAATAGAGGTATGTGAACTCTTAGAATGGGGGTGTGTGAAGTCACAGAATGGAGGTGTGTGAAGTCAGAATGGAGGTGTGTAGTCATTGATTGGAGGTGGGTGAAGTCATAGAAAGGAGGTGTGGGAAGTCATAGAATAGAGGTGTGTGAAGTCAGAATGGAGGTGTGTGAAGTCACAGAATTGAGGTGTGTGAACACAGAATGGAGGTGTGTGAAATCAAAGAGTGGAGGTGTTTGAAGTCATAGAATGGAGGAGTGTGAAGTCATAGAGTGCATGTGAGTGAAATCACAGATTCGAGGTCTGTGAAGTCATAGAATTGAGGTGTGTGATGTCAGAATGGAGGTGTGCGAAGTCATAGAATAGAGGTGTGTGAAGTCAGAATGGAGGTGTGTGAAGTCGTAGATGGAGTTGTGTGAAGTCATAGTATGGAGGTGTGTGAAATCATAGATTAGAGTTTTGTGAAGGCACAGAATGGAGCTGTGTGAATTCAGAATGGAGGTGTGTGAAGTCATAGAATGGAGGTGTGTGAAGTCAGAATGGAGGTGTGTGAACTCATAGAATGGAGGTGTGTGACGTCACAATGGAAGTGTGTGAAGTCATAGAATGGAGCTGTGTAAAGTCACAGAATGGAGGTGTGTGAAGTCATAGAATGGAGGTGTGTGAAGTCACTGAATAGAGGTGTGTGAAGTCACAGAATGGAAGGTGTGTGAAATCACAGAATAGAGGTGTGTGAACTCAGAATGGAGTTGTGTGAAGTCACAGAATGGAGGTGTGTGAAGTCATAAAATGGAGGTGTGTGAAGTCAGAGAATGGACGTGTGTGAAGTCATAGATTGGAGGTGTGTGAAGTCATAGAATGGAGGTGTGTGAAGTCACAGAATGGAGGTGTGGGAAGTCAGAGATTGGAGGTCTGTGAAGTCCCAGAATTGAGGTGTGTGAACTCAGAATGGAGGTGTGTAAAGTCACAGAATGCAGGTGTGTGTAGTCATGGAATGGAAGTGTGTGAAGTCATAGAATGGAGGTGTGAGATGTAACAGAATGGAGGTGTGTGAACTCAGAATGGAGGAGTGTGAAGTCACAGAATGGAGGTGTGTGAAGTCATAGAATGGAAGTGTGTGAAGTCATAGAATGGAGGTGTGCGAAGTAAGAATGAAGGTGTGTGAAGTCATAGAATGTAGGTTTGTGAAGTCATAGAATGGAGGTGTGGGAAGTCATAGAATGGATGTTTCTGAAGTAAGAATGAAGGTGTGTGAAGTCATAGAATGGAGGTGTGTGAACTCAGAATGGAGGTGTGTGAAGTCACAGAATGGAGGTGTATGAAGTCATAGAATGGAAGTGTGTGAAGTCATAGAATGGAGGTGTGTGAAGTCAGAATGGAGGTGTGTGAAGTCACCGAATGGAGTTGTGTGAACTCAGAATGGAGGTGTGTGAAGTCACAGAATGGAGGTTTGTGAAGTCATAGAATGAAGGTGAGTGAAGTCATAGAATGGATGTTTCTGAAGTAAGAATGAAGGTGTGAGAAGTCATAGAATGGACGTATGTGAACTCATAGATTGGGGGTGTGTGAAGTCACAGAATGGAGGTGTGTGAAGGCGGAATGGAGGTGTGTAGTCATCGATTGGAGGTGGGTGAAGTCATAGAAAGGAGGTGTGGGAAGTCATAGAATGGAGGAGTGTGAAGTCATAGAGTGCATGTGAGTGAAATCACAGATTCGAGGTCTGTGAAGTCATAGAATGTAGGTGTGTGATGTCAGAATGGAGGTGTGCGAAGTCATAGAATAGAGGTGTGTGAAGTCAAAATGGAGGTGTGTGAAGTCATAGATGGAGTTGTGTGAAGTCATAGTATGGAGTTGTGTGAAATCATAGAATAGAGTTTTGTGAAGGCACAGATCGGAGCTCTGTGAATTCAGAATGGAGGTGTGTGAAGTTATAGAATGGAGGTGTGTGAAGTCAGAATGGAGGTGTGTGAAGTCACAGAATTGAGGTGTGTGAACACAGAATGGAGGTGTGTGAAGTCAAAGAGTGGAGGTGTTTGAAGTCATAGAATGGAGGAGTGTGAAGTCATAGAGTGCATGTGAGTGAAATCACAGATTCGAGATCTGTGAAGTCATAGAATGGAGGTGTGTGATGTCAGAATGGAGGTGTGCGAAGTCATAGAATAGAGGTGTGCGAAGTCAGAATGGAGGTGTGTGAAGTCATAGATGGAGTTGTGTGAAGTCATAGTATGGAGGTGTGTGAAATCATAGAATAGAGTTTTTTGAAGGCACAGAATGGAGCTGTGTGAATTCAGAATGGAGGTGTGTGAAGTCATAGAATGGAGGTGTGTGAAGTCAGAATGGAGGTGTGTGAACTCATAGAATGGAGGTGTGTGACGTCACAATGGAAGTGTGTGAAGTCATAGAATGGAGGTGTGTGAAGTCACAGAATGGAGGTGTGTGAAGTCATAGAATGTAGGTGTGTGAAGTCTCTGAATGGAGGTGTGTGAAGTCAGAATGGAGGTGTGTGAAGTTATAGAATGGATGTTTGTAAAGTAAAAATGAAGGTGTGTGAAGTCATAGAATGGAGATGTGTGAAGTCAGAATGGAGGTGTGTGAAGTCACAGAATGGAGATGTGTCAAGTCAGAATTTAGGTGTGTGAAGTCAAGAATGGAGGTATGTGAAGCCAGAGAATGGAGGTGTGTGAAGTCAAAGAATGGAGGTGTGTGAAGTCAGAATGGAGGTGTGTGAAGTCACAGAATTGAGGTGTGTGAACACAGAATGGATGTGTGTGAAGTCAAAGAATGGAGGTGTTTGAAGTCATAGAATGGAGGATTGTGAAGTCATAGAATGTATGTTTGTGAAGTAAGAATGAAGTTGTGTGAAGGCATAGAATGGAGGTGTGTGTAGTCATAGAATGGAGGTGTTGAAGTCAGAATGGAGGTGTGTGAACTCATAGAATCGTATTGTGTGTAGTCACAATGGAGGTGTGTGAAGTCATAGAATGGAGGTGTGTGAAGTCACAGAATGGACGTGTGTGAAGTCATAGAATGGAGGTGTGTGAAGTCATAGAATGGAGGTGTGTGAATTCACAGAATGGAGGTGTGGGAAGTCACAGATTGGAGGTGTGTGAAGTCCCAGAATTGAGGTGTGTGAACTCAGAATGGAGGTGTGTAAAGTCACAGAATGGAGGTGTGTGAAGTCATAGAATGGAAGTGTGTGAAGTCATAGAATGGAGGTGTGTGAAGTCACAGAATGGACGGTATGAAGTCATAGAATGGAGGTGTGTGAAGTCACAGAATTGAGGTGTTTGAAGTCATAAATTGGAGGTGTGTGAAATCAAAATGGATGTGTGAAGTCATAGAATGGAGGTGTGTGAAATCTTAGAATGCGGGTGTGTGAGGTCATAGAATGGAGGTGTGTGAAGTCACAGAATTGAGGTGTGTGAAGCCATAGAATGGAGGTGTGTGAAGTTATAGAATGGAAGTTTGTGAAGTCACGGATTGGAGCTGTGTGAAGTCACAGAATCGAGGTGTTAGAAGTCACAGAATGGAGGTGTGTGAACTGAGAATGGAGGTGTGTGAAGACACAGAATGGAAGTGTGTGAAGTCATAGAATGGAGGTGTGTGAAGTCAGAATGGAGGTGTGTGAAGTCACCGAATGGAGTTGTGTGAACACAGAAAGGAGGTGTTTGAAGTCACAGATGGAGGTTTGTGAAGTCATAGAATGGAGGTGTGTGAAGTCATAGAATGGATTTTTCTGAAGTAAGAATGAAGGTGTGTGAAGTCATAGAATGGAGGTATGTGAACTCATAGAATGGGGGTGTGTGAAGTCACAAAATGGAGGTGTGTGAAGTGAAAATGGAGGTGTGTAGTCATCGATTGGAGGTGGGTGAAATCATAGAAAGGAGCCGTGGGAAGTCATAGAATGGAGGAGTGTGAAGTCATAGAGTGCATGTGAGTGAAATCACAGATTCGAGGTCTGTGAAGTCATAGAATGGAGGTGTGTGATGTCAGAATGGAGGTGTGCGAAGTCACAGAATAGAGGTGTGTGAAGTCAGAATGGAGGTGTGTGAAGTCATAGATGGAGTTGTGTGAAATCATAGTATGGAGGTGTGTGAAATCATAGAATAGAGTTTTGTGAAGTCACAGAATGGAGCTGTGTGAATTCAGAATGGAGGTGTGTGAAGTCATAGAATGGAGGTGTGTGAAGTCAGAATGGAGGTGTGTGAACTCATAGAAGGGAGGAGTGTGACGTCACAATGGAAGTGTGTGAAGTCATAGAATGGAGCTGTGTAAAGTCACAGAATGGAGGTGTGTGAAGTCATAGAATGGAGTTGTGTGAAGTCACTGAATGGACGTGTGTGAAGTCACAGAATGGAAGGTGTGTGAAATCACAGAATAGAGGTGTGTGAACTCAGAATGAAGTTGTGTGAAGTCACAGAATGGAGGTGTGTGAAGTCAGAATGGAGGTGTGTGAAGTCATAGAATGGAGGTGTATGAAGTCATAGAATGGATGTTTCTGAAGTAGAATGAAGGTGTGTGAAGTCATAGAATGGAGGTGTGTGAAGTCACGGAGTGGACGTGTGTGAAGTCATAGATTGGAGGTGTGTGAAGTCATAGAATGGAGGTGTGCGAAGTCACAGAATGGAGGTGTGGGAAGTCACAGATTGGAGGTCTGTGAAGTCCCAGATTTCAGGTGTGTGAACTCGGAATGGAAGTGTGTAAAGTCACAGAATGGAGGTGTGTGAAGTCATGGAATGGAAGTGTGTGAAGTCACAGATTGGAGATGTGTGACGTCACAGAATCGAGGTGTGAGAAGTCACAGAATGGAGGTGTGTGAACTCAGAATGGAGGTGTGTGAAGTCACAGAATGGAGGTGTGTGAAGTCATAGAATGGAGGTTTGTGAAGTCATAGAATGGAGGTGTGTGAAGTCATAGAATGGATGTTTCTGAAGTAAGAATGGAGGTGTGTGAAGTCAGAATGGAGGTGTGTGAAGTCACCGAATGGAGTTGTGTGAACTCAGAATGGAGGTGTGTGAAGTCACAGAATGGAGGTTTGTGAAGTCATAGAATGGATGTTTCTGAAGTAAGAATGAAGGTGTGTGAAGTCATAGAATGGACGTATGTGAACTCACAGATTGGGGGTGTGTGAAGTCACAGAATGGAGGTGTGTGAAGGCGGAATGGAGGTGTGTATTCATCGATTGGAGGTGGGTGAAGTCATAGAAAGGAGGTGTGGGAAGTCATAGAATGGAGGAGTGTGAAGTCATAGAGTGCATGTGAGTGAAATCACAGATTCGAGGTCTGTGAAGTCATAGAATGTAGGTGTGTGATGTCAGAATGGAGGTGTGCGAAGTCATAGAATAGAGGTGTGTGAAGTCAAAATGGAGGTGTGTGAAGTCATAGATGGAGTTGTGTGAAGTCATAGTATGGAGTTGTGTGAAATCATAGAATAGAGTTTTGTGAAGGCACAGAATGGAGCTCTGTGAATTCAGAATGGAGGTGTGTGAAGTCATAGAATGGAGGTGTGTGAAGTCAGAATGGAGGTGTGTGAACTCATACAATGGAGGTGTGTGACGTCACAATGGAAGTGTGTGAAGTCATAGAATGGAGGTGTGTGAAGTCACAGAATGGAGGTGTGTGAAGTCATAGAATGGAGTTGTGTGAAGTCACTGAATGGAGGTGTGTGAAGTCATAGAATGGAGGTGTGTGAAGTTATAGAATGGATGTTTGTAAAGTAAAAATGAAGGTGTGTGAAGTCATAGAATGGAGATGTGTGAAGTCAGAATGGAGGTGTGTGAAGTCACAGAATGGAGATGTGTCAACTCTGAATTTAGGTGTGTCAAGTCAAAGAATGGAGGTGTGTGAAGACATAGAATGGAGGTGTGTGAAGTCAAAGAATGGAGGTGTGTGAAGTCATAGAATATATGTTTGTGAAGTAAGAATGAAGGTGTGTGAAGGCATAGAATGGAGGTGTGTGAAGTCACAGAATGGAGGTGTGTGAAGGCATAGAATTGAGGTGTGTGAAGTCATAGAATGGAGGTGTGTGAAGTCATAGAATGGTAGTGTGTGTAGTAACAATGGAGGTGTGTGACGTCATAGAATGGAGGTGTGTGAAGTCACAGAATGGACGTGTGTGAAGTCATATAGAATGGAGGTGTGTGAAGTCATAGACTGGAGGTGTGTGAAGTCACAGAATGGAGGTGGGGGAAGTCACAGATTGGAGGTGTGTGAAGTCCCAGAATTGAGGTGTGTGAACTCAGAATGGAGGTGTGTAAAGTCACAGAATTGAGGTGTGTGAAGTCATAGAATGGAAGTGTGTGAAGTCATGAAATGGAGGTGTGTGAAGTCACAGAATGGACGGTTTGAAATCATAGAATGGAGGTGTGTGAAGTCACAGAATTGAGGTGTTTGAAGTCATATATTGGAGGTGTGTGAAGTCAAAATGGATGTGTGAAGTCATAGAATGGAGATGTGTGAAATCATAGAATGAGGGTGTGTGAGGTCATAGAATGGAGGTTTGTGAAGTCACAGAATGGAGGTGTGTGAAATCATAGAATGAAGGTGAGTGAAGTCATAGAATGGAAGTGTGTGAAGTCACAGAATGGAGGTGTGTGAAGTCACCGAATGGAAGGTGTGTGAAATCACAGAACAGAGGTGTGTGAACTCAGAATGGTGGTGAGTGAAGTCATAGAATGGAGGTGTGTGAAGTCACAGAATGGAGGTGGGGGAAGTCACAGATTGGAGGTGTGTGAAGTCCCAGAATTGAGGTGTGTGAAGTCATTGAATGGAGGTGTGTGAAGTCACAGAATGGAGGTGTGTGAAATCAGAAGAGAGGTGTGTGAAGTCATAGAATGGAGGTGTGTGAAGTCAGAATGGAGGTGTATGAAGTCATAGAATGGAGGTGTGTGAAGTCAGAATAGAGGTGTGTGAAGTCATAGAATGGAGGTGGGTGAAGTCATAGAATGGAGGTGTGTTAAGTCAGAATGGAGGTGTGTGAACTCATAGAATGGTAGTGTGTGTAGTCACAATGGAGGTGTGTGAAGTCATAGAATGGAGCTGTGTGAAGTCACAGAATGGAGGTGGGGGACGTCACAGATTGGAGGTGTGTGAAGTCCCAGAATTGAGGTGTGTGAACTCAGAATGGAGGTGTGTAAAGTCACAGAATGAAGGTGTGTGAAGTCATAGAATGGAAGTGTGTGAAGTCATAAAACGGAGGTGTGTGAAGTCACAGAATGGACGGTTTGAAATCATAGAATGGAGGTGTGTGAAGTCACAGAACTGAGGTGTTTGAAGTCATATACTGGAGGTGTGTGAAGTCAAAATTGATGTGTGAAGTCATAGAATGGAGGTGTGTGAAAACATAGAATGAGGGTGTGTGAGGTCATAGAATGGAGGTTTGTGAAGTCACAGAATGGAGGAGTGTGAAATCATAGAATGAAGGTATGTGAACTCATAGAATGGAAGTGTGTGAAGTCACAGAATGGAGGTGTGTGAAGTCACAGAATGGAGGTGTATGAAGTCATAGAATGGAGGTGTGTAAAGTCAGAATAGAGGTGTGTGAAGTTACCGAATGGAAGGTGTGTGAAATCACAGAATAGAGGTGTGTGAACTCAGAATGGTGGTGAGTGAAGTCATAGAATGGAGGTGTGTGAAGTCACAGAATGGAGGTGGGGGAAGTCACAGATTGGAGGTGTGTGAAGTCCCAGAATTGAGGTGTGTGAAGTCATTGAATGGAGGTGTGTGAAGTCACAGAATGGAGGTGTGTGAAATCAGAAGAGAGGTGTGCGAAGTCATAGAATGGAGGTGTGTGAAGTCAGAATGGAGGTGTATGAAGTCATAGAAAGGAGGTGTGTGAAGTCAGAATAGAGGTGTGTGAAGTCATATAATGGAGGTGGGTGAAGTCATAGAATGGAGGTGTGTGAAGTCAGAATGGAGGTGTGTGAACTCATAGAATGATAGTGTGTGTAGTCACAATAGAGTTGTGTGAAGTCATAGAATGGAGGTGTGTGAAGTCACAGAATGGAGGTGGGGGAAGTCACAGATTGGAGGTGTGTGAAGTCCCAGAATTGAGGTGTGTGAACACAGAATGGAGGTGTGTAAAGTCACAGAATGTAGGTGTGTGAAGTCATAGAATGGAAGTGTGTGAAGTCATAAAACGGAGGTGTGTGAAGTCACAGAATGGACGGTTTGAAATCATAGAATGGAGGTGTGTGAAGTCACAGAATTGAGGTGTTTGAAGTCATATACTGGAAGTGTGTGAAGTCAAAATTGATGTGTGAAGTCATAGAATGGAGGTGTGTGAAGTCACAGAATGGAGGTGTGTGAAATCATAGAATGAAGGTGTGTGAAGTCAGAGAATGGAAGTGTGTGAAGTCACAGAATGGAGGTGTGTGAAGTCACAGAATGGAGGTGTATGAAGTCATAGAATGGAGGTGTGTGAAGTCAGAATAGAGGTGTGTGAAGTCATAGAATGGAGGTGTTTGAAGTCACAGAATGGAGGTGTGGGAAATGACAGAATAGAGGTGTGTGACGTCACAGAATGGAGGTGTGTGAACTCAGAATGGAGGTGTGTAAAGGCACAGAATGGAGGTGTGTGGAGTCATAGAATGGAAGTGTGTGAAGTCATAGAATGGAGCTGTGTGAAGTCACAGAATGGACGTTATGAAGTCATAGAATGGAGCTGTGTGAAGTCACAGAATTGAGGTGTTTCAAGTCATATATTGGACGTGTGTGAAGTCAAAATGCATGTGTGAAGTCACAGAATGGAGGTTTGTGAAGTCATAGAATGGAGGTGTGTGAATGTTTCTGAAGTAAAAATGAAGGTGTGTGAAGTCATGGAATGGAGGTGTGTGAAGTCAGAATGGAGGTGTGTGAACTCATAGAATGGAGGTGTGTGACGTCACAATGGAAGTGTGTGAAGTCATAGAATGGAGGTGTGTGAAGTCACAGAATGGAGGTGTGTGAAGTCATAGAATGGAGGTGTGTGAAGTCACTGAATGGAGGTGTGTGAAATCATAGAATGGAGGTGTGTGAAGTTATAGAATGGATGTTTGTAAAGTAAAAATGAAGATGTGTGAAGTCATAGAATGGAGATGTGTGAAGTCAGAATGGAGGTGTGTGAAGTCACAAAATGGAGACGTGTCAACTGAGAATTTAGGTGTGTGAAGTCAAAGAATGGAGGTGTGTTAAGACAGAGACTGGAGGTGTGTGAAGTCAAAGAATGGAGGTGTGTGAAGTCATAGAATATATGTTTGTGAAGTACGAATGAAGGTGTGTGAAGGCATAGAATGGAGGTGTGTGAAGTCACAGAATGGATTGTGTGAAGGCATAGAATGGAGGTGTGTGAAGTCATAGAATGGAGGTGTGTGAAGTCATAGAATGGAGGTGTGTGAAGTCACAGAATGGAGGTGTGTGAAGTCAGAATGGAGGTGTGAAGTCATAGAATGGAGTTGGGTGAAGTCATAGAAAGGAGGTGTGTGAAGACATAGAATGGAGGTGTGTGAAGTCATAGAATGGAGGTGTGTGAAGTCAGAATGGAGGTGTGTGAACTCATAGAATGGTAGTGTGTGTAGTCACAATGGAGGTGTGTGAAGTCATAGAATGGATGTGTGTGAAGTCACAGAATGAACGTGTGTGAAGTCATATAGAATGGAGGTGTGTGAAGTCATAGACTGGAGGTGTGTGAAGTCACAGAATGGAGGTGGGGGAAGTCACAGATTGGAGGTGTGTGAAGTCCCAGAACTGAGGTGTGTGAACTCAGAATGGAGGTGTGTAAAGTCACAGAATGGAGGTGTGTGAAGTCATAGAATGGAAGTGTGTGAAGTCATAAAATGGAGGTGTGTGAAGTCACAGAATGGACGGTTTGAAATCATACAATGGAGGTGTGTGAAGTCAAAGAATTGAGGTGTTTGAAGTCATATATTATAGGTGTGTGAAGTCAAAATGGATGTGTGAAGTCATAGAATGGAGATGTGTGAAATCATAGAATGAGGGTGTGTGAGGTCATAGAATGGAGGTTTGTGAAGTCACAGAATGGAGGTGTGTGAAATCACAGAATGAAGGTGTGTGAAGTCATAGAATGGAAGTGTGTGAAGTCACAGAATGGAAGTGTGTGAAGTCACAGAATGGAGATGTGTGAAATCACAGAATAGAGGTGTGTGAACTCAGAATGGAAGTGTGTGAAGTCAGAGAATGGAGGTGTGTGAAGTCATAGAATGGAAGTGTGTGAAGTCATAGAATGGAAGTGTGTGAAGTCAGAATGGAGGTGTGTGAAGTCACAGAATGGAGGTTTGTAAAGTCATAGAATGGAGGTGTGTGAAGTCATAGAATGGATGTTTCTGAAGTAAGAATGAAGGTGTTTGAAGTCATAGAATGGAGGTGTGTGAAGTCATAGAATGGAGGTGTGTGAAGTCACAGAATGGAGGTGTGTGAAGTCAGAATGCATGTGTGTAGTCATAGATTGGAGGTGGGTGAAGTAATTGAATGGAGGTGTGTGAAGTCACAGAATGGAGGTGTGTGAAATCAGAAGAGAGGTGTGCGAAGTCATAGAATGGAGGTGTGTGAAGTCAGAATGGAGGTGTATAAAGTCATAGAATGGAGGTGTGTGAAGTCAGAATAGAGGTGTGTGAAGTCATAGAATGGAGGTGTGTGAAGTCACAGAATGGAGGTGTGGGAAGTGACAGAATAGAGGTGTGTGAAGTCATAGAATGGAGGTGTGTAAAGGCACAGAATGGAAGTGTGTGAAGTCATAGAATGGAGCTGTGTGAGGTCACAGAATGGACGTTATGAAGTCATAGAATGGAGCTGTGTGAAGTCACAGAATTGAGGTGTTTGAAGTCATATATTGGAGGTGTGTGAAGTCAAAATGCATGTGTGAAATCACAGAATGGAGGTTTGTGAAGTCATAGAATGGAGGTGTGTGAATGTTTCTGAAGTAAAAATGAAGGTGTGTGAAGTCATGGAATGGAGGTGTGTGAAGTCACAGAATGGAGGTGTGTGAAGTCAGAATGGAGGTGTGTAGTCATAGATTGGAGGTGGGTGAAGTCATAGAAAGGAGGTGTGGGAAGTCATAGAATGGAGGAGTGTGAAGTCATAGAGTGCAGGTGAGTGAAGTCACAGATTCGAGGTCTGTGAAGTCATAGAATGGAGGTGTGTGATGTCAGAATGGAGGTGTGCGAAGTCATAGAATAGAGGTGTGTGAAGTCAGAATGGAGATGTGTGAAGTCATAGATGGAGCTGTGTGAAGTCATAGTGTAGAGGTGTGTGAAATCATAGAATAGATTTTTGTGAAGGCACAGAATGGAACTGTGTGAATTCAGAATGGAGGTGTGTGAAGTCATAGAATGGAGTTGTGTGAAGTCAGAATGGAGGTGTGTGAACTCATAGAATGGAGGTGTGTGACGTCACAATGGAAGTGTGTGAAGTCATAGAATGGAGGTGTGTGAAGTCAGAATAGAGGTGTGTGAAGTCATAGAATGGAGGTGTGTGAAGTCACAGAATGGAGGTGTGGGAAGTGACAGAATAGATGTGTGTGACGTCACAGAATGGAGGTGTGTGAACTCAGAATGGAGGTGTGTAAAGGCACAGAATGGAGGTATGTGAAGTCATAGAATGGAAGTGTGTGAAGTCGTAGAATGGAGCTGTGTGAAGTCACAGAATGGACGTTATGAAGTCATAGAATGGAGCTGTGTGAAGTCACAGAATTGAGGTGTTTGAAGTCATATATTGGAGGTGTGTGAAGTCAAAATGCCTGTGTGAAGTCACAGAATGGAGGTTTGAGAAGTCATAGAATGGAGGTGTGTAAATGTTTCTGAAGTAAAAATGAAGGCGTGTGAAGTCATGGAATGGAGGTGTGTGAAGTCACAGAATGGAATGTGTGAAGTCAGAATGGAGGTGTGTAGTCATAGATTGGAGGTGGGTGAAGTCATAGAAAGGAGGTGTGGGAAGTCATAGAATGGAGGAGTGTGAAGTCATAGAGTGCAGGTGAGTGAAGTCACAGATTCGAGGTCTGTGAAGTCATAGAATGGAGGTGTGTGATGTCAGAATGGAGGTGTGCGAAGTCATAGAATAGAGGTGTGTGAAGTCAGAATGGAGGTGTGTGAAGTCATAGATGGAGCTGTGTGAAGTCATAGTGTAGAGGTGTGTGAAATCATAGAATAGATTTTTGTGAAGGCACAGAATGGAACTGTGTGAATTCAGAATGGAGGTGTGTGAAGTCATAGAATGAAGTTGTGTGAAGTCAGAATGGAGGTGTGTGAACTCATAGAATGGAGGTGTGTGACGTCACAATGGAAGTGTGTGAAGTCATAGAATGGAGGTGTGTGAAGTCACAGAATGGAGGTGTGTGAAGTCATAGAATGGAGGTGTGTGAAGTCACTGAATGGAGGTGTGTGAAATCATAGAATGGAGGTGTGTGAAGTTATAGAATGGATGTTTGTAAAGTAAAAATGAAGATGTGTGAAGTCATAGAATGGAGATGTGTGAAGTCAGAATGGAGGTGTGTGAAGTCACAAAATGGAGACGTGTCAACTGAGAATTTAGGTGTGTGAAGTCAAAGAATGGAGATGTGTTAAGACATAGACTGGAGGTGTGTGAAGTCAAGGAATGGAGGTGTGTGAAGTCATAGAATATATGTTTGTGAAGTACGAATGAAGGTGTGTGAAGGCATAGAATGGAGGTGTGTGAAGTCACAGAATGGATTGTGTGAAGGCATAGAATGGAGGTGTGTGAAGTCATAGAATGGAGGTGTGTGAAGTCATAGAATGGAGGTGTGTGAAGTCACAGAATGGAGGTGTGTGAAGTCAGAATGGAGGTGTGAAGTCATAGAATGGAGTTGGGTGAAGTCATAGAAAGGAGGTGTGTGAAGACATAGAATGGAGGTGTGTGAAGTCATAGAATGGAGGTGTGTGAAGTCAGAATGGAGGTGTGTGAACTCATAGAATGGTAGTGTGTGTAGTCACAATGCAGGTGTGTGAAGTCATAGAATGGACGTGTGTGAAATCATATAGAATGGAGGTGTGTGAAGTCATAGACTGGAGGTGTGTGAAGTCACAGAATGGAGGTGGGGGAAGTCACAGATTGGAGGTTTGTGAAGTCCCAGAACTGAGGTGTGTGAACTCAGAATGGAGGTGTGTAAAGTCACAGAATGGAGGTGTGTGAAGTCATAGAATGGAAGTGTGTGAAGTCATAAAATGGTGGTGTGTGAAGTCACAGAATGGACGGTTTGAAATCATACAATGGAGGTGTGTGAAGTCAAAGAATTGAGGTGTTTGAAGTCATATATTATAGGTGTGAGAAGTCAAAATGGATGTGTGAAGTCATAGAATGGAGATGTGTGAAATCATAGAATGAGGGTGTGTGAGGTCATAGAATGGAGGTTTGTGAAGTCACAGAATGGAGGTGTGTGAAATCACAGAATGAAGGTGTGTGAAGTCATAGAATGGATGTTTCTGAAGTAAGAATGAAGGTGTTTGAAGTCATAGAATGGAGGTGTGTGAAGTCATAGAATGGAGGTGTGTGAAATCACAGAACAGAGGTGTGTGAAGTCAGAATGCAGGTGTGTAGTCATAGATTGGAGGTGGGTGAAGTCATTGAATGGAGGTGTGTGAAGTCACAGAATGGAGGTGTGTGAAATCAGAAGAGAGGTGTGCGAAGTCATAGAATGGAGGTGTGTGAAGTCAGAATGGAGGTGTATGAAGTCATAGAATGGAGGTGTGTGAAGTCACAGAATGGAGGTGTGGGAAGTGACAGAATAGAGGTGTGTGAAGTCATAGAATGGAGGTGTGTAAAGGCACAGAATGGAAGTGTGTGAAGTCATAGAATGGAGGTGTGTAAAGGCACAGAATGGAAGTGTGTGAAGTCATAGAATGGAGCTGTGTGAGGTCACAGAATGGACGTTATGAAGTCATAGAATGGAGCTGTGTGAAGTCACAGAATTGAGGTGTTTGAAGTCATATATTGGAGGTGTGTGAAGTCAAAATGCATGTGTGAAGTCACAGAATGGAGGTTTGTGAAGTCATAGAATGGAGGTGTGTGAATGTTTCTGAAGTAAAAATGAAGGTGTGGGAAGTCATAGAATGGAGGTGTGTCAACTCAGAAAGGAGGTGTGTGAAATCATAGAAGGGACGTGAGTGAAGTCATAGAATGGAGGTGTGTGAATTCATAGAATGGAGGTGTGTGACATCACAATGGAAGTTTGTGAAGTCATAGAATGGTGGTGTGTGAAGTCACAGAATGGAGGTGTGTGAACTCATACAATGGAGGTGTGTGAAGTCAGAATGGAGATGTGTGAAGTCACAGAATGGAGGTGTGTGAAGTCATAGATGAAGGTGTGTAAAGCCATAGTATGGAGATATGTGAAATCATAGAATGGAGTATTGTGAAGTCACAGAATGGAGTTGTGTGAGTCAGAATTGAAGTGTGTGAAGTCATAGAATGTAGATGTGTGAAGTCATAGAATGGAGTATTGTGAAGTCACCGAAGTGAGGTTTGTGAAGTCATAGAATGGAGGAATGATAAATCAAATTAGAGGGGTGTGAAGTCGGAGAATGGAGGTGTGTGAAGTCATAGAATGGAGATGGTTGAAATCATAGAATGGAGGTGGGTGAAGTCATAGAATGGAGGTGTGTGAAGTCACTGAATGGACGGGTTTAAAGTCATAGAATGAAGGTGTGTGAAGTCAGAGAATTGAGCTGTTTGAAGTCATATATTGGAGGTGTGTGAAGTCAAAATGGATGTGTGAAGTCATAGAATGTAGGTGTGTGAAGTCATAGAATGGAGGTGTGTGAAGTCACAGAATGGAGGTGTGTGAACTCAGAATGGAGGTGTGTGAAGTCACAGAATGGAGGTGTGTGAAGTCATAGAATGGAAGGGTGTGAAGTCATAGAATGGACGTGTGTGAACTCAGAATGGAGGTGTGTTAAGTCACCGAAAGTAGTTTTGTGAACTCAGTATGGAGGTGTGTGAAGTCACGGAATGGAGGTTTGTGAAGTCATAGATGGAGGTGTGTGAGGTCATAGAATGGATGTTTCTGAAGTAAGAATGAAGGTGTGTGAAGTCATAGAATGGAGGTGTGTGAAATCATTGAATGGAGGTGTGTGAAGTCACTGAATGGAAGTGTGTGAAGTCAGAATGGAGGTGTGAAGTCATAGAATGAAGGTGGGTGAAGTCATAGAAAGGAGGTGTGGGAAGTCATAGAATGGAGCAGTGTGAAGTCATAGAGTGGAGGTGAGTGAAGTCACAGATTCGAGCTCTGTGAAGTCATAGATTGGAGGTGTGTGATGTCAGAATGGAGGTGTGCGAAGTCATAGAATAGAGGTTTGTGAAGTCAGAATGGAGGTGTGTGAAGTCATAGAATGGAGGTGTGTGAACTCATAGAATGGAGGTGTGTGACGTCACAATGGAAGTGTGTGAAGTCACAGAATGGAGGTGTGTGAATTCATACAATGGATGTGTGTGAAGTCAGAATGGAATTTTGTGAAGTCACAGAACTGAGCTGTGTGAATTCAGAATGGAGGTGTGTGAAGTCATAGAATGGAGGTGTGTGAAGTCAGAATGGAGGTCTGTGAAGTCATAGAATGGAGGTGTGTGAAGTCACAGAATGGAGGTGTGTGAAGTCATAGAATGGAGGTGTGTGAAGTCATAGAATGGGTGTTTGTGAAGTAAGAATGAAGGTGTGTGAAGTCATAGAATGGACGTGTGTGAAGTCACAGAATGGAGGTGTGGGAAGTCACAGATTGCAGGAGTGTGAAGTCACAGAATGGAGGTGTGTGAACCCAGAATGGAGGTGTGTAAAGTCACAGAATGGAGGTGTGTGAAGTCATGGAATGGAAGTGTGTGAAGTCATAGAATGGAGGTGTGTGAAGTCACAATGGCAGTTTGTGAAGTCATAGAATGGAGGTGTGTGAAGTCACAGAATGGAGGTGTGTGAAGTCATACAATGGAGGTGTGTGAAGTCAGAATGGAAGTGTGTGAAATCACAGAATGGAGGTGTGTACTCAGAATGGAGGTGTTTGAAGTCATAGATGGAGGTGTGTGAAGTCATATTATGGAGATATGTGAAATCATAGAATGGAGTTTTGTGAAGTCACGGAATGGAGTTGTGTGAGTCAGAATTGAGGTGTGTGAAGTCATAGAATGTAGATGTGTGAAGTCATAGAATGGAGTATGGTGAAGTCAACGAAGGGAGGTTTGTGAAGTCATAGAATGGAGGTATGAGAAATCAAATTAGTGGAATGTGAAGTTGGAGAATGAAGGTATGTGAAGTCATAGAATGGAGGTGGGTGAAGTCATTGAATGGAGGTGTGTGAATTCAGATTGGAGGTGTGTGAAGTCATAGAATGGAGGTGTGTCAACTCAGAAAGGAGGTGTGTGAAGTCATAGAATGGAGGTGAGTGAAGTCATAGAATGGAGGTGTGTGAAATCATAGAATGGAGGTGTGTGAAGTCACAGAATTTAGGTGTGTGAAGTCAGAATGGAGGTGTGTGAGGTCAGAATGGAGGTGCGTGAAGTCAAAGAATGGAGGTATTGAAGTCACAATGCAGGTGTGTGAACTCATAGAATGGAGGTGTGTGATGTCACAGAATGGAGGTGTGGGAAGTCACAGATTGGAGGTGTGTGAAGTCCCAGAATTGAGGTGTGTGAACTCAGAATGGAGGTGTGTAAAGTCACAGAATATAGGTGTGTGAAGTCATAGAATGGAAGTGTGTGAAGTCATACAATGGAGGTGTGTGAAGCCACAGAATAGACGGTTTGAAGTCATAGAATGGAGGTGTGTGAAGTCACAGAATTGAGGTGTTTGAAGTCATAGAATGGAGGTGTGTGAAGTCAGAATAGAGGTGTGTGAAGTCATAGAATGGAGGTGTGTGAAGTCAGAATGGAGGTGTATGAAGTCATAGAATGGAGGTGTGTGAAGTCAGAATAGAGGTGTGTGAAGTCATAGAATGGAGGTGTGTGAAGTCACAGAATGGAGGTGTGGGAAGTGACAGAATAGAGGTGTGTGAAGTCATAGAATGGAGGTGTGTAAAGGCACAGAATGGAAGTGTGTGAAGTCATAGAATGGGGGTGTGTAAAGGCACAGAATGGAAGTGTGTGAAGTCATAGAATGGAGCTGTGTGAGGTCACAGAATGGACGTTATGAAGTCATAGAATGGAGCTGTGTGAAGTCACAGAATTGAGGTGTTTGAAGTCATATATTGGAGGTGTGTGAAGTCAAAATGCATGTGTGAAGTCACAGAATGTAGGTTTGTGAAGTCATAGAATGGAGATGTGTGAATGTTTCTGAAGTAAAAATGAAGGTGTGTGAAGTCATGGAATGGAGGTGTGTGAAGTCACAGAATGGAGGTGTGTGAAGTCAGAATGGAGGTGTGTAGTCATAGATTGGAGGTGGGTGAAGTCATAGAAAGGAGGTGTGGGAAGTCATAGAATGGAGGAGTGTGAAGTCATAGAGTGCAGGTGAGTGAAGTCACAGATTCGAGGTCTGTGAAGTCATAGAATGGAGGTGTGTGATGTCAGAATGGAGGTGTGCGAAGTCATAGAATAGAGGTGTGTGAAGTCAGAATGGAGATGTGTGAAGTCATAGATGGAGCTGTGTGAAGTCATAGTGTAGAGGTTTGTGAAATCATAGAATAGATTTTTGTGAAGGCACAGAATGGAACTGTGTGAATTCAGAATGGAGGTGTGTGAAGTCATACAATGGAGTTGTGTGAAGTCAGAATGGAGGTGTGTGAACTCATAGAATGGAGGTGTGTGACGTCACAATGGAAGTGTGTGAAGTCATAGAATGGAGGTGTGTGAAGTCAGAATAGAGGTGTGTGAAGTCATAGAATGGAGGTGTGTGAAGTCACAGAATGGAGGTGTGGGAAGTGACAGAATAGATGTGTGTGACGTCACAGAATGGAGGTGTGTGAACTCAGAATGGAGGTGTGTAAAGGCACAGAATGGAGGTATGTGAAGTCATAGAATGGAAGTGTGTGAAGTCGTAGAATGGAGCTGTGTGAAGTCACAGAATGGACGTTATGAAGTCATAGAATGGAGCTGTGTGAAGTCACAGAATTGAGGTGTTTGAAGTCATATATTGGAGGTGTGTGAAGTCAAAATGCCTGTGTGAAGTCACAGAATGGAGGTTTGTGAAGTCATAGAATGGAGGTGTGTAAATGTTTCTGAAGTAAAAATGAAGGCGTGTGAAGTCATGGAATGGAGGTGTGTGAAGTCACAGAATGGAATGTGTGAAGTCAGAATGGAGGTGTGTAGTCATAGATTGGAGGTGGGTGAAGTCATAGAAAGGAGGTGTGGGAAGTCATAGAATGGAGGAGTGTGAAGTCATAGAGTGCAGGTGAGTGAAGTCACAGATTCGAGGTCTGTGAAGTCATAGAATGGAGGTGTGTGATGTCAGAATGGAGGTGTGCGAAGTCATAGAATAGAGGTGTGTGAAGTCAGAATGGAGGTGTGTGAAGTCATAGATGGAGCTGTGTGAAGTCATAGTGTAGAGGTGTGTGAAATCATAGAATAGATTTTTGTGAAGGCACAGAATGGAACTGTGTGAATTCAGAATGGAGGTGTGTGAAGTCATAGAATGGAGTTGTGTGAAGTCAGAATGGAGGTGTGTGAACTCATAGAATGGAGGTGTGTGACGTCACAATGGAAGTGTGTGAAGTCATAGAATGGAGGTGTGTGAAGTCACAGAATGGAGGTGTGTGAAGTCATAGAATGGAGGTGTGTGAAGTCACTGAATGGAGGTGTGTGAAATCATAGAATGGAGGTGTGTGAAGTTATAGAATGGATGTTTGTAAAGTAAAAATGAAGATGTGTGAAGTCATAGAATGGAGATGTGTGAAGTCAGAATGGAGGTGTGTGAAGTCACAAAATGGAGACGTGTCAACTGAGAATTTAGGTGTGTGAAGTCAAAGAATGGAGGTGTGTTAAGACATAGACTGGAGGTGTGTGAAGTCAAAGAATGGAGGTGTGTGAAGTCATAGAATATATGTTTGTGAAGTACGAATGAAGGTGTGTGAAGGTATAGAATGGAGGTGTGTGAAGTCACAGAATGGATTGTGTGAAGGCATAGAAAGGAGGTGTGTGAAGTCATAGAATGGAGGTGTGTGAAGTCATAGAATGGAGGTGTGTGAAGTCACAGAATGGAGGTGTGTGAAGTCAGAATGGAGGTGTGAAGTCATAGAATGGAGTTGGGTGAAGTCATAGAAAGGAGGTGTGTGAAGACATAGAATGGAGGTGTGTGAAGTCAGAATGGAGGTGTGTGAACTCATAGAATGGTAGTGTGTGTAGTCACAATGGAGGTGTGTGAAGTCATAGAATGGAGGTGTGTGAAGTCACAGAATGGACGTGTGTGAAGTCATATAGAATGGAGGTGTGTGAAGTCATAGACTGGAGGTGTTTGAAGTCACAGAATGGAGGTGGGGGAAGTCACAGATTGGAGGTGTGTGAAGTCCCAGAACTGAGGTGTGTGAACTCAGAATGGAGGTGTGTAAAGTCACAGAATGGAGGTGTGTGAAGTCATAGAATGGAAGTGTGTGAAGTCATAAAATGGTGGTGTGTGAAGTCACAGAATGGACGGTTTGAAATCATACAATGGAGGTGTGTGAAGTCAAAGAATTGAGGTGTTTGAAGTCATATATTATAGGTGTGTGAAGTCAAAATGGATGTGTGAAGTCATAGAATGGAGATGTGTGAAATCATAGAATGAGGGTGTGTGAGGTCATAGAATGGAGGTTTGTGAAGTCACAGAATGGAGGTGTGTGAAATCACAGAATGAAGGTGTGTGAAGTCATAGAATGGAAGTGTGTGAAGTCACAGAATGGAAGTGTGTGAAGTCACAGAATGGGGATGTGTGAAATCACAGAATAGAGGTGTGTGAACTCAGAATGGAAGTGTGTGAAGTCAGAGAATGGAGGTGTGTGAAGTCATAGAATGGAAGTGTGTGAAGTCATAGAATGGAAGTGTGTGAAGTCAGAATGGAGGTGTGTGAAGTCATAGAATGGAGGTGTGTGAAGTCAGAATAGAGGTGTGTGAAGTCATAGAATGGAGGTGTGTGAAGTCATAGAATGGAGGTGTGTGAAGTCACAGAATGGAGGTGTGTGAAGTCAGAATGCAGGTGTGTAGTCATAGATTGGAGGTGGGTGAAGTCATTGAATGGAGGTGTGTGAAGTCACAGAATGGAGGTGTGTGAAATCAGAAGAGAGGTGTGCGAAGTCATAGAATGGAGGTGTGTGAAGTCAGAATGGAGGTGTATGAAGTCATAGAATGGAGGTGTGTGAAGTCAGAATAGAGGTGTGTGAAGTCATAGAATGGAGGTGTGTGAAGTCACAGAATGGAGGTGTGGGAAGTGACAGAATAGAGGTGTGTGAAGTCATAGAATGGAGGTGTGTAAAGGCACAGAATGGAAGTGTGTGAAGTCATAGAATGGAGGTGTGTAAAGGCACAGAATGGAAGTGTGTGAAGTCATAGAATGGAGCTGTGTGAGGTCACAGAATGGACGTTATGAAGTCATAGAATGGAGCTGTGTGAAGTCACAGAATTGAGGTGTTTGAAGTCATATATTGGAGGTGTGTGAAGTCAAAATGCATGTGTGAAGTCACAGAATGGAGGTTTGTGAAGTCATAGAATGGAGGTGTGTGAATGTTTCTGAAGTAAAAATGAAGGTGTGGGAAGTCATAGAATGGAGGGGTGTCAACTCAGAAAGGAGGTGTGTGAAGTCATAGAAGGGACGTGAGTGAAGTCATAGAATGGAGGTGTGTGAATTCATAGAATGGAGGTGTGTGACATCACAATGGAAGTTTGTGAAGTCATAGAATGGTGGTGTGTGAAGTCACAGAATGGAGGTGTGTGAAGTCATACAATGGAGGTGTGTGAAGTCAGAATGGAGATGTGTGAAGTCACAGAATGGAGGTGTGTGAAGTCATAGATGAAGGTGTGTAAAGCCATAGTATGGAGATATGTGAAACCATAGAATGGAGTATTGTGAAGTCACAGAATGGAGTTGTGTGAGTCAGAATTGAAGTGTGTGAAGTCATAGAATGTAGATGTGTGAAGTCATAGAATGGAGTATTGTGAAGTCACCGAAGTGAGGTTTGTGAAGTCATAGAATGGAGGAATGATAAATCAAATTAGAGGGGTGTGAAGTCGGAGAATGGAGGTGGGTGAAGTCATAGAATGGAGGTGTGTGAAGTCACTGAATGGACGGGTTTAAAGTCATAGAATGGAGGTGTGTGAAGTCAGAGAATTGAGCTGTTTGAAGTTATATATTGGAGGTGTGTGAAGTCAAAATGGATGTGTGAAGTCATAGAATGTAGGTGTGTGAAGTCATAGAATGGAGGTGTGTGAAGTCACAGAATGGAGGTGTGTGAACTCAGAATGGAGGTGTGTGAAGTCACAGAATGGAGGTGTGTGAAGTCATAGAATGGAAGGGTGTGAAGTCATAGAATGGACGTGTGTGAACTCAGAATGGAGGTGTGTTAAGTCACCGAAAGTAGTTTTGTGAACTCAGTATGGAGGTGTGTGAAGTCACGGAATGGAGGTTTGTGAAGTCATAGATGGAGGTGTGTGAGGTCATAGAATGGATGTTTCTGAAGTAAGAATGAAGGTGTGTGAAGTCATAGAATTGAGGTGTGTGAAGTCATTGAATGGAGGTGTGTGAAGTCACTGAATGGAAGTGTGTGAAGTCAGAATGGAGGTGTGAAGTCATAGAATGAAGGTGGGTGAAGTCATAGAGAGGAGGTGTGGGAAGTCATAGAATGGAGCAGTGTGAAGTCATAGAGTGGAGGTGAGTGAAGTCACAGATTCGAGCTCTGTGAAGTCATAGATTGGAGGTGTGTGATGTCAGAATGGAGGTGTGCGAAGTCATAGAATAGAGGTTTGTGAAGTCAGAATGGAGGTGTGTGAAGTCATAGAATGGAGGTGTGTGAACTCATAGAATGGAGGTGTGTGACGTCACAATGGAAGTGTGTGAAGTCACAGAATGGAGGTGTGTGAATTCATACAATGGATGTGTGTGAAGTCAGAATGGAATTTTGTGAAGTCACAGAACTGAGCTGTGTGAATTCAGAATGGAGGTGTGTGAAGTCATAGAATGGAGGTGTGTGAAGTCAGAATGGAGGTCTGTGAAGTCATAGAATGGAGGTGTGTGAAGTCACAGAATGGAGGTGTGTGAAGTCATAGAATGGAGGTGTGTGAAGTCATAGAATGGGTGTTTGTGAAGTAAGAATGAAGGTGTGTGAAGTCATAGAATGGACGTGTGTGAAGTCACAGAATGGAGGTGTGGGAAGTCACAGATTGCAGGAGTGTGAAGTCACAGAATGGAGGTGTGTGAACCCAGAATGGAGGTGTGTAAATCATAGAATGGAGGTGTGTGAAGTCATGGAATGGAAGTGTGTGAAGTCATAGAATGGAGGTGTGTGAAGTCACAATGGCAGTTTGTGAAGTCATAGAATGGAGGTGTGTGAAGTCACAGAATGGAGGTGTGTGAAGTCATACAATGGAGGTGTGTGAAGTCAGAATGGAAGTGTGTGAAATCACAGAATGGAGGTGTGTACTCAGAATGGAGGTGTTTGAAGTCATAGATGGAGGTGTGTGAAGTCATATTATGGAGATATGTGAAATCATAGAATGGAGTTTTGTGAAGTCACGGAATGGAGTTGTGTGAGTCAGAATTGAGGTGTGTGAAGTCATAGAATGTAGATGTGTGAAGTCATAGAATGGAGTATGGTGAAGTCAACGAAGGGAGGTTTGTGAAGTCATAGAATGGAGGTATGAGAAATCAAATTAGTGGAATGTGAAGTTGGAGAATGAAGGTATGTGAAGTCATAGAATGGAGGTGGGTGAAGTCATTGAATGGAGGTGTGTGAATTCAGATTGGAGGTGTGTGAAGTCATAGAATGGAGGTGTGTCAACTCAGAAAGGAGGTGTGTGAAGTCATAGAATGGAGGTGAGTGAAGTCATAGAATGGAGGTGTGTGAAATCATAGAATGGAGGTGTGTGAAGTCACAGAATTTAGGTGTGTGAAGTCAGAATGGAGGTGTGTGAGGTCAGAATGGAGGTGCGTGAAGTCAAAGAATGGAGGTGTTGAAGTCACAATGCAGGTGTGTGAACTCATAGAATGGAGGTGTGTGATGTCACAGAATGGAGGTGTGGGAAGTCACAGATTGGAGGTGTGTGAAGTCCCAGAATTGAGGTGTGTGAACTCAGAATGGAGGTGTGTAAAGTCACAGAATGTAGGTGTGTGAAGTCATAGAATGGAAGTGTGTGAAGTCATACAATGGAGGTGTGTGAAGCCACAGAATAGACGGTTTGAAGTCATAGAATGGAGGTGTGTGAAGTCACAGAATTGAGGTGTTTGAAGTCATATATTGGAGGTGTGTGAAGTCAAAATGGATGTGTGAAGTCCTAGAATGGAGGTGTGTGAAATCATAGAATGAGGGTGTGTGAGGTCATAGAATGGAGGTTTGTGAAGTCACAGAATGGAGGTGTGTGAAATCATAGAATAAAGGTGTGTGAAGTCATAAAATGGAAGTGTGTGAAGTCACAGAATGGAGGTGTGTGAAGTCACATAATGGAGGTGTGTGAAATCACAGAACAGAGGTGTGTGAACTCAGAATGGAGGTATGTGAAGTCAGAGAATGGAGGTGTGTGAAGTCATAGAATGGAAGTGTGTGAAGTCATAGAATGGAAGTGTGTGAAGTCAGAATTGAGGTGTGTGAAGTCACAGAATGGAGGTTTGTGAAGTCATAGAATGGAGGTGTGTGAATTCATACAATGGAGGTGTGTGAAGTCAGAATGGAATTTTGTGAAGTCACAGAATTGAGCTGTGGGAATTCAGAATGGAGGTGTGTGAAGTCATAGAATGGAGGTGTGTGAAGTCGGAATGGAGGTGTGTGAAGTCATAGAATGGGTGTTTGTGAAGTAAGAATGAAGATGTGTGAAGTCATAGAATGGAGGTGTGTGAAGTCACAGAATGGAGGTGTGGGAAGTCACAGATTGCAGGAGTGTGAAGTCACAGAATGGAGGGGTGTGAACCCCGAATTGAGGTGTGTAAAGTCACAGAATGGAGGTGTGTGAAGGCATAGAATGGAAGTGTGTGAAGTCATAAAATGGAGGTGTGTGAAATCACAGAATGGACGGTATGAAGTCATAGAATGGAGGTGTGTGAAGTCACAGAATTGAGGTGTTTGAAGTCATATATTGGAGGTGTGTGAAATCAAAATGGATGTGTGAAGTCATAGAATGGAGGTGTGTGAAGTAATAGAATGGAGGTGTGTGAAGGCACAGAATGGAGGTGTGTGAAATCATAGAATGGAGGTGTGTGAAGTCACAGAATGGAGGTGTGTGAAGTCACAGAATGGAGTTGTTTGAAGTCATAGAATGGAGGTGTGTGAAGTCCAGAATGGAGTTGTGTGAAGTCATAGAATGGAGGTGTGTGAAATCATAGAATGGAGGTGTGTGAAGTCACAGAATGGAGGTGTGTGAAGTCAGAACGGAGGTGTGTGAAGTCATAGAATGGAGGTGAGTGAAGTCACAGAATTTAGGTGTGTGAAGTCATAGAATGGAGGTGTGTGACGTCACAATGGAAGTGTGTGAAGTCATAGAATGGAAGTGTGTGAAGTCACAGAATTTAGGTGTGTGAAGTCATAGAATGGAGGCCTGTGAAGTCACAGAATGGAGGTGTGTAAAGTCATAGAATGGAGGTGTGTGAAGATATAGAATGGATGTTTGTAAAGTAAGAATGAAGGTGTGTGAAGTCATAGAATGGAGGTGTGTGATGTCAAAGAATTTAGGTTTGTGAAGTCATAGAATGCAGCTGTGTGAAGTCAGAATGGAGGTGTGTGAAGTCACAGAATGGAGGTGTGTCAACTCAGAATTTAGGTGGGTGAAGTCAAAGAATAGAGGTGTGTGAAGTCATCGAATGGAGGTGTGTGAAGTTATAAAATGGAGGTGTGTGAAGTTGTAGAATGGAGGTGTGTGAAGTCACAGAACGGATGTGTGTGAAGTCAGAATGGAGGTGTGAAGTCATAGAATGGAGTTGGGTGAAGTCATAGAAAGGAGGTGTGGGAAGTCATAGAATGGAGGTGTGTGAAGTCATAGAATGGAGGTGTGTGAAGTCACAGAATGAAGGTGTGTGAAGGCATAGAATGGGTGTTTGTGAAGTAAGAATGAAGATGTGTGAAGTCATAGAATGGAGGTGTGTGAAGTCACAGAATGGAGGTGTGGGAAGTCACAGATTGCAGGAGTGTGAAGTCACAGAATGGAGGGGTGTGAACCCCGAATTGAGGTGTGTAAAGTCACAGAATGGAGGTGTGTGAAGTCATAGAATGGAAGTGTGTGAAGTCATAAAATGGAGGTGTGTGAAATCACAGAATGGACGGTATGAAGTCATAGAATGGAGGTGTGTGAAGTCACAGAATTGAGGTGTTTGAAGTCATATATTGGAGGTGTGTGAAATCAAAATGGATGTGTGAAGTCATAGAATGGAGGTGTGTGAAATCATAGAATGAGGGTGTGTGAGGTCATAGAATGGAGGTGTGTGAAGTCACAGAATGGAGTTTTGTGAAGTCATAGAATGGAGGTGTGTGAAGTCATAGAATGGAAGTGTGTGAAGGCACAGATTGGACGTGTGTGAAGTCACAGAATCGAGGTGTGAGAAGTCAGAGAATGGAGATGTGTGAACTCAGAATGGAGGTGTGTGAAGTCACAGAAGGGAGGTGTGTGAAGTAATAGAATGGAGGTGTGTGAAGACACAGAATGGAGGTGTGTGAAATCATAGAATGGAGGTGTGTGAAGTCACAGAATGGAGGTGTGTGAAGTCAGAACGGAGGTGTGTGAAGTCATAGAATGGAGGTGAGTGAAGTCACAGAATTTAGGTGTGTGAAGTCATAGAATGGAGGTGTGTGACGTCACAATGGAAGTGTGTGAAGTCATAGAATGGAAGTGTGTGAAGTCACAGAATTTAGGTGTGTGAAGTCATAGAATGGAGGCCTGTGAAGTCACAGAATGGAGGTGTGTAAAGTCATAGAATGGAGGTGTGTGAAGATATAGAATGGATGTTTGTAAAGTAAGAATGAAGGTGTGTGAAGTCATAGAATGGAGGTGTGTGATGTCAAAGAATTTAGGTTTGTGAAGTCATAGAATGCAGCTGTGTGAAGTCAGAATGGAGGTGTGTGAAGTCACAGAATGGAGGTGTGTCAACTCAGAATTTAGGTGTGTGAAGTCAAAGAATAGAGGTGTGTGAAGTCATCGAATGGAGGTGTGTGAAGTTATAAAATGGAGGTGTGTGAAGTTGTAGAATGGAGGTGTGTGAAGTCACAGAATGGATGTGTGTGAAGTCAGAATGGAGGTGTGAAGTCATAGAATGGAGTTGGGTGAAGTCATAGAAAGGAGGTGTGGGAAGTCATAGAATGGAGGTGTGTGAAGTCATAGAATGGAGGTGTGTGAAGTCACAGAATGGAGGTGTGTGAAGGCATAGAATGGAGGTGTGTGAAGTCATAGAATGGAGGTGTGTGAAGTCACAGAATGGAGGTGGGGGAAGTCACAGATTGGAGGTGTGTGAAGTCCCAGAATTGAGGTGTGTGAACTCAGAATGGAGATGTGTAAAGTCACAGAATGGAGGTGTGTGAAGTCATAGAATGGAAGTGTGTGAAGTCATAAAATTGAGGTGTGTGAAGTCACAGAATGGACGGTTTGAAATCATAGAATGGAGGTGTGTGAAGTCACAGAATTGAGGTGTTTGAAGTCATATATTGGAGGTGTGTGAAGTCAAAATGGATGTGTGAAGTCATAGATTGGAGGTGTGTGAAATCATAGAATGAGGGTGTGTGAGGTCATAGAATGGAGGTTTGTGAAGTCCCAGAATGGAGGTGTGTGAAATCATAGAATGAAGGTGTGTGAAGTCATAGAATGGAAGTGTGTGAAGTCACAGAATGGAGGTGTGTGAAGTCACAGAATGGAGATGTGTGAAGTCACAGAATGGAGATGTGTGAAATCACAGATTAGAGGTGTGTGAACTCAGAATGGAAGTGTGTGAAGTCAGAGATTGGTGGTGTGTGAAGTCATAGAATGGAAGTGTGTGAAGTCATAGAATGGAAGTGTGTGAAGTCAGAATAGAGGTGTGTGAAGTCACAGAATGGAGGTTTGTGAAGTCATAGAATGGAGGTGTGTGAAGTCATAGAATGGATGTTTCTGAAGTAAGAATGAAGGATTGTGAAGTCATAGAATGGAGGTGTGTGAAGTCATAGAATGGAGGTGTGTGAAGTCACAGAATGGAGGGGTGTGAAGTCAGAATGGAGGTGTGTAGTCATAGATTGGAGGTGGGTGAAGTCATAGAAAGAGGTGTGGGTAGTCATAGAGTGCAGGTGAGTGAAGTCACAGATTCGAGGTCAGTGAAATCATAGAATGGAGGTGTGTGATGTCAGATTGGAGGTGTGTGAAGTCAAAGAATGTGGGTGTGTGAAGTCATTGAATGGAGATGTGTGAAGTCACAGAATGGAGGTGTGTGAAATCAGAAGAGAGGTGTGCGAAGTCATAGAATGGAGGTGTTTGAAGTCAGAATGGAAGTGTATGAAGACATAGAATGGAGGTGTGTGAAGTCAGAATAGAGGTGTGTGAAGTCATAGAATGGAGGTGTGTGAAGTCACAGTATGGAGGTGTGGGAAGTGACAGAATAGAGGTGTGTGACGTCACAGAATGGAGGTGTGTGAACTCAGAATGGAGGTGAGTAAAGGCACAGAATGGAGGTGTGTGAAGTCATAGAATGGAAGTGTGTGAAGTCATAGAATGGAGCTGTGTGAAGTCACAGAATGGACGTTATGAAGTCATAGAATGGAGCTGTGTGAAGTCACAGAATTGAGGTGTTTGAAGTTATATATTGGAGGTGTGTGAAGTCAAAATGCATGTGTGAAGTCACAGAATGGAGGTTTGTGAAGTCATAGAATGGAGGTGTGTGATTGTTTCTGAAGTAAAAATGAAGGTGTGTGAAGTCATGGAATGGAGGTGTGTGAAGTCACAGAATGGAGGTGTGTGAAGTCAGAATGGAGGTGTGTAGTCATAGATTGGAGGTGGGTGAAGACATAGAAAGGAGGTGTGGGAAGTCATAGAATGGAGGAGTGTGAAGTCATAGAGTGCAGGTGAGTGAAGTCACAGATTCGAGATCTGTGAAGTCATAGAATGGAGTTGTGTGATGTCAGAATGGAGGTGTGCGAAGTCATAGAATAGAGGTGTGTGAAGTCAGAATGGAGGTGTGTGAAGTCATAGAATAGAGGTGTGTGAAGTCAGAATGGAGGTGTGTGAAGTCACAGAATGGAGATGTGTCAACTAAGAATTTAGGTGTGTGAAGTGAAAGAATGGAGGTGTGTGGAGTCATAGAATGGTGGTGTGTGAAGTCATAGAATGGAGCTGTGTGAAGTTATAGAATGGAGGTGTGTGAAGTCACAGAATGGAAGTGTGTGAAGTCAGAATGAAGGTGTGTAGTCATAGATTGGAGGTGGGTGAATTTATAGAAAGGAGGTGTGGGAAGTCATAGAATGGAGGTGTGTGAAGTCACAGAATGGAGGTGTGTGAAGTCATAGATGGAGGTGTGTGAAGTCATAGTATGGAGATATGTGAAATCATAGAATGGAGTTTTGTGAAGTCACAGAATGGAGTTGTGTGAGTCAGAATTGAGGTGTGTGAAGTCATGGAATGTAGATGTGTGAAGTCATAGAATGGAGTATTGTGAAGTCACCGAAGGGAGGTTTGTGAAGTCATAGAATGGAGGTATGAGAAATCAAATTAGAGGGGTGTGAAGTCGGAGAATGGAGGTTTGTGAAGTCATAGAATGGAGGTGGGTGAAGTCACAGAATGGAGGTGTGTGAATTCAGATTGGAGGTGTGGGAAGTCATAGAATGGAGGTGTGTCAACTCAGAAAGGAGGTGTGTGAAGTCATAGAAGGGAGGTGAGTGAAGTCATAGAATGGAGGTGTGTGAACTCATATAATGGAGGTGTGTGACGTCACAGTGGAAGTTTGTGAAGTCATAGAATGGAGGTGTGTGAAGTCACAGAATGGATGTGTGTGAAGTCATACAATAGAGGTGTGTGAAGTCAGAATGGAGGTGTGTGAAGTCACAGAATGGAGGTGTGTGAACTCAGAATGGAGGTGTGTGAAGTCATAGATGAAGGTGTGTAAAGTCATAGTATGGAGATATGTGAAATCATAGAATGGAGTATTGTGAAGTCACAGAATGGAGTTGTGTGAGTCAGAATTGAAGTGTGTGAAGTCATAGAATGTAGATTGTGTGAAGTCATAGAATGGAGTATTGTGAAGACACCGAAGTGAGGTTTGTGAAGTCATAGAATGGAGGAATGATAAATCAAATTAGAGGGGTGTGAAGTCGGAGAATGGAGGTGTGTGAAGTCATAGAATGGAGATGGTTGAAATCATAGAATGGATGTGGGTGAAGTCATAGAATCGAGGTGTGTGAAGTCACTGAATGGACGGGTTTAAAGTCATAGAATGGAGGTGTGTGAAGTCAGAGAATTGAGCTGTTTGAAGTCATATATTGGAGGTGTGTGAAGTCAAAATGGATGTGTGAAGTCATAGAATGTAGGTGTGTGAAGTCATAGAATGGAGGTGTGTGAAGTCACAGAATGGAGGTGTGTGAACTCAGAATGGAGGTGTGTGAAGTCACAGAATGGAGGTGTGTGAAGTCATAGAATGGAAGGGTGTGAAGTCATAGAATGGACGTGTGTGAACTCAGAATGGAGGTGTGTTAAGTCACCGAAAGGAGTTTTGTGAACTCAGTATGGAGGTGTGTGAAGTCACAGAATGGAGGTTTGTGAAGTCATAGATGGAGGTGTGTGAGGTCATAGAATGGATGTTTCTGAAGTAAGAATGAAGGTGTGTGAACTCATAGAATGGAGGTGTGTGAAGTCATTGAATGGAGGTGTGTGAAGTCACTGAATGGAAGTGTGTGAAGTCAGAATGGAAGTGTGAAGTCATAGAATGAAGGTGGATGAAGTCATAGAAAGGAGGTGTGGGAAGTCATAGAATGGAGCAGTGTGAAGTCATAGAGTGGAGGTGAGTGAAGTCATAGAATAGAGGTTTGTGAAGTCAGAATGGAAGTGTGTGAAGTCATAGAATGGAGGTGTGTGAACTCATAGAATGGAGGTGTGTGACGTCACAATGGAAGTGTGTGAAGTCACAGAATGGAGGTGTGTGAATTCATACAATCGATGTGTGTGAATTCAGAATGGAGGTGTGTGAAGTCATAGAATGGAGGTGTGTGAAGAAAGAATGGAGGTGTGTGAAGTCATAGAATGGAGGTGTGTGAAGTCAGAATGGAGGTGTGTGAAGTCATAGAATGGAGGTGTGTGAAGTCACAGAATGGAGGTGTGTGAAGTCATAGAATGGAGGTGTGTGAAGTCATAGAATGGGTGTTTGTGAAGTAAGAATGAAGGTGTGTGAAGTCATAGAATGGACGTGTGTGAAGTCACAGAATGGAGGTGTGGGAAGTCACAGATTGCAGGAGTGTGAAGTCACAGAATGGAGGTGTGTGAACCCAGAATGGAGGTGTGTAATGTCACAGAATGGAGGTGTGTGAATTCATGGAATGGAAGTGTGTGAAGTCATAGAATGGGGGTGTGTGAAGTCACAGAATGGACGGTATTAAGTCACAGAATGGAGGTGTGTGAAGTCACAGAATTGAGGTGTTTGAAGTCATATATTGGAGGTGTATGAAATCAAAATGGATGTGTGAAGTCATAGAATGGAGGTGTGTGAAATCATAGAATGAGGGTGTGTGAAGTCATAGAATGGAGGTGTGTGAAGTCACATAATGGAGGTGTGTGAAGTCATAGAATGGAGCTGTGTGAAGTCATAGAATGGAAGTGTGTGATGTCACAGATTTGAGGTGTGTGAAGTCAGAGAATCAAGGTGTGAGAAGTCACAGAATGGAGATGTGTGAACTCAGAATGGAGGTGTGTGAAGTCACAGAATGGAGGTGTGTGAAGTCATAGAATGGAGGTGTGGGAAGTCACAGAATGGAGGTGTGTGAAGTCAGAATGGAGCTGTGTGAAGTCATAGAATGTAGGTGTGTGAAGTCAGAATGGAGGTGTGAAGTCATAGAATGGAGGTGGGTGAAGTCATAGAACTTAGGTGTGGGAAGGCATAGAATGGAGAAGTGTGAAGTCATAGAGTGGAGGTGTGTGAAGTCAGAATGTAGGTGTTCGAAGTCATAGAATAGAGGTGCGTGAAGTCAGAATGGTGGTGTGTGAAGTCATAGAATGCAGGTGTGTGAACTCATAGAATGGAGGTGTCTGACGTCACAATGAAAGTGTGTGAAGTCACAGAATGGAGGTGTGTGAATTCATACAATGGATGTGTGTGAAGTCAGAATGGAATTTTGTGAAATCACAGAATTGAGATGTGTGAATTCAGAATGGAGGTGTGTGAAGTCATAGAATGGAGGTGTGTGAAGTCAGAATGGAGGTGTGTGAAGTCACAGAATGGAGGTGTGTGAAGTCACAGAATGGAGGTGTGTGAAGTCATAGAATGGAGGTGTGTGAAGTCATAGAATGGGTGTTTGTGAAGTAAGAATGAAGGTGTGTGAAGTCATAGAATGGACGTGTGTGAAGTCACAGAATGGAGGTGTGGGAAGTCACAGATTGCAGGAGTGTGAAGTCACAGAATGGAGGTGTGTGAACCCAGAATGGAGGTGTGTAAAGTCACAGAATGGAGGTGTGTGAAGTCATGGAATGGAAGTGTGTGAAGTCATACAATGGAGGTGTGTGAAGTCACAGAATCGACGGTATTACATCATAGAATGGAGGTGTGTGAAGTCACAGAATTGAGGTGTTTGAAGTCATATATTGGAGGTGTGTGAAATCAACATGGATGTGTGAAGTCATAGAATGGAGGTGTTTGAAATCATAGAATGAGGGTGTGTGAAGTCATAGAATGGAGGTGTGTGAAGTCACATAATGGAGGTGTGTGAAGTTATAGAATGGAGGCGTGTGAAGCCATAGGATGGAAGTGTGTGATGTCACAGATTTGAGGTGTTTGAAGTCAGAGAATCGAGGTGTGAGAAGTCACAGAACGGAGATGTGTGAACTCAGAATGGAGGTGTGTGAAGTCACAGAATGGAGGTGTGTGAAGTCATAGAATGGAGGTGTGTGAAGTCACAGAAGGGAGGTGTGTGAAATCAGAGAATGGAGGTGTGTGAAGTCACAGAATGGAGGTGTGTGAAGTCACAATGGAGGTGTGTGAAGTCATAGAATGGAGGTGTGTGAAGTCAGAATGGAGGTGTGAAGTCATAGAATGGAGGTGGGTGAAGTCATAGAACTTAGGTGTGGGAAGTCATAGAATGGAGAAGTGTGAAGTCATAGAGTGGAGGTGTGTGAAGTCAGAATGTAGGTGTTCGAAGTCATAGAATAGAGGTGTGTGAAGTCATAATGGAGGTGTGTGAAGTCATAGAATGGAGGTGTGTGAACTCATAGAATGGAGGTGTGTGACGTCACAATGGCAGTTTGTGAAGTCATAGAATGGAGGTGTGTGAAGTCACAGAATGGAGGTGTGTGAAGTCATACAATGGAGGTGTGTGAAGTCAGAATGGAGGTGTGTGAAGTCACAGAATGGAGGTGTGTACTCAGAATGGAGGTGTGTGAAGTCATAGATGGAGGTGTGTGAAGTCATATTATGGAGATATGTGAAATCATAGAATGGAGTTTTGTGAAGTCACAGAATGGAGTTGTGTGAGTAAGAATTGAGGTGTGTGAAGTCACAGAATGTAGATGTGTGAAGTCATAGAATGGAGTATGGTGAAGTCAACGAAGGGAGGTTTGTGAAGTCATAGAATGGAGGTATTAGAAATCAAATTAGAGGAATGTGAAGTCGGAGAATGGAGGTGTGTGAAGTCATAGAATGGAGGTGGGTGAAGTCATTGAATGGAGGTGTGTGAATTCAGATTGGAGGTGTGTGAAGTCATAGAATGGAGGTGTGTCAACTCAGAAAGGAGGTGTGTGAAGTCATAGAATGGAGGTGAGTGAAGTCATAGAATGGAGGTGTGTGAAATCATAGAATGGAGGTGTGTGAAGTCACAGAATTTAGGTGTGTGAAGTCAGAATGGAGGTGTGTGAGGTCAGAATGGAGGTGCATGAAGTCATAAAATGGAGGTGTGTGAAGTCACAATGCAGGTGTGTGAACTCATAGAATGGAGGTGTGTGAAGTCACAATGTAGGTGTGTGAAGTCATAGAATGGAGGTGTGTGAAGTCATAGAATGGAGGTGTGTGAAGTCATAGAACGGAGGTGTGTGAAGTCATAGAATGGAGGTGTGTGAAGTCACAGAATGGAGGTGTGTGAAATCATAGAATGAGGTGTGTGAAGTCACAGAATGGAGGTGTGTGAAGTAAGAATGGAGGTGTGTGAAGTCATAGAATGGAGGTGTGTGTAGTCAGAATGGAGGTGTGAAGTCACAGAATGGAGGTGGGTGAAGTCACAGAAATTAGGTGTGGGAAGTCATAGAATGGCGAAGTGTGAAGTCATAGAGTGGAGGTGAGTGAAGTCAAAGATTCGAGGTCTGTGAAGTCATAGAATGGAGGTGTGTGAAGTCAGAACGTAGGTGTTCGAAGTCATAGAATAGAGGTGTGTGAAGTCAGAATGGAGGTGTGTGAAGTCATAGAATGGAGGTGTGTGAACTCATAGAATGAAGGTGTGTGACGTCACAATGGAAGTTTGTGAAGTCATGGAACGGAGGTTTGTTAAGTCACTTAATGGAGGTGTGTGAAGTCATACAATGGAGGTGTGTGAAGTCAGAATGGAGGTGTGTGAAGTCACAGAATGGAGGTGTGTGAACTCAGAATGGAGGTGTGTGAAGTCATAGATGGAGGTGTGTGAAGTCATAGTATGGAGATATGTGAAATGATAGAATGGAGTTGTGTGAAGTCACAGAATGCAGTTGTGTGAGTCAGAATTGAGGTGTGTGAAGTAATAGAATGTAGATGTGTGAAGTCATAGAATGGAGAATTGTGAAGTCACCGAAGGGAGGTTTGTGAAGTCATAGAATGGAGGTGGGTGAAGTCATAGAACGGAGGTGTGTGAATTCAGATTGTAGATGTGAAGTCATAGAATGGAGGTGTGTCAACTCAGAAAGGAGGTGTGTGAAGTCATAGAATGGAGGTGAGTGAAGTCATAGAATGGAGGTGTGTGAACTCATAGAATGGAGGCGTGTGACGTCACAATGGAAGTTTGTGAAGTCATAGAATGGAGGTGTGTTAAATCACAGAATGGAGGTATGTGAAGTCAGAATGGAGGTGTGAAGTCATAGAATGGAGGTGGTTGAAGTCATAGAAATTAGGTGTGTGAAGTCATAGAATGGAGGTGTGTGAAGTCATAGAAATTAGGTGTGTGAAGTCATAGAATGGAAGTGTGTGAAGTCATAGAATGGACGTGTGTGAAGTCAGAATGGAGGTGTGTTAAGTCACCGAATGGAGTTCTGTGAACTCAGTATGGAGGTGTGTGAAGTCACAGAATGGAGGTTTGTGAAGTCATAGATGGAGGTGTGTGAGGTCATAGAATGGATGTTTCTGAAGTACGAATGAAGGTGTGTGAAGTCATAGAATGGAGGTGTGTGAAGTCATTGAATGGAGGTGTGTGAAGTCACTGAATGGAAGTGTGTGAAGTCAGAATGGAGGTGTGAAGTCATATAATGAAGGTGGGTAAAGTCATAGAAAGGAGGTGTGGAAAGCCATAGAATGGAGGAGTGTGAAGTCATAGAGTGGAGGTGAGTGAAGTCACAGATTCGAGGTCTGTGAAGTCATAGATTGGAGGTGTGTGATGTCAGAATGGAGGTGTGCGAATTCATAGAACAGAGGTTTGTGAAGTCAGAATGGAGGTGTGTGAAGTCATAGAATGGAGGTGTGTGAACTCATAGAATGGAGGTGTGTGACGTCACAATGGAAGTGTGTGAAGTCACAGAATGGAGGTGTGTGAATACATACAATGGTGGTGTGAAGTCAGAATGGAATTTTGTGAAGTCACAGAATTGAGATGTGTGAATTCAGAATGGAGGTGTGTGAAGTCATAGAATGGAGGTGTGTGAATTCAGAATGGAGGTGTGTGAACTCATAGAATGGAGGTGTGTGTAGTCACAATGGAGGTGTGTGAAGTCATAGAATGGAGGTGAGTGAAGTCACAGAATGGAGGTGTGTGAAGTCATAGAATGGAGGTGTGTGAAGTCATAGAATGGGTGTTTGTGAAGTAAGAATGAAGGTGTGTGAAGTCATAGAATGGAGGTGTGTGAAGTCACAGAATGGAGGTGTGGGAAGTCACAGATTGCAGGAGTGTGAAGTCAGAGAATAGAGGTGTGTGAACCCAGAATGGAGGTGTGTAAAGTCACAGAATTGAGGTGTGTGAAGTCTTAGAATGGAAGTGTGTGAAGTCATAGAATGGAGGTGTATGAAGTCACAGAATTGAGGTGTTTGAAGTCATATATTGGAGGTGTGTGAAATCAAAATGGATATGTGAAGTCATAGAATGGAGGTGTGTGAAGTCATAGAATGGAAGTGTGTGAAGTCACAGATTGAAGGTGTGTGAAGTCACAGATTCGAGGTGTGAGAAGTCACAGAATGAAGGTGTGTGAACTCAGAATGGAGGTGTGTGAAGTCACAGAATGGAGGTGTGTGAAGTCATAGAGTGGAAGTGTGTGAAGTCATAGAATGGAGGTGTGTGAAGTCAGAATGGAGGTGTGTGAAGTCACCGAATGGAGTTGTGTGAACTCAGAATGGAGGTGTGTGAAGTCATAGAATGGAGGTATGTGAACTCATAGAATGGGAGTGTGTGAAGTCACAGATTGGAGGTGTGTGAAGTCAGAATGGAGGTGTGTAGTCATCGATTGGAGGTGGGTGAAGTCATAGAAAGGAGGTGTGGGAAGTCATAGGAAGGTGGAGTGTGAAGTTATAGAGTGCATGTGAGTGAAATCACACATTCGAGGTCTGTGAAGTCATAGAATGGAGGTGTGTGATGTCACAGAATTGAGGTGTGGGAAGTCACAGATTGGAGGCGTGTGAAGTCCCAGAATTGAGGTGTGTGAACTCAGAATGGAGGTGTGTAAAGTCACAGAATGGAGGTGTGTGAAGTCATAGAATGGAAGTGTGTGAAGTCATACAATGGAGGTGTGTGAAGCCACAGAATGGACGGTTTGAAGTCATAGAATGGAGGTGTGTGAAGTCACAGAATTGAGGTGTTTGAAGTCATATATTAGAGGTGTGTGAAGTCAAAATGCATGTGTGAAGTCATAGAATGGAGGTGTGTGAAATCATAGAATGAGGGTGTTTGAGGTCATAGAATGGAGGTGTGTGAAGTCACAGAATGGATGTGTGTGAAGTCAGAATGGAGGTGTGAAGTCATAGAATGGAGTTGGGTGAAGTCATAGAAAGGAGGTGTGGAAAGTCATAGAATGGAGGTGTGTGAAGTCATAGAATGGAGCTGTGTGAAGTCAGAATGGAGGTGTGTGAACTCATAGCATGGTAGTGTGTGGAGTCACAATGGAGGTGTGTGAAGTCATAGAATGGAAGTGTGTGAAGTCACAGAATGGAGGTGTGTGAAGGCATAGAATGGAGGTGTGTGAAGTCAGAGAATGGAGGTGTGGGAAGTCACAGATTGGAGGTGTGTGATGTCCCAGAATGTAGGTGTGTGAACTCAGAATGGAGGTATGTAAAGTCACAGAATGGAGGTGTGTAAAATCATAGAATGAAAGTGTGTGAAGTCAGAGAATGGAGGTGTGTGAAGTCATAGAATTTAAGTGTGTGAAGTCATAGAATGGAGGTGTGTGAAGTCAGAATGGAGGTGTGTGAAGTCACTGAATGGAGTTGTGTGAATGCAAAATGGAGGTGTGTGTAGTCACAGAAAGGAGGTTTGTGAAGTCCTAGAATGGAGGTGTGTGAAGTCATAGAATGGAGGTGTGTGAAGTCACAGAATGGAGGTGTGTGAAGTCAGAATGGAGGTGTGTAGTCATAGATTGGAGGTGGTTGAAGTCATAGAAAGGAGGTGTGGGAAGTCATAGAATGGAGGAGTGTGAAGTCATAGAGTGCAGGTGAGTGAAGTCACAGATTCGAGGTCTGTGAAATCATAGAATGGAGGTGTGTGAAGTCAAAGAATGTAGGTGTGTGAAGTCATTGAATGGAGGTGTGTGAAGTCACAGAATGGAGGTGTGTGAAGTCAGAATAGAGTTGTGCGAAGTCATAGAATGGAGGTGTGTGAAGTCAGAATAGAGGTGTGTGAAGTCATAGAATGGAGGTCTGTGAAGTCACAGAATGGAGGTGTGTGACGTCAGAACGGAGGTGTGTGAAGTCATAGAATGGAGGTGAGTGAAGTCAGAATGGAGGTGTGAAGTCATAGATTGGAGGTGTGTGAAGTCACAGAATGGAGGTGTGTGAAATCATAGAATGGAGAAGTGAGAAGTTATGGAGTGCAGGTGAGTGAAGTCAAATATTCGAGGTCTGTGAAGTCATAGAATGGAGGTGTGTGAAGTCAGAATGTAGGTGTTCGAAGTCATAGAATAGAGGTGTGTGAAGTCAGAATGGAGGTGTGTGAAGTCATAGAATGGAGGTGTGTGAACTCATAGAATGGAGGTGTGTCACGTCACAATGGAAGTTTGTGAAGTCATAGAATGGAGGTGTGTGAAGTCACAGATTGGGGGTTTGTGAAGTCATACAATGGAGGTGAGTGAAGTCAGAATGGAGGTGTGTGAAGTCACAGAATGGAGGTGTGTGAAGTCATAGATGGAGGTGTGTGAAGTCATAGTATGGAGATATGTGAAATCATAGAATGGAGTTTTTGAAGTCACAGAACGGAGTTGTGTGAGTCAGAATTGAGGAGTGTGAAGTCATAGAATGTAGATGTGTGAAGTCATAGAATGGAGTATTGTGAAGTCCCCGAAGGGAGGTTTGTGAAGTCCCAGAATTGAGGTGTGTGAACTCAGAATGGAGGTGTGTAAAGTCACAGAATGGACGGTTTGAAGTCATAGAATGGAGGTGTGTGAAGTCACAGAATGGACGGTTTGAAGTCATAGATGGAGGTGTGTGAACTCACAGAATTGCGGTGTTTGAAGTCATATATTGGAGGTGTGTGAAGTCAAAATGGATGTGTGAAATCATAGAATGGAGGTGTGTGAAATCATAGAATGAGGGTGTATGAGGTCATAGAATGGAGGTTTGTGAAGTCACAGAATGGAGGTGTGTGAAATCATAGAATGAAGTTGTGTGAAGTCATAGAATGGAAGTGTGTAAAGTCACAGAATGGAGGTGTGTGAAGTCACAGAATGGAGGTGTGTGAAATCACAGAATAGAGGTGTGTGAACTCAGAATGGAGGTGTGTGAAGTCAGAGAATGGAGGTGTGTGAAGTCATAGAATGGAAGTGTGTGAAGTCATAGAATGGATGTGTGTGAAGTCAGAATGGAGGTGTGTGAAGTCACAGAATGGAGGTTTGTGAAGTCATAGACTGGAAGTGTGTGAAGTCATAGAATGGATGTTTCTGAAGTAAGAATGAAGGTGTGTGAAGTCATAGAATGGAGGTGTGTGAAGTCATAGAATGGAGGTGTGTGAAGTCACAGAATGGAGGTGTGTGAAGTCAGAATGGAGGTGTGTGAAGTCATAGAATGGAGGTGTGTGAAGTCAGAATGGAGGTGTGTGAACTCATAGAATGGAGGTGTGTGACGTCACAATGGAGGTGTGCGAATTCATAGAATAGAGGTTTGTGAAGTCAGAATGGAGGTGTGTGAAGTCATAGAATGGAGGTGTGTGAACTCATAGAATGGAGGTGTGTGACGTCACAATGGAAGTGTGTGAAGTCACAGAATGGAGGTGTGTGAATTCATACAATGGATGTGTGTGAAGTCAGAATGGAATTTTGTGAAGTCACACAATTGAGCTGTGTGAATTCAGAATGGAGGTGTATGAAGTCATAGAATGGAAGTGTGTGAAGTCATAGAATGGATGTGTGTGAAGTCAGAATGGAGGTGTGTGAAGTCACAGAATGGAGGTTTGTGAAGTCATAGAATGGAAGTGTGTGAAGTCATAGAATGGATGTTTCTGAAGTAAGAATGAAGGTGTGTGAAGTCATAGAATGGAGGTGTGTGAAGTCATAGAATGGAGGTGTGTGAAGTCACAGAATGGAGGTGTGTGAAGTCAGAATGGAGGTGTGTGAAGTCATAGAATGGAGGTGTGTGAAGTCAGAATGGGGGTGTGTGAACTCATAGAATGGAGGTGTGTGACGTCACAATGGAAGTGTGTGAAGTCATAGAATGGAAGTGTGTGAAGTCACAGAATTTAGGTGTGTGAAGTCATAGAATGGAGGCATGTGAAGTCACAGAATGGAGGTGTGTAAAGTCAAAGAATGGAGGTGTGTGAAGATATAGAATGGATGTTTGTAAAGTAAGAATGAAGGTGTGTGAAGTCATAGAATGGAGATGTGTGATGTCAAAGAATTTAGGTTTGTGAAATCATAGAATGGAGCTGTGTGATGTCAGAATGGAGGTGTGTGAAGTCACAGAATGGAGGTGTGTCAACTCAGAATTTAGGTGTGTGAAGTCAAAGAATAGAGTTGTGTGAAGTCATAGAATGGAGGTGTGTGAAGTTATAAAATGGAGGTGTGTGAAGGTATAGAATGGAGGTGTGTGAAGTCACAGAATGGAGGTGTGTGAAGTCAGAGTGGAGGTGAGTAGTCATAGATTGGATGTGGGTGAATTCATAAAAACGATGTGTGGGAAGTCATAGAATGGAGGAGTGTGAAGTCATAGAGTGCAGGTGAGTGAAGTCACAGATTCGAGGTCTGTGAAATCATAGAATGGAGGTGTGTGATGTCAGATTGGAGGTGTGTGAAGTCAAAGAAAGTAGGTGTGTGAAGTCATTGAATGGAGGTGTGTGAAGCCACAGAATGGATGTGTGTGAAGTCAGAACGGAGGTGTGTGAAGTCACAGAATGGAGCTTTGTGAAGTCATAGAATGGAGGTATGTGAAGTCACAGAATGGAGGTGTGTAAAGTCATGGAATGGAGGTGTGTGAAGTTATAGAATGGATGTTTTAAAGTAAAAATGAAGGTGTGTGAAGTCGTAGAATGGAGTTGTGTGATGTCAAAGAATGGAGGTGTGTGAAGTCATACAATGGAGCTGTGTGAAGTCAGAATGGAGGTGTGTAAAGTCACAGAATGGAGGTGTGTCAACTCAGAATTTAGGTGTGTGAGGTCAAAGAATGGAGGTGTGTGAAGTCAAAGAATGGAGGTGTGTGAAGTCAAAGAATGGAGGTGTGTGAAGTCATAGAATGTATGTTTGTGAAGTAAGAATGAAGGTGTGTGAAGTCATAGAATGGAGGTGTGTGTAGTCATAGAATGGAAGTGTGTGAAGTCAAAGAATGGATGTGTGTGAAGTGAGAATGGAGGTGTGAAGTCATAGAATGGAGTTGGGTGAAGTCATAGAAAGGAGGTGTGGAAAGTCATAGAATGGAGGTGTGTGAAGTCATAGAATGGAGCTGTGTGAAGTCAGAATGGAGGTGTGTGAACTCATAGCATGGTAGTGTGTGGAGTCACAATGGAGGTGTGTGAAGTCATAGAATGGAAGTGTGTGAAGTCACAGAATGGAGGTGTGTGAAGGCATAGAATGGAGGTGTGTGAAGTCATAGAATGGAGGTGTGTGAAGTCAGAGAATGGAGGTGTGGGAAGTCACAGATTGGAGGTGTGTGATGTCCCAGAATGTAGGTGTGTGAACTCAGAATGGAGGTATGTAAAGTCACAGAATGGAGGTGTGTAAAATCATAGAATGGAAGTGTGTGAAGTCAGAGAATGGAGGTGTGTGAAGTCATAGAATTTAAGTGTGTGAAGTCATAGAATGGAGGTGTGTGAAGTTAGAATGGAGGTGTGTGAAGTTACTGAATGGAGTTGTGTGAACGCAAAATGGAGGTGTGTGTAGTCACAGAAAGGAGGTTTGTCAAGTCCTAGAATGGAGGTTTGTGAAGTCATAGAATGGAGGTGTGTGAAGTCACAGAATGGAGGTGTGTGAAGTCAGAATGGAGGTGTGTAGTCATAGATTGGAGGTGGTTGAAGTCATAGAAAGGAGGTGTGGGAAGTCATAGAATGGAGGAGTGTGAAGTCATAGAGTGCAGGTGAGTGAAGTCACAGATTCGAGGTCTGTGAAATCATAGAATGGAGGTGTGTGAAGTCATAGAATGGAGGTGTGTGAAGTCAGAATGGAGGTGTGTGAACTCATAGAATGGATGTGTGTGAAGATATAGAATGGATGTTTGTACAGTAAGAATGAAGGTGTGTGAAGTCATAGAATGGAGGTGTGTGATGTCAAAGAATTTAGGTTTGTGAAGTCATAGAATGGAGCTGTGTGAAGTCAGAATGGAGGTGTGTGAAGTCACAGAATGGAGGTGTGTCAACTCAGAATTTAGGTGTGTGAAGTCAAAGAATAGAGGTGTGTGAAGTCATAGAATGGAGGTGTGTGAAGTTATAAAATGGAGGTGTGTGAAGTTATAGAATGGAGGTGTGTGAAGTCACAGAATGGAGGTGTGTGAAGTCAGAGTGGAGGTGAGTAGTCATAGATTGGATGTGGGTGAATTCATAAAAACGACGTGTGGGAAGTCATAGAATGGAGGAGTGTGAAGTCATAGAGTGCAGGTGAGTGAAGTCACAGATTCGAGGTCTGTGAAATCATAGAATGGAGGTGTGTGATGTCAGATTGGAGGTGTGTGAAGTCAAAGAAAGTAGGTGTGTGAAGTCATTGAATGGAGGTGTGTGAAGCCACAGAATGGATGTGTGTGAAGTCAGAATGGAGGAGTGTGAAGTCATAGAATGGAGGTGTGTGAACTCATAGAATGGAGGTGTGTGACGTAACAATGGAAGTGTGTGAGGTCATAGAACGGAGGTGTGTGAAGTCACAGAATGGAGCTTTGTGAAGTCTAGAATGGAGGTATGTGAAGTCACAGAATGGAGGTGTGTAAAGTCATGGAATGGAGGTGTGTGAAGTTATAGAATGGATGTTTGTAAAGTAAAAACGAAGGTGTATGAAGTCATAGAATGGAGTTGTGTGATGTCAAAGAATGGAGGTGTGTGAAGGCATAGAATGGAGCTGTGTGAAGTCAGAATGGAGGTGTGTAAAGTCACAGAATGGAGGTGTGTCAACTCAGAATTTAGGTGTGTGAGGTCAAAGAATGGAGGTGTGTGAAGTCAAAGAATGGAGGTGTGTGAAGTCACAGAATGGATGTGTGTGAAGTCAGAATGGAGGTGTGAAGTCATAGAATGGAGTTGGGTGAAGTCATAGAAAGGAGGTGTGGAAAGTCATAGAATGGAGGTGTGTGAAGTCATAGAACGGAGGTGTGTGAAGTCATAGAATGTATGTTTGTGAAGTAAGAATGAAGGTGTGTGAAGTCATAGAATGGAGGTGTGTGTAGTCATAGAATGGAAGTGTGTGAAGTCACAGAATGGATGTGTGTGAAGTCAGAATGGAGGTGTGAAGTCATAGAATGGAGTTGGGTGAAGTCATAGAAAGGAGTTGTGGAAAGTCATAGAATGGAGGTGTGTGAAGTCATAGAACGGAGGTGTGTGAAGTCATAGAATGGAGGTGAGTGAAGTCAGAATGGAAGTGTGAAGTCATAGATTGGAGGTGTGTGAAGTCACAGAATGGAGGTGTGTGAAATCATAGAATGGAGAAGTGAGAAGTTATAGAGTGCAGGTGAGTGAAGTCAAATATTCGAGGTCTGTGAAGTCATAGAATGGAGGTGTGTGAAGTCAGAATATAGGTGTTCGAAGTCATAGAATAGAGGTGTGTGAAGTCAGAATGGAGGTGTGTGAAGTCATAGAATGGAGGTGTGTGAACTCATAGAATGGAGGTGTGTCACGTCACAATGGAAGTTTGTGAAGTCATAGAATGGAGGTGTGTGAAGTCACAGAATGCAGGTTTGTGAAGTCATACAATGGAGGTGTGTGAAGTCAGAATGGAGGTGTGTGAAGTCACAGAATGGAGGTGTGTGAAGTCATAGATGGAGGTGTGTGTAGTCAAAGTATGGAGATATGTGAAATCATAGAATGGAGTTTTTGAAGTCACAGAATGCAGTTGTGTGAGTCAGAATTGAGGTGTGTGAAGTCATAGAATGTAGATGTGTGAAGTCATAGAATGGAGTATTGTGAAGTCCCCGAAGGGAGGTTTGTGAAGTCCCAGAATTGAGGTGTGTGAACTCAGAATGGAGGTGTGTAAAGTCACAGAATGGACGGTTTGAAGTCATAGAATGGAGGTGTGTGAAGTCACAGAATGGACGGTTTGAAGTCATAGAGTGGAGGTGTGTGAACTCACAGAATTGAGGTGTTTGAAGTCATATATTGGAGGTGTGTGAAGTCAAAATGGATGTGTGAAATCATAGAATGGAGGTGTGTGAAATCATAGAATGAGGGTGTGTGAGGTCATAGAATGGAGGTTTGTGAAGTCACAGAATGGAGGTGTGTGAAATCATAGAATGAAGATGTGTGAAGTCATAGAATGGAAGTGTGTGAAGTCACAGAATGGAGGTGTGTGAAGTCACAGAATGGAGGTGTGTGAAATCACAGAATAGAGGTGTGTGAACTCAGAATGGAGGTGTGTGAAGTCAGAGAATGGAGGTGTGTGAAGTCATAGAATGGAAGTGTGTGAAGTCATAGAATGGATGTGTGTGAAGTCAGAATGGAGGTGTGTGAAGTCACAGAATGGAGGTTTGTGAAGTCATAGAATGGAAATGTGTGAAGTCATAGAATGGATGTTTCTGAAGTAAGAATGAAGGTGTGTAAAGTCATAGAATGGAGGTGTGTGAAGTCATAGAATGGAGGTGTGTGAAGTCACAGAATGGAGGTGTGTGAAGGAAGAATGGAGGTGTGTGAAGTCATAGAACGGAGGTGTGTGAAGTCACAGAATGGAGCTTTGTGAAGTCTAGAATGGAGGTATGTGAAGTCACAGAATGGAGGTGTGTAAAGTCATGGAATGGAGGTGTGTGAAGTTATAGAATGGATGTTTGTAAAGTAAAAATGAAGGTGTATGAAGTCATAGAATGGAGTTGTGTGATGTCAAAGAATGGAGGTGTGTGAAGTCATAGAATGGAGCTGTGTGAAGTCAGAATGGAGGTGTGTAAAGTCACAGAATGGAGGTGTGTCAACTCAGAATTTAGGTGTGTGAGGTCAAAGAATGGAGGTGTGTGAAGTCAAAGAATGGAGGTGTGTGAAGTCACAGAATGGATGTGTGTGAAGTCAGAATGGAGGTGTGAAGTCATAGAATGGAGTTGGGTGAAGTCATAGAAAGGAGGTGTGGAAAGTCATAGAATGGAGGTGTGTGAAGTCATAGAACGGAGGTGTGTGAAGTCATAGAATGTATGTTTGTGAAGTAAGAATGAAGGTGTGTGAAGTCATAGAATGGAGGTGTGTGTAGTCATAGAATGGAAGTGTGTTAAGTCACAGAATGGATGTGTGTGAAGTCAGAATGGAGGTGTGAAGTCATAGAATGGAGTTGGGTGAAGTCATAGAAAGGAGTTGTGGAAAGTCATAGAATGGAGGTGTGTGAAGTCATAGAACGGAGGTGTGTGAAGTCATAGAATGGAGGTGAGTGAAGTCAGAATGGAAGTGTGAAGTCATAGATTGGAGGTGTGTGAAGTCACAGAATGGAGGTGTGTGAAATCATAGAATGGAGAAGTGAGAAGTTATAGAGTGCAGGTGAGTGAAGTCAAATATTCGAGGTCTGTGAAGTCATAGAATGGAGGTGTGTGAAGTCAGAATATAGGTGTTCGAAGTCATAGAATAGAGGTGTGTGAAGTCAGAATGGAGGTGTGTGAAGTCATAGAATGGAGGTGTGTGAACTCATAGAATGGAGGTGTGTCAAGTCACAATGGAAGTTTGTGAAGTCATAGAATGGAGGTGTGTGAAGTCACAGAATGCAGGTTTGTGAAGTCATACAATGGAGGTGTGTGAAGTCAGAATGGAGGTGTGTGAAGTCACAGAATGGAGGTGTGTGAAGTCATAGATGGAGGTGTGTGTAGTCAAAGTATGGAGATATGTGAAATCATAGAATGGAGTTTTTGAAGTCACAGAATGCAGTTGTGTGAGTCAGAATTGAGGTGTGTGAAGTCATAGAATGTAGATGTGTGAAGTCATAGAATGGAGTATTGTGAAGTCCCCGAAGGGAGGTTTGTGAAGTCCCAGAATTGAGGTGTGTGAACTCAGAATGGAGGTGTGTAAAGTCATAGAATGGACGGTTTGAAGTCATAGAATGGAGGTGTGTGAAGTCACAGAATGGACGGTTTGAAGTCATAGAGTGGAGGTGTGTGAACTCACAGAATTGAGGTGTTTGAAGTCATATATTGGAGGTGTGTGAAGTCAAAATGGATGTGTGAAATCATAGAATGGAGGTGTGTGAAATCATAGAATGAGGGTGTGTGAGGTCATAGAATGGAGGTTTGTGAAGTCACAGAATGGAGGTGTGTGAAATCATAGAATGAAGATGTGAGAAGTCATAGAATGGAAGTGTGTGAAGTCACAGAATGGAGGTGTGTGAAGTCATAGAATGGAGGTGTGTGAAGTCACAGAATGGAGGTGTGTGAAGTCAGAATGGAGGTGTGTGAAGTCATAGAACGGAGGTGTGTGAAGTCACAGAATGGAGCTTTGTGAAGTCTAGAATGGAGGTATGTGAAGTCACAGAATGGAGGTGTGTAAAGTCATGGAATGGAGGTGTGTGAAGTTATAGAATGGATGTTTGTAAAGTAAAAATGAAGGTGTATGAAGTCATAGAATGGAGTTGTGTGATGTCAAAGAATGGAGGTGTGTGAAGTCATAGAATGGAGCTGTGTGAAGTCAGAATGGAGGTGTGTAAAGTCACAGAATGGAGGTGTGTCAACTCAGAATTTAGGTGTGTGAGGTCAAAGAATGGAGGTGTGTGAAGTCAAAGAATGGAGGTGTGTGAAGTCACAGAATGGATGTGTGTGAAGTCAGAATGGAGGTGTGAAGTCATAGAATGGAGTTGGGTGAAGTCGTAGAAAGGAGGTGTGGAAAGTCATAGAATGGAGGTGTGTGAAGTCATAGAACGGAGGTGTGTGAAGTCATAGAATGTATGTTTGTGAAGTAAGAATGAAGGTGTGTGAAGTCATAGAATGGAGGTGTGTGTAGTCATAGAATGGAAGTGTGTGAAGTCACAGAATGGATGTGTGTGAAGTCAGAATGGAGGTGTGAAGTCATAGAATGGAGTTGGGTGAAGTCATAGAAAGGAGTTGTGGAAAGTCATAGAATGGAGGTGTGTGAAGTCATAGAACGGAGGTGTGTGAAGTCATAGAATGGAGGTGAGTGAAGTCAGAATGGAAGTGTGAAGTCATAGATTGGAGGTGTGTGAAGTCACAGAATGGAGGTGTGTGAAATCATAGAATGGAGAAGTGAGAAGTTATAGAGTGCAGGTGAGTGAAGTCAAATATTCGAGGTCTGTGAAGTCATAGAATGGAGGTGTGTGAAGTCAGAATATAGGTGTTCGAAGTCATAGAATAGAGGTGTGTGAAGTCAGAATGGAGGTGTGTGAAGTCATAGAATGGAGGTGTGTGAACTCATAGAATGGAGGTGTGTCACGTCACAATGGAAGTTTGTGAAGTCATAGAATGGAGGTGTGTGAAGTCACAGAATGCAGGTTTGTGAAGTCATACAATGGAGGTGTGTGAAGTCAGAATGGAGGTGTGTGAAGTCACAGAATGGAGGTGTGTGAAGTCATAGATGGAGGTGTGTGTAGTCAAAGTATGGAGATATGTGAAATCATAGAATGGAGTTTTTGAAGTCACAGAATGCAGTTGTGTGAGTCAGAATTGAGGTGTGTGAAGTCATAGAATGTAGATGTGTGAAGTCATAGAATGGAGTATTGTGAAGTCCCCGAAGGGAGGTTTGTGAAGTCCCAGAATTGAGGTGTGTGAACTCAGAATGGAGGTGTGTAAAGTCACAGAATGGACGGTTTGAAGTCATAGAATGGAGGTGTGTGAAGTCACAGAATGGACGGTTTGAAGTCATAGAGTGGAGGTGTGTGAACTCACAGAATTGAGGTGTTTGAAGTCATATATTGGAGGTGTGTGAAGTCAAAATGGATGTGTGAAATCATAGAATGGAGGTGTGTGAAATCATAGAATGAGGGTGTGTGAGGTCATAGAATGGAGGTTTGTGAAGTCACAGAATGGAGGTGTGTGAAATCATAGAATGAAGATGTGTGAAGTCATAGAATGGAAGTGTGTGAAGTCACAGAATGGAGGTGTGTGAAGTCACAGAATGGAGGTGTGTGAAATCACAGAATAGAGGTGTGTGAACTCAGAATGGAGGTGTGTGAAGTCAGAGAATGGAGGTGTGTGAAGTCATAGAATGGAAGTGTGTGAAGTCATAGAATGGATGTGTGTGAAGTCAGAATGGAGGTGTGTGAAGTCACAGAATGGAGGTTTGTGAAGTCATAGAATGGAAATGTGTGAAGTCATAGAATGGATGTTTCTGAAGTAAGAATGAAGGTGTGTGAAGTCATAGAATGGAGGTGTGTGAAGTCATAGAATGGAGGTGTGTGAAGTCACAGAATGGAGGTGTGTGAAGTCAGAATGGAGGTGTGTGAAGTCATAGAATGGAGGTGTGTGAAGTCAGAATGGAGGTGTGTGAACTCATAGAATGGAGGTGTGTGACGTCACAATGGAAGTGTGTGAAGTCATAGAATGGAAGTGTGTGAAGTCACAGAATTTAGGTGTGTGAAGTCATAGAATGGAGGCATGTGAAGTCACAGAATGGAGGTGTGTAAAGTCAAAGAATGGATGTGTGTGAAGATATAGAATGGATGTTTGTAAAGTAAGAATGAAGGTGTGTGAAGTCATAGAATGGAGCTGTGTGAAGTCAGAATGGAGGTGTGTGAAGTCACAGAATGGAGGTGTGTCAACTCAGAATTTAGGTGTGTGAAGTCAAAGAATAGAGGTGTGTGAAGTCATAGAATGGAGGTGTGTGAGGTTATAAAATGGAGGTGTGTGAAGTTATAGAATGGAGGTGTGTGAAGTCACAGAATGGAGGTGTGTGAAGTCAGAGTGGAGGTGAGTAGTCATAGATTGGATGTGGGTGAATTCATAAAAACGACGTGTGGGAAGTCATAAAATGGAGGAGTGTGAAGTCATAGAGTGCAGGTGAGTGAAGTCACAGATTCGAGGTCTGTGAAATCATAGAATGGAGGTTTGTGATGTCAGATTGGAGGTGTGTGAAGTCAAAGAAAGTAGGTGTGTGAAGTCATTGAATGGAGGTGTGTGAAGCCACAGAATGGATGTGTGTGAAGTCAGAATGGAGGAGTGTGAAGTCATAGAATGGAGGTGTGTGAACTCATAGAATGGAGGTGTGTGACGTAACAATGGAAGTGTGTGAGGTCATAGAACGGAGGTGTGTGAAGTCACAGAATGGAGCTTTGTGAAGTCATAGAATGGAGGTATGTGAAGTCACAGAGTGGAGGTGTGTAAAGTCATGGAATGGAGGTGTGTGAAGTTATAGAATGGATGTTTGTAAAGTAAAAATGAAGGTGTGTGAAGTCATAGAATGGAGTTGTGTGATGTCAAAGAATGGAGGTGTGTGAAGTCATAGAATGGAGCTGTGTGAAGTCAGAATGGAGGTGTGTAAAGTCACAGAATGGAGGTGTGTCAACTCAGAATTTAGGTGTGTGAGGTCAAAGAATGGAGGTGTGTGAAGTCAAAGAATGGAGGTGTGTGAAGTCAAAGAATGGAGGTGTGTGAAGTCATAGAATGTATGTTTGTGAAGTAAGAATGAAGGTGTGTGAAGTCATAGAATGGAGGTGTGTGTAGTCATAGAATGGAAGTGTGTGAAGTCACAGAATGGATGTGTGTGAAGTCAGAATGGAGGTGTGAAGTCATAGAATGGAGTTGGGTGAAGTCATAGAAAGGAGGTGTGGAAAGTCATAGAATGGAGGTGTGTGAAGTCATAGAATGGAGCTGTGTGAAGTCAGAATGGAGGTGTGTGAACTCATAGCATGGTAGTGTGTGGAGTCACAATGGAGTTGTGTGAAGTCATAGAATGGAGGTGTGTGAAGTCACAGAATGGAGGTGTGTGAAGGCATAGAATGGAGGTGTGTGAAGTCATAGAATGGAGGCGTGTGAAGTCAGAGAATGGAGGTGTGGGAAGTCACAGATTGGAGGTGTGTGATGTCCCAGAATGTAGGTGTGTGAACTCAGAATGGAGGTATGTAAAGTCACAGAATGGAGGTGTGTAAAATCATAGAATGGAAGTGTGTGAAGTCAGAGAATGGACGTGTGTGAATTCATAGAATTTAAGTGTGTGAAGTCATAGAATGGAGGTGTGTGAAGTTAGAATGGAGGTGTGTGAAGTCACTGAATGGAGTTGTGTGAACGCAAAATGGAGGTGTGTGTAGTCACAGAAAGGAGGTTTGTGAAGTCCTAGAATGGAGGTGTGTGAAGTCAAAGAATGGAGGTGTGTGAAGTCACAGAATGGAGGTGTGTGAAGTCAGAATGGAGGTGTGTAGTCATAGATTGGAGGTGGTTGAAGTCATAGAAAGGAGGTGTGGGAAGTCATAGAATGGAGGAGTGTGAAGTCATAGAGTGCAGGTGAGTGAAGTCACAGATTCGAGGTCTGTGAAATCATAAAATGGAGGTGTGTGAAGTCAAAGAATGTAGGTGTGTGAAGTCATTGAATGGAGGTTTGTGAAGTCACAGAATGGAGGTGTGTGAAGTCAGAATAGAGGTGTGCGAAGTCATAGAATGGAGGTGTGTGAAGTCAGAATAGAGGTGTGTGAAGTCATAGAATGGAGGTCTGTGAAGTCACAGAATGGAGGTGTAGGAAGTCACAGAATGGAGGTGAGTTACGTCACAGAAAGGAGGTGTGTGAACTCAGAATGGAGGTGTGTAAAGTCACAGAATGGAGGTGTGTGAAGTCATAGAATGGAAGTGTGTGAAGTCATAGAGTGGAGCTGTGTGAAGTCACAGAATGGACGGTATGAAGTCATAGAATGGAGGTGTGTGAAGTCTCAGAATTGAGGTGTTTGAAGTCATATATTGGAGGTGTGTGAAGTCAAAATGCATGTGTGAAGTCACAGAATGGAAGTTTGTGAAGTCATAGAATGGAGGTGTGTGAACTCATACAATGGATGTTTCTGAAGTAAAAATGAAGGTGTGTGAAGTCATATAATGGAGGTGTGTGAAGTCACAGAATGGAGGTGTGTGAAGTCAGAATGGATGAGTGTAGTCATAGATTGGAGGTGGGTGAAGTCATAGAAAGGAGGTTTGGAAAGTCATAGAATGGAGGAGTGTGAAGTCAATGAGTGCAGGTGAGTGAAGTCACAGATTCGAGGTCTGTGAATTCATAGAATGGAGGTGTGTGATGTCAGAATGGAGGTGTGCGAAGTCATAGAACAGAGGTGTGTGAAGTCAGAATGGAGGTGTGTGAAGTCATAGATGGAGTTGTGTGAAGTCATAGTATGGAGGTGTGTGAAATCATAGAATGGAGTTTTGTGAAGTCACAGAATGGAGCTGTGTGAATTCAGAATGGAGGTGTGTGAAGTCATAGAACGGAGGTGTGTGAAGTCAGAATGGAGGTTTGTGAACTCATAGAATGGAGGTGTGTGACGTCACAATGGAAGTGTGTGAAGTCATAGAATGTAGGTGTGTGACGTCAAAGAATGGAGATGTGTGAAGTCATAGAATGGAGCTGTGTGAAGTCAGAATGGAGGTGTGTGAAGTCACATAATGGAGGTGTGTCAACTCAGAATTTAGGTGTATTCAGTCAAACAATGGAGGTGTGTGAAGTCATAGAATGGAGGTGTGTGAAGTCATAGAATGGAGGTGTGTGAAGTCACAGAATGGAGGTGTGTGAAGTCATAATAAAGGTGTGTAGTCATAGATTGGAGGAGGGTGAAGTCATAGAAAGGAGGTGTGGGAAGTCATAGAATGGAGGAGTGTGAAGTCATAGAGTGCAGGTGAGTGAAGTCACAGATTCGAGGTCTGTGAAATCATAGAATGGAGGTGTGTGATGTCAGATTGGAGTTGTGTGAAGTCAAAGAATGTAGGTGTGTGAAGTCATTGAATGGAGGTGTGTGAAGCACAGAATGGAGGTGTGTGAAGTCAGAATAGAGGTTTGAGAAGTCATAGAGTGGAAGTGTGTGAAGTCAGAATGGAGGTGTATGAAGTCATAGAATGGAGGTGTGTGAAGTCAGAATAGAGGTGTGTGAAGGCACAGAATGGAGGTGTGGGAAGTCACAGAATGGAGGTGTGTGACATCACAGAATGGAGGTGTGTGAACTCAGAATGGAGGTGTGTAAAGTCACAGAATGTAGGTGTGTGAAGTCATAGAATGGAAGTGGGTGAAGTCATAGAATGGAGGAGAGTGAAGTCACAGAATGGACGGTATGAAGTCATAGAATGGAGGTGTGTGAAGTTACAGAGTTGAGGTGTTTGAAGTCATATATTGGAGGGGTGTGAATTCAAAATGAATGTGTGAAGTCATAGAATGGAGGTGTGTGAAATTATAGAGTGAGGGTGTGTGAGGTCATAGAATGGAGGTGTGTGAAGTCACAGAATGGAGATGTGTGAAGTCATAAAATGGAGGTGTGTGAAGTCATAGAATGGAAGTGTGTGAAGTCACACAATGGAGGTGTGTAAAGTCACAGAATGGAGGTGTGTGACTCAGAATGGAAGTGTGTGAAGTCAGAATAGAGGTTTGAGAAGTCATAGAATGGATGTGTGTGAAGTCAGAATGGAGGTGCGTGAAGTCATAGAATGGAGGTGAGTGAAGTCATAGAATGGAGGTGTGTGAAATCATAGAATGGAGGTGTGTGAAGTCACAGAATTTAGGTGTGTGAAGTGAGAATGGAGGTGTGTGAGGTCAGAATGGAGGTGCGTGAAGTCATAGAATGGAGGTGTGTGAAGTCACAATGCAGGTGTGTGAACTCATAGAATGGAGGTATGTGAAGTCACAATGTAGGTGTGTGAAGTCATAGAATGGAGGTGTGTGAAGTGATAGAATGGAGGTGTGTGAAGTCATAGAATGGAGGTGTGTGAAGTCATAGAATGGAGGTGTGTGAAGTCACAGAATGGAGGTGTGTGAAATCATAGAATGAGGGTGTGTGAGGTCATAGAATGGAGGTTTGTGAAGTCACACAATGGAGGTGTGTGAAATCATAGAATAAAGGTGTGTGAAGTCATAGAATGGAAGTGTGTGAAGTCACAGAATGGAGGTTTGTGAAGTCACAGAATGGAGGTGTGTGAAATCACAGAATAGAGGTGTGTGAACTCAGAATGGAGGTGTGTGAAGTCAGAGAATGGAGGCGTGTGAAGTCATAGAATGGAAGTGTGTGAAGTCATAGAATGGAAGTGTGTGAAGTCAGAATTGAGGTGTGTGAAGTCACAGAATGGAGGTTTGTGAAGTCATAGAATGGAGGTGTGTGAATTCATGCAATGGAGGTGTGTGAAGTCATAATGGAATTTTGTGAAGTCACAGAATTGAGCTGTGGGAATTCAGAATGGAGGTGTGTGAAGTCATAGAATGGAGGTGTGTGAAGTCAGAATGGAGGTGTGTGAAGTCATAGAATGGAAGTGTATGAAGTCACAGAATGGAGATGTGTGAAGTCATAGAATGGAGGTGTGTGAAGTCATAGAATGGGTGTTTGTGAAGTAAGAATGAAGGTGTGTGAAGTCATAGAATGGAGGTGTGTGAAGTCACAGAATGGAGGTGTGGGAAGTCACAGATTGCAGGAGTGTGAAGTCACAGAATGGAGGTGTGTGAACCCAGAATTGAGGTGTGTAAAGTCACAGAATGGAGGTGTGTGAAGTCATAGAATGGAAGTGTGTGAAGTCATAAAATGGAGGTGTGTGAAGTCACAGAATGGACGGTATGAGGTCATAGAATGGAGGTGTGTGAAGTCACAGAATTGAGGTGTTTGAAGCCATATATTGGAGGTGTGTGAAATCAAAATGGATGTGTGAAGTCATAGAATGGAGGTGTGTGCCATCATAGAATGAGGGTGTGTGAGGTCACAGAATGGAGGTGTGTGAAGTCACAGATTGGAGGTGTGTGAAGTCACAGAATCGAGTTGTGAGAAGTCAGAGAATGGAGATGTGTGAACTCAGAATGGAGGTGTGTGAAGTCACAGAATGGAGGTGTGTGAAGTAATAGAATGGAGGTGTGTGAAGTCACAGAATGGAGGTGTGTGAAATCATAGAAAGGAAGTGTGTGAAGTCACAGAATGGAGGTGTGTGAAGTTACAGAATGGAGTTGTGTGAAGTCATAGAATGGAGGTGTGTGAAGTCACAGAATGGAGTTGTGTGAAGTCATAGAATGGAGGTGTGTGAAATCATAGAATGGAGGTGTGTGAATTCACAGAATGGAGGTGTGTGAAGTCAGAACGGAGGTGTGTGAAGTCATAGAATGGAGGTGAGTGAAGTCAGAATGGAGGTGTGAAGTCATAGATTGGAGGTGTGTAAAGTCACAGAATGGAGGTGTGTGAAATCATAGAATGGAGAAGTGAGAAGTTATAGAGTGCAGGTGAGTGAAGTCAAATATTCGAGGTCTGTGAAGTCATAGAATGGAGGTGTGTGAAGTCAGAATATAGGTGTTCGAAGTCATAGAACAGAGGTGTGGGAAGTCAGAATGGAGGTGTGTGAAGTCATAGAATGGAGGTGTGTGAACTCATAGAATGGAGGTGTGTCACGTCACAATGGAAGTTTGAGAAGTCATAGAATGGAGGTGTGTGAAGTCACAGAATGCAGGTTTGTGAAGTCATACAATGGAGGTGTGTGAAGTCAGAATGGAGGTGTGTGAAGTCACAGAATGGAGGTGTGTGAAGTCATAGATGGAGGTGTGTGTAGTCATAGTATGGAGATATGTGAAATCATAGAATGGAGTTTTTGAAGTCACAGAATGCAGTTGTGTGAGTCAGAATTGAGGTGTGTGAAGTCATAGAATGTAGATGTGTGAAGTCATAGAATGGAGTATTGTGAAGTCCCCGAAGGGAGGTTTGTGAAGTCCCAGAATTGAGGTGTGTGAACTCAGAATGGCGGTGTGTAAAGTCACAGAATGGACGGTTTGAAGTCATAGAATGGAGGTGTGTGAAGTCACAGAATGGACGGTTTGAAGTCATAGAGTGGAGGTGTGTGAACTCACAGAATTGAGGTGTTTGAAGTCATATATTGGAGGTGTGTGAAGTCAAAATGGATGTGTGAAATCATAGAATGGAGGTGTGTGAAATCATAGAATGAGGGTGTGTGAGGTCATAGAATGGAGGTTTGTGAAGTCACAGAATGGAGGTGTGTGAAATCATAGAATGAAGATGTGTGAAGTCATAGAATGGAAGTGTGTGAAGTCACAGAATGGAGGTGTGTGAAGTCACAGAATGGAGGTGTGTGAAATCACAGAATAGAGGTGTGAGAACTCAGAATGGAGGTGTGTGAGGTCAGAGAATGGCGGATTGTGAAGTCATAGAATGGAAGTGTGTGAAGTCATAGAATGGATGTGTGTGAAGTCAGAATGGAGGTGTGTGAAGTCACAGAATGGAGGTTTGTGAAGTCATAGAATGGAAGTGTGTGAAGTCATAGAATGGATGTTTCTGAAGTAAGAATGAAGGTGTGTGAAGTCATAGAATGGAGGTGTGTGAAGTCATAGAATGGAGGTGTGTGAAGTCACAGAATGGAGGTGTGTGAAGTCAGAATGGAGGTGTGTGAAGTCATAGAATGGAGGTGTGTGAAGTCAGAATGGAGGTGTGTGAACTCATAGAATGGAGGTGTGTGACGTCACAATGGAAGTGTGTGAAGTCATAGAATGGATGTTTCTGAAGTAAGAATGAAGATGTGTGAAGTCATAGAATGGAGGTGTGTGAAGTCATAGAATGGAGGTGTGTGAAGTCACAGAATGGAGGTGTGTGAAGTCACAGAATGGAGGTTTGTGAAGTCATAGAATGGAAGTGTGTGAAGTCATAGAATGGATGTTTCTGAAGTAAGAATGAAGGTGTGTGAAGTCATAGAATGGAGGTGTGTGAAGTCATAGAATGGAGGTGTGTGAAGTCACAGAATGGAGGTGTGTGAAGTCAGAATGGAGGTGTGTGAAGTCATAGAATGGAGGTGTGTGAAGTCAGAATGGAGGTGTGTGAACTCATAGAATGGAGGTGTGTGACGTCACAATGGAAGTGTGTGAAGTCATAGAATGGAAGTGTGTGAAGTCACAGAATTTAGGTGTGTGAAGTCATAGAATGGAGGCATGTGAAGTCACAGAATGGAGGTGTGTGAAGTCAAAGAATGGAGGTGTGTGAAGATATAGAATGGATGTTTGTAAAGTAAGAATGAAGGTGTGTGAAGTCATAGAATGGAGATGTGTGATGTCAAAGAATTTAGGTTTGTGAAGTCATAGAATGGAGCTGTGTGATGTCAGAATGGAGGTGTGTGAAGTCACAGAATGGAGGTGTGTGATGTCAAAGAATGGAGGTGTGTGAAGTCATAGAATGGAGCTGTGTGAAGTCAGAATGGAGGTGTGTAAAGTCACAGAATGGAGGTGTGTCAACTCAGAATTTAGGTGTGTGAGGTCAAAGAATGGAGGTGTGTGAAGTCAAAGAATGGAGGTGTGTGAAGTCAAAGAATGGAGGTGTGTGAAGTCATAGAATGTATGTTTGTGAAGTAAGAATGAAGGTGTGTGAAGTCATAGAATGGAGGTGTGTGTAGTCATAGAATGGAAGTGTGTGAAGTTATAGAATGGATGTTTGTAAAGTAAAAATGAAGGTGTGTGAAGTCATAGAATGGAGTTGTGTGATGTCAAAGAATGGAGGTGTGTGAAGTCATAGAATGGAGCTGTGTGAAGTCAGAATGGAGGTGTGTAAAGTCACAGAATGGAGGTGTGTCAACTCAGAATTTAGGTGTGTGAGGTCAAAGAATGGAGGTGTGTGAAGTCAAAGAATGGAGGTGTGTGAAGTCAAAGAATGGAGGTGTGTGAAGTCATAGAATGTATGTTTGTGAAGTAAGAATGAAGGTGTGTGAAGTCATAGAATGGAGGTGTGTGTAGTCATAGAATGGAAGTGTGTGAAGTCACAGAATGGATGTGTGTGAAGTCAGAATGGAGGTGTGAAGTCATAGAATGGAGTTGGGTGAAGTCATAGAAAGGAGGTGTGGAAAGTCATAGAATGGAGGTGTGTAAAGTCATAGAACGGAGGTGTGTGAAGTCATAGAATGGAGGTGAGTGAAGTCAGAATGGAAGTGTGAAGTCATAGATTGGAGGTGTGTGAAGTCACAGAATGGAGGTGTGTGAAATCATAGATTGGAGAAGTGAGAAGTTATAGAGTGCAGGTGAGTGAAGTCAAATATTCGAGGTCTGTGAAGTCATAGAATGGAGGTGTGTGAAGTCAGAATATAGGTGTTCGAAGTCATAGAATAGAGGTGTGTGAAGTCAGAATGGAGGTGTGTGAAGTCATAGAATGGAGGTGTGTGAACTCATAGAATGGAGGTGTGTCACGTCACAATGGAAGTTTGTGAAGTCATAGAATGGAGGTGTGTGAAGTCACAGAATGCAGGTTTGTGAAGTCATACAATGGAGGTGTGTGAAGTCAGAATGGAGGTGTGTGAAGTCACAGAATGGAGGTGTGTGAAGTCATAGATGGAGGTGTGTGTAGTCATAGTATGGAGATATGTGAAATCATAGAATGGAGTTTTTGAAGTCACAGAATGCAGTTGTGTGAGTCAGAATTGAGGTGTGTGAAGTCATAGAATGTAGATGTGTGAAGTCATAGAATGGAGTATTGTGAAGTCCCCGAAGGGAGGTTTGTGAAGTCCCAGAATTGAGGTGTGTGAACTCAGAATGGAGGTGTGTAAAGTCACAGAATGGACGGTTTGAAGTCATAGAATGGAGGTGTGTGAAGTCACAGAATGGACGGTTTGAAGTCATAGAGTGGAGGTGTGTGAACTCACAGAATTGAGGTGTTTGAAGTCATATATTGGAGGTGTGTGAAGTCAAAATGGATGTGTGGAATCATAGAATGGAGGTGTGTGAAATCATAGAATGAGGGTGTGTGAGGTCATAGAATGGAGGTTTGTGAAGTCACAGAATGGAGGTGTGTGAAATCATAGAATGAAGATGTGTGAAGTCATAGAATGGAAGTGTGTGAAGTCACAGAATGGAGGTGTGTGAAGTCACAGAATGGAGGTGTGTGAAATCACAGAATAGAGGTGTGTGAACTCAGAATGGAGGTGTGTGAAGTCAGAGAATGGAGGTGTGTGAAGTCATAGAATGGAAGTGTGTGAAGTCATAGAATGGATGTGTGTGAAGTCAGAATGGAGGTGTGTGAAGTCACAGAATGGAGGTTTGTGAAGTCATAGAATGGAAGTGTGTGAAGTCATAGAATGGATGTTTCTGAAGTAAGAATGAAGGTGTGTGAAGTCATAGAATGGAGGTGTGTGAAGTCATAGAATGGAGGTGTGTGAAGTCACAGAATGGAGGTGTGTGAAGTCAGAATGGAGGTGTGTGAAGTCATAGAATGGAGGTGTGTGAAGTCAGAATGGAGGTGTGTGAACTCATAGAATGGAGGTGTGTGACGTCACAATGGAAGTGTTTGAAGTCATAGAATGGAAGTGTGTGAAGTCACAGAATTCAGGTGTGTGAAGTCATAGAATGGAGGCATGTGAAGTCACAGAATGGAGGTGTGTAAAGTCAAAGAATGGATGTGTGTGAAGATATAGAATGGATGTTTGTAAAGTAAGAATGAAGGTGTGTGAAGTCATAGAATGGAGGTGTGTGATGTCAAAGAATTTAGGTTTGTGAAGTCATAGAATGGAGCTGTGTGAAGTCAGAATGGAGGTGTGTGAAGTCACAGAATGGAGGTGTGTGAAGTTATAAAATGGAGGTGTGTGAAGTTATAGAATGGAGGTGTGTGAAGTCACAGAATGGAGGTGTGTGAAGTCAGAGTGGAGGTGAGTAGTCATAGATTGGATGTGGGTGAATTCATAAAAACGACGTGTGGGAAGTCATAGAATGGAGGAGTGTGAAGTCATAGAGTGCAGGTGAGTGAAGTCACAGATTCGAGGTCTGTGAAATCATAGAATGGAGGTGTGTGATGTCAGATTGGAGGTGTGTGAAGTCAAAGAAAGTAGGTGTGTGAAGTCATTGAATGGAGGTGTGTGAAGCCACAGAATGGATGTGTGTGAAGTCAGAATGGAGGAATGTGAAGTCATAGATTGGAGGTGTGTGAAGTCACAGAATGGAGGTGTGTGAAAGCATAGAATGGAGAAGTGAGAAGTTATAGAGTGCAGGTGAGTGAAGTCAAATATTCGAGGTCTGTGAAGTCATAGAATGGAGGTGTGTGAAGTCAGAATATAGGTGTTCGAAGTCATAGAATAGAGGTGTGTGAAGTCAGAATGGAGGTGTGTGAAGTCATAGAATGGAGGTGTGTGAACTCATAGAATGGAGGTGTGTCACGTCACAATGGAAGTTTGTGAAGTCACAGAATGGAGCTGTGTGAATTTAGAATGGAGGTGTGTGAAGCCATAGAATGGAGGTGTGTGAAGTCAGAATCGAGGTGTGTGAACTCATAGAATGGAGGTGTGTGAAGTCACAGAATGGAGTTGTGTGAAGTCATAGAATGGAGGTGTGTGAAATCATAGAATGGAGGTGTGTGAAGTCACAGAATGGAGGTGTGTGAAGTCAGAACGGAGGTGTGTGAAGTCATAGAATGGAGGTGAGTGAAGTCAGAATGGAGGTGTGAAGTCATAGATTGGAGGTGTGTGAAGTCACAGAATGGAGGTGTGTGAAAGCATAGAATGGAGAAGTGAGAAGTTATAGAGTGCAGGTGAGTGAAGTCAAATATTCGAGGTCTGTGAAGTCATAGAATGGAGGTGTGTGAAGTCAGAATATATGTGTTCGAAGTCATAGAATAGAGGTGTGTGAAGTCAGAATGGAGGTGTGTGAAGTCATAGAATGGAGGTGTGTGAACTCATAGAATGGAGGTGTGTCACGTCACAATGGAAGTTTGTGAAGTCATAGAATGGAGGTGTGTGAAGTCACAGAATGCAGGTTTGTGAAGTCATACAATGGAGGTGTGTGAAGTCAGAATGGAGGTGTGTGAAGTCACAGAATGGAGGTGTGTGAAGTCATAGATGGAGGTGTGTGTAGTCATAGTATGGAGATATGTGAAATCATAGAATGGAGTTTTTGAAGTCGCAGAATGCAGTTGTGTGAGTCAGAATTGAGGTGTGTGAAGTCATAGAATGTAGATGTGTGAAGTAATAGAATGGAGTATTGTGAAGTCCCCGAAGGGAGGTTTGTGAAGTCCCAGAATTGAGGTGTGTGAACTCAGAATGGAGGTGTGTAAAGTCACAGAATGGACGGTTTGAAGTCATAGAATGGAGGTGTGTGAAGTCACAGAATGGACGGTTTGAAGTCATAGAGTGGAGGTGTGTGAACTCACAGAATTGAGGTGTTTGAAGTCATATATTGGAGGTGTGTGAAGTCAAAATGGATGTGTGGAATCATAGAATGGAGGTGTGTGAAATCATAGAATGAGGGTGTGTGAGGTCATAGAATGGAGGTTTGTGAAGTCACAGAATGGAGGTGTGTGAAATCATAGAATGAAGATGTGTGAAGTCATAGAATGGAAGTGTGTGAAGTCACAGAATGGAGGTGTGTGAAGTCACAGAATGGAGGTGTGTGAAATCACAGAATAGAGGTGTGTGAACTCAGAATGGAGGTGTGTGAAGTCAGAGAATGGAGGTGTGTGAAGTCATAGAATGGAAGTGTGTGAAGTCAGAATGGAGGTGTATGAAGTCATAGAATGGAGGTGTGTGAAGTCAGAATAGAGGTGTGAGAAGTCACACAACGGAGGGGTGTGAAGTCATAGAAAGGAAGTGTGTGAAGTCATAGAATGGAGGTGTGTAAAGTCAGAATGGAGATGTGTGAAGTCACCGAATGGAGGTTTGTGAAGTCATAGAATGGAGGTATGTGAAGTCAGAGAATCGATGTTTCTGAAGTAAAAATGAAGGTGTGTGAAGTCATAGAATGGAGGTGTGTGAAGTCACAGAATGGAGGTGTGTGAAGTCAGAATAGAGGTGAGTAGTCGTAGATTGGAGGTGGGTGAAGTCATAGAAAGAAGGTGTGGGAAGTCATAGAATGGAGGAGTATTCAGTCATAGAGTGCAGGTGAGTGAAGTCACAGATTCGAGGTCTGTGAAGTCATAGAATGGAGTTGTGTGATGTCAGAATGGAGGTGTGCGAAGTCATAGAATAGAGGTGTGTGAAGTCAGAATGGAGGTGTGTGAAGTCATAGATGAAGTTGTGTGAAGTCATAGTATGGAGGTGTGTGAAATCATAGAATGGAGTTTTGTGAAGTCACAGAATGGAGCTGTGTGAATTTAGAATGGAGGTGTGTGAAGCCATAGAATGGAGGTGTCTGAAGTCAGAATCGAGGTGTGTGAACTCATAGAATGGAGGTGTGTGAAGTCACAGAATGGAGTTGTGTGAAGTCATAGAATGGAGGTGTGTGAAATCATAGAATGGAGGTGTGTGAAGTCACAGAATGGAGGTGTGTGAAGTCAGAACGGAGGTGTGTGAAGTCATAGAATGGAGGTGAGTGAAGTCAGAATGGAGGTGTGAAGTCATAGATTGGAGGTGTGTGAAGTCACAGAATGGAGGTGTGTGAAAGCATAGAATGGAGAAGTGAGAAGTTATAGAGTGCAGGTGAGTGAAGTCAAATATTCGAGGTCTGTGAAGTCATAGAATGGAGGTGTGTGAAGTCAGAATATAGGTTTTCGAAGTCATAGAATAGAGGTGTGTGAAGTCAGAATGGAGGTGTGTGAAGTCATAGAATGGAGGTGTGTGAACTCATAGAATGGAGGTGTGTCACGTCACAATGGAAGTTTGTGAAGTCACAGAATGGAGCTGTGTGAATTTAGAATGGAGGTGTGTGAAGCCATAGAATGGAGGTGTGTGAAGTCAGAATCGAGGTGTGTGAACTCATAGAATGGAGGTGTGTGAAGTCACAGAATGGAGTTGTGTGAAGTCATAGAATGGAGGTGTGTGAAATCATAGAATGGAGGTGTGTGAAGTCACAGAATGGAGGTGTGTGAAGTCAGAACGGAGGTGTGTGAAGTCATAGAATGGAGGTGAGTGAAGTCAGAATGGAGGTGTGAAGTCATAGATTGGAGGTGTGTGAAGTCACAGAATGGAGGTGTGTGAAAGCATAGAATGGAGAAGTGAGAAGTTATAGAGTGCAGGTGAGTGAAGTCAAATATTCGAGGTCTGTGAAGTCATAGAATGGAGGTGTGTGAAGTCAGAATATATGTGTTCGAAGTCATAGAATAGAGGTGTGTGAAGTCAGAATGGAGGTGTGTGAAGTCATAGAATGGAGGTGTGTGAACTCATAGAATGGAGGTGTGTCACGTCACAATGGAAGTTTGTGAAGTCATAGAATGGAGGTGTGTGAAGTCACAGAATGCAGGTTTGTGAAGTCATACAATGGAGGTGTGTGAAGTCAGAATGGAGGTGTGTGAAGTCACAGAATGGAGGTGTGTGAAGTCATAGATGGAGGTGTGTTTAGTCATAGTATGGAGATATGTGAAATCATAGAATGGAGTTTTTGAAGTCGCAGAATGCAGTTGTGTGAGTCAGAATTGAGGTGTGTGAAGTCATAGAATGTAGATGTGTGAAGTAATAGAATGGAGTATTGTGAAGTCCCCGAAGGGAGGTTTGTGAAGTCCCAGAATTGAGGTGTGTGAACTCAGAATGGAGGTGTGTAAAGTCACAGAATGGACGGTTTGAAGTCATAGAATGGAGGTGTGTGAAGTCACAGAATGGACGGTTTGAAGTCATAGAGTGGAGGTGTGTGAACTCACAGAATTGAGGTGTTTGAAGTCATATATTGGAGGTGTGTGAAGTCAAAATGGATGTGTGGAATCATAGAATGGAGGTGTGTGAAATCATAGAATGAGGGTGTGTGAGGTCATAGAATGGAGGTTTGTGAAGTCACAGAATGGAGGTGTGTGAAATCATAGAATGAAGATGTGTGAAGTCATAGAATGGAAGTGTGTGAAGTCACAGAATGGAGGTGTGTGAAGTCACAGAATGGAGGTGTGTGAAATCACAGAATAGAGGTGTGTGAACTCAGAATGGAGGTGTGTGAAGTCAGAGAATGGAGGTGTGTGAAGTCATAGAATGGAAGTGTGTGAAGTCATAGAATGGATGTGTGTGAAGTCAGAATGGAGGTGTGTGAAGTCACAGAATGGAGGTTTGTGAAGTCATAGAATGGAAGTGTGTGAAGTCATAGAATGGATGTGTCTGAAGTAAGAATGAAGGTGTGTGAAGTCATAGAATGGAGGTGTGTGAAGTCATAGAATGGAGGTGTGTGAAGTCACAGAATGGAGGTGTGTGAAGTCAGAATGGAGGTGTGTGAAGTCATAGAATGGAGGTGTGTGAAGTCAGAATGGAGGTGTGTGAACTCATAGAATGGAGGTGTGTGACGTCACAATGGAAGTGTGTGAAGTCATAGTATGGAAGTGTGTGAAGTCACAGAATTCAGGTGTGTGAAGTCATAGAATGGAGGCATGTGAAGTCACAGAATGGAGGTGTGTAAAGTCAAAGAATGGATGTGTGTGAAGATATAGAATGGATGTTTGTAAAGTAAGAATGAAGGTGTGTGTAGTCATAGAATGGAGGTGTGTGATGTCAAAGAATTTAGGTTTGTGAAGTCATAGAATGGAGCTGTGTGAAGTCAGAATGGAGGTGTGTGAAGTCATAGAATGGAGGTGTGTCAACTCAGAATTTAGGTGTGTGAAGTCAAAGAATAGAGGTGTGTGAAGTCATAGAATGGAGGTGTGTGAAGTTATAAAATGGAGGTGTGTGAAGTTATAGAATGGAGGTGTGTGAAGTCACAGAATGGAGGTGTGTGAAGTCAGAGTGGAGGTGAGTAGTCATAGATTGGATGTGGGTGAATTCATAAAAACGACGTGTGGGAAGTCATAGAATGGAGGAGTGTGAAGTCATAGAGTGCAGGTGAGTGAAGTCACAGATTCGAGGTCTGTGAAATCATAGAATGGAGGTGTGTGATGTCAGATTGGAGGTGTGTGAAGTCAAAGAAAGTAGGTGTGTGAAGTCATTGAATGGAGGTGTGTGAAGCCACAGAATGGATGTGTGTGAAGTCAGAATGGAGGAGTGTGAAGTCATAGAATGGAGGTGTGTGAACTCATAGAATGGAGGTGTGTGACGTAACAATGGAAGTGTGTGAGGTCATAGAACGGAGATGTGTGAAGTCACAGAATGGAGGTTTGTGAAGTCATAAAATGGAGGTATGTGAAGTCACAGAATGCAGGTGTGTAAAGGCATGGAATGGAGGTGTGTGAAGTTATAGAATGGATGTTTGTAAAGTAAAAATGAAGGTGTGTGAAGTCATAGAATGTAGTTGTGTGATGTCAAAGAATGGAGGTGTGTGAAGTCATAGAATGGAGCTGTGTGAAGTCAGAATGGAGGTGTGTGAAGTCACAGAATGGAGGTGTGTCAACTCAGAATTTAGGTGTGTGAGGTCAAAGAATGGAGGTGTGTGAAGTCAAAGAATGGAGGTGTGTGAAGTCATAGAATGTATGTTTGTGAAGTAAGAATGAAGGTGTGTGAAGTCATAGAATGGAGGTGTGTGTAGTCACAGAATGGAAGTGTGTGAAGTCACAGAATGGATGTGTGTGAAGTCAGAATGGAGGTGTGAAGTCATAGAATGGAGTTGGGTGAAGTCATAGAAAGGAGGTGTGGAAAGTCATAGAATGGAGGTGTGTGAAGTCATAGAATGGAGCTGTGTGAAGTCAGAATGGAGGTGTGTGAACTCATAGCATGGTAGTGTGTGGAGTCACAATGGAGGTGTGTGAAGTCATAGAATGGAGGTGTGTGAAGTCACAGAATGGAGGTGTGTGAAGGAATAGAATGGAGGTGTGTGAAGTCATAGAATGGAGGTGTGTGAAGTCAGAGAATGTAGGTGTGGGAAGTCACAGATTGGAGGTGTGTGATGTCCCAGAATGTAGGTGTGTGAACTCAGAATGGAGGTATGTAAAGTCACAGAATGGAGGTGTGTAAAATCATAGAATGGAAGTGTGTGAAGTCAGAGAATGGAGGTGTGTGAAGTCATAGAATGGAAGTGTGTGAAGTCATAGAATGGAGGTGTGTGAAGTCAGAATGGAGGTGTGTGAAGTCACTGAATGGAGTTGTGTGAACTCAGAATGGAGGTGTGTGTAGTCACAGAAAGGAGATTTGTGAAGTCCTAGAATGGAGTTGTGTGAAGTCATAGAATGGAGGTGTGTGAAGTCACAGAATGGAGGTGTGTGAAGTCAGAATGGAGGTGTGTAGTCATAGATTGGAGGTGGTTGATGTCATAGAAAGGAGGTGTGGGAAGTCATAGAATGGAGGAGTGTGAAGTCATAGAGTGCAGGTGAGTGAAGTCACAGATTCGAGGTCTGTGAAATCATAGAATGGAGGTGTGTGAAGTCAGAATAGAGGTGTGCGAAGTCATAGAATGGAAGTGTGTGAAGTCAGAATAGAGGTGTGTGAAGTCATAGAATGCAGGTCTGTGTAGTCACAGAATGGAGGTGTAGGAAGTCACAGAATGGAGGTGAGTTACGTCACAGAAAGGAGGTGTGTGAACTCAGAATGGAGGTGTGTAAAGTCACAGAATGGAGGTGTGTGAAGTCATAGAATGGAAGTGTGTGAAGTCATAGAGTGGAGCTGTGTGAAGTCACAGAATGGACGGTATGAAGTCATAGAATGGAGTGTGTGAAGTCACAGAATTGAGGTGTTTGAAGTCATATATTGGAGGTGTGTGAAGTCAAAATGCATGTGTGAAATCACAGAATGGAAGTTTGTGAAGTCATAGAATGGAGGTGTGTGAACTCATAGAATGGATGTTTCTGAAGTAAAAATGAAGGTGTCTGAATGTATGTTTGTAAAGTAAGAATGAAGGTGTGTAAAGTCATAGAATGTAGGTGTGTGACGTCAAAAATGGAGATGTTTGAAGTCATAGAATCGAGCTGTGTGAAGTCAGAATGGAGGTGTGTGAAGTCACATAATGGAGGTGTGTCAACTCAGAATTTAGGTGTATGAAGTCAAACAATGGATGTGTGTGAAGTCATAGAATGGAGGTGTGTGAAGTCATAGAATGGAGGTGTGTGAAGTCACAGAATGGAGGTGTGTGAAGTCATAATAAAGGTGTGTAGTCATAGATTGGAAGAGGGTGAAGTCATAGAAAGGAGGTGTGGGAAGTCATAGAATGGAGGAGTGTGAAGTCATAGAGTGCAGGTGAGTGAAGTCACAGATTCGAGGTCTGTGAAATCATAGAATGGAGGTGTGTGATGTCAGATTGGAGTTGTGTGAAGTCAAAGAACGTAGGTGTGTGAAGTCATTGAATGGAGGTGTGTGAAGTCACAGAATGGAGGTGTGTGAAGTCAGAATAGAGGTTTGAGAAGTCATAGAATGGAGGTGTGTGAAGTCAGAATGGAGGTGTATGAAGTCATAGAATGGAGGTGTGTGAAGTCAGAATAGAGGTGTGTGAAGTCACAGAATGGAGGTGTGGGAAGTCACAGAATGGAGGTGTGTGACATCACAGAATGGAGGTGTGTGAACTCAGAATGGAGGTGTGTAAAGTCACAGAATGTAGGTGTGTGAAGTCATAGAATGGAAGTGGGTGAAGTCATAGAATGGAGGTGAGTGAAGTCACAGAATGGACCGTATGAAGTCATAGAATGGAGGTGTGTGAAGTTACAGAATTGAGGTGTTTGAAGACATATATTGGAGGGGTGTGAATTAAAAATGGATGTGTGAAGTCATAGAATGGAGGTGTGTGAAATTATAGAGTGAGGTTGTGTGAGGTCATAGAATGGAGGAGTATTCAGTCATAGAGTGCAGGTGAGTGAAGTCACAGATTCGAGGTCTGTGAAGTCATAGAATGGAGTTGTGTGATGTCAGAATGGAGGTGTGCGAAGTCATAGAATAGAGGTGTGTAAAGTCAGAATGGAGGTGTGTGAAGTCATAGATGAAGTTGTGTGAAGTCATAGTATGGAGGTGTGTGAAATCATAGAATGGAGTTTTGTGAAGTCACAGAATGGAGCTGTGTGAATTTAGAATGGAGGTGTGTGAAGTCATAGAATGGAGGTGTGTGAAGTCAGAATCGAGGTGTGTGAAGTCATAGAATGGAGGTGTGTGAAGTCACAGAATGGAAGTGTATGAAGTCATAGAATGGAGGTGTGTGAAGTCACAGAATGGAGGTGTGTGAAGTCATAGAATGGAGGTATGTGAAGTCTCAGAATGGAGGTGTGTAAAGTCATAGAATGAAGGTGTGTGAAGTTATAGAATGGATGTTTGTAAAGTAAGAATATAGTTGTGTGAAGTCATAGAATGGAGGTGTGTGACGTCAAAGAATGGAGGTGTGCAAAGTCATAGAATGGAGCTGTGTGAAGTCAGAATGGAGGTGTGTGAAGTCACAGAATGGAGGTGTGTCAACTCAGAATTTAGGTGTGTGAAGTCAAAGAATGGAGGTGTGTGAAGTCATAGAATGCAGGTGTGTGAAGTCATAGAATGGAGGTGTATTAAGTCAGAATGGAGGTGTGTTTAGTCACAGAACTGAGGTGTGTGAACACAGAATGGAGGTGTGTGAAGTCAAAGAATGGAGGTGTGTGAAGTCATAGAATGGAGGTGTGTGAAGTCATAGAATGTATGTTTGTGAAGTAAGAATGAAGGTGTGTGAAGTCACAGAATGGAGGTGTGTGAAGTCACAGAATGGAGGTGTGTGAAGTCATAGAATGGAGGTGTGTGAAGTCATAGAATGGAGGTATGTGAAGTCATTAATGGAGGTGTGTGAAGTCACAGAATGGAGGTGTGTGAAATCAGAATGGAGGTATGAAGACATAGAATGGAGGTGGGTGAAGTCACAGAATGGAGGTGTGTGAAATCATAGAATGGATGTGTGTGAAGTCACAGAATGGAGGTGTGTGACGTCACAGAATGGAGGTGTGTGAACTCAGAATGGAGGTGTGTAAAGTCACAGAATGGAGGTGTGTGAAGTCATAGAATGGAAGTGTGTGAAGTCATAGAATGGAGGTGTGTGGAGTCACAGATTGGAGGGTATGAAGGCATAGAATGGAGGTGTGTGAAGTCAAAGATTTGAGGTGTTTGAAGTCATATGTTGGAGGTGTGTGAAGTAAAAATGGATGTGTGAAGTCATAGAATGGAGGTGTGTGAAATCATAGAATGAGGATGTGTGAGGTCATAGAATAGAGGTGTGTGAAGTCACAGAATGGAGGTGTGTGAACTCATAAAATGGAGGTGGGTGAAGTCATAGAAAGGAGGTGTGGGAAGTCATAGAATGGAGGACAGTGAAGTCATAGAGTGGAGGTGAGTGAAGTCACATATTCGAAGTCTGTGAAGTCATAGAATGGAGGTGTGTGAAGTCAGAATGGAAGTGTGTCAAGTCATAGAATGGAGGTGTGTGAAGTCACAGAATGGAGGTGTGAGAAGTCAAAATGGAGGTGTGTGACGTCATAAAATGGAGGTGTGTGAAGTCATAGAATGGAGGTGTGTGAAATCATAGAATGGAAGTTTGTGAAGTCACAGATTGGAGGTCTGTGAACTCAGAATGGAGGTGTGTGAAGTCACAGAATGGAGGTGTGTGAAGTCATAGAATGGAGGTATGTGAAATCATAGAATGTAAGTGTGTGAAGTCATAGAATGGAGGTGTGTGAAGTCACAGAATTGAGGTGTTTGAAGTCATATATTAGAGGTGTGTGAAGTCAAAATGGATGTGTGAAATCATAGAATGGAGATGTGAAGTCATAGAAGGGAGATGTGTGAAATCGTAGAATGAGGGTGTGTGAGGTCATAGAATGGAGGTGTGTGAAGTCTCAGAATGGAGGTGTGTGAAGTTATAAAATGGAGGTGTGTGAAGTCATACAGTGGAAGTGTGTGAAGTCACAGAATGGAGGTGTGTGAAGTCATAGAATGAAGGAGTGTGAAGTCACAGAATGCACGGGTATGAAGTCATATATTTTAGGTGTGTGAAGTGAAAATGGATGTGTGAAATCATAGAATGGAGGTGTGTGAAGTCATAGAATGGAGGTGTGTGAAGTCACAGAATTGAGGTGTGTGAAGTCACAGAATGGAGGTGTGTGAAGTCATAGAATGGAAGTGTGTGAAATCATAGAAATGAGGTGTGTGAAGTCAGAATGGGGATGTGTGAAGTCACCGAATGGTGGTGGGTGAACTCCGAATGGAGGTGTGTGAAGTCACAGAATGGAGGTTTGCGAAGTCATAGAATGGAGGTGTGTGAAGAAAAAATTGTGGTGTGTGAAGTCACAAATGGAGGTGTGTGAAGTCACAGAATGTAGGTGTGTGAAGTCAAAATGGAGGTGTGTGAAGTCACAAATGTAGGTGTGTGAAGTCACAGAATGTAGGTGTGTGAAGTCAAAATGGAGGTGTGTGAAGTCAAATAATGGAGGTGTGTGAAGTCATAGAACGGAGGTGTGTGAAGTCATGGAATGGAGGTTTGTGAAGTCAAACATTGGAAGTGTGGGAAGTTACAGAAAGAAGATGTGTGAAGTCCTAGAATGGAGGTGTGTGAAGTCAGAATGCAGGTGTGGGAAGTCATAGAATGGAGGTGTGTGATGTCACAGAATGGAGGTGTGTGAAGTCAGAATGGAGGTGTGAAGTCATAGAATGGAGGTGTGTGAAGTCACAGAATGGAGGTGTGTGAACTCAGAATGGAGGTGTGTAAAGTCACAGAATGTAGGTGTGTGAAGTCATAGAATGGAAGTGTGTGAAGTCATAGAATGGAGGTGTGTGAGGTCACAGAATGGACGGTATTAAGTCATAGAATGGAGGTGTGTGAAGTTACAGAAATGAGGTGTTTGAAGTCATATATTGGAGTTCTGTGAATTCAAAATGGATGTGTGAAGTCATAGAATGGAGGTGTGTGAAGTCAGAATCGAGGTGTGTGAACTCATAGAATGGAGGTGTGTGAAGTCACAGAATGGAAGTGTATGAAGTCATAGAATGGAGGTGTGTGAAGTCACAGAATGGAGGTGTGTGAAGTCATAGAATGGAGGTATGTGAAGTCTCAGAATGGAGGTGTGTAAAGTCATAGAATGAAGGTGTGTGAAGTTATAGAATGGATGTTTGTAAAGTAAGAATATAGTTGTGTGAAATCATAGGAATGGAGGTGTGTGACGTCAAAGAATGGAGGTGTGCAAAGTCATAGAATGGAGCTGTGTGAAGTCAGAATGGAGGTGTGTGAAGTCACAGAATGGAGGTGTGTCAACTCAGAATTTAGGTGTGTGAAGTCAAAGAATGGAGGTGTGTGAAGTCATAGAATGCAGGTGTGTGAAGGTCATAGAATGGAGGTGTATTAAGTCAGAATGGAGGTGTGTTTAGTCACAGAATTGAGGTGTGTGAACACAGAATGGAGGTGTGTGAAGTCAAAGAATGGAGGTGTGTGAAGTCATAGAATGGAGGTGTGTGAAGTCATAGAATGTATGTTTGTGAAGTAAGAATGAAGGTGTGTGAAGTCACAGAATGGAGGTGTGTGAAGTCACAGAATGGAGGTGTGTGAAGTCATAGAATGGAGGTGTGTGAAGTCATAGAATGGAGGTATGTGAAGTCATTAATGGAGGTGTGTGAAGTCACAGAATGGAGGTGTGTGAATCAGAATGGAGGTATGAAGACATAGAATGGAGGTGGGTGAAGTCACAGAATGGAGGTGTGTGAAATCATAGAATGGATGTGTGTGAAGTCACAGAATGGAGGTGTGTGACGTCACAGAATGGAGGTGTGTGAACTCAGAATGGAGGTGTGTAAAGTCACAGAATGAGGTGTGTGAAGTCATAGAATGGAAGTGTGTGAAGTCATAGAATGGAGGTGTGTGGAGTCACAGATTGGAGGGTATGAAGGCATAGAATGGAGGTGTGTGAAGTCACAGATTTGAGGTGTTTGAAGTCATATGTTGGATGTGTGTGAAGTAAAAATGGATGTGTGAAGTCATAGAATGGAGGTGTGTGAAATCATAGAATGAGGATGTGTGAGGTCATAGAATAGAGGTGTGTGAAGTCACAGAATGGAGGTGTGTGAACTCATAAAATGGAGGTGGGTGAAGTCATAGAAAGGAGGTGTGGGAAGTCATAGAATGGAGGACAGTGAAGTCATAGAGTGGAGGTGAGTGAAGTCACATATTCGAAGTCTGTGAAGTCATAGAATGGAGGTGTGTGAAGTCAGAATGAAGTGTGTCAAGTCATAGAATGGAGGTGTGTGAAGTCACAGAATGGAGGTGTGAGAAGTCAAAATGGAGGTGTGTGACGTCATAAAATGGAGGTGTGTGAAGTCATAGAATGGAGGTGTGTGAAATCATAGAATGGAGGTTTGTGAAGTCACAGATTGGAGGTCTGTGAACTCAGAATGGAGGTGTGTGAAGTCACAGAATGGAGGTGTGTGAAGTCATAGAATGGAGGTATGTGAAATCATAGAATGTAAGTGTGTGAAGTCATAGAATGGAGGTGTGTGAAGTCACAGATTGAGGTGTTTGAAGTCATATATTAGAGTGTGTGAAGTCAAAATGGATGTGTGAAATCATAGAATGGAGATGTGAAGTCATAGAAGGGAGATGTGTGAAATCGTAGAATGAGGTGTGTGAGGTCATAGAATGGAGGTGTGTGAAGTCTCGAATGGAGGTGTGTGAAGTTATAAAATGGAGGTGTGTGAAGTCATACAGTGGAAGTGTGTGAAGTCACAGAATGGAGGTGTGTGAAGTCATAGAATGAAGGAGTGTGAAGTCACAGAATGCACGGGTATGAAGTCATATATTTTAGGTGTGTGAAGTGAAAATGGATGTGTGAAATCATAGAATGGAGGTGTGTGAAGTCATAGAATGGAGGTGTGTGAAGTCACAGAATTGAGGTGTGTGAAGTCACAGAATGGAGGTGTGTGAAGTCATAGAATGGAAGTGTGTGAAATCATAGAAATGAGGTGTGTGAAGTCAGAATGGGGATGTGTGAAGTCACCGAATCGTGGTGGGTGAACTCCGAATGGAGGTGTGTGAAGTCACAGAATGGAGGTTTGCGAAGTCATAGAATGGAGGTGTGTGAAGAAAAAATTGTGGTGTGTGAAGTCACAAATGGAGGTGTGTGAAGTCACAGAATGTAGGTGTGTGAAGTCAAAATGGAGGTGTGTGAAGTCACAAATGTAGGTGTGTGAAGTCACAGAATGTAGGTGTGTGAAGTCAAAATGGAGGTGTGTGAAGTCAAATAATGGAGGTGTGTGAAGTCATAGAACGGAGGTGTGTGAAGTCATGGAATGGAGGTTTGTGAAGTCAAACATTGGAAGTGTGGGAAGTTACAGAAAGAAGATGTGTGAAGTCCTAGAATGGAGGTGTGTGAAGTCAGAATGCAGGTGTGGGAAGTCATAGAATGGAGGTGTGTGATGTCACAGAATGGAGGTGTGTGAAGTCAGAATGGAGGTGTGAAGTCATAGAATGGAGGTGTGTGAAGTCACAGAATGGAGGTGTGTGAACTCAGAATGGAGGTGTGTAAAGTCACAGAATGTAGGTGTGTGAAGTCATAGAATGGAAGTGTGTGAAGTCATAGAATGGAGGTGTGTGAGGTCACAGAATGGACGGTATTAAGTCATAGAATGGAGGTGTGTGAAGTTACAGAAATGAGGTGTTTGAAGTCATATATTGGAGTTCTGTGAATTCAAAATGGATGTGTGAAGTCATAGAATGGAGGTGTGTGAAATTATAGAGTGAGGGTGTGTGAGGTCATAGAATGGAGGTGTGTGAAGTCACAGAATGGAGATGTGTGAAGTCATAAAATGGAGGTGTGTGAAGTCATAGAATGGAAGTGTGTGAAGTCACACAATGGAGGTGTGTGAAGTCTCAGAATGGAGGTGTGTGAAGTCACAGAATGGAGGTGTGTGACTCAGAATGGAGGTTTGTGAAGTCACAGAATGGAGGTGTGTAAAGTCATAGAATGGAAATGTGTGAAGTCATAGAATGGAGGTGTGTGAAGTCAGAATGGAGATGTGTGAAGTCACCGAATGGAGGTTTGTGAAGTCATAGAATGGAGTTGTGAGAAGTCATAGAATGGATGTTTCTCAAGTAAAAATGAAGGTGTGTGAACTCATAGAATGGAGGTGTGTGAAGTCACAGAATGGAGGTGTGTGAAGTCAGAATGGAGGTGTGTAGTCATAGATTGGAGGTGGGTGAAGTCATAGAAAGGAGGTGTGGGAAGTCATGGAATGGAGGAGTATGAAGTCATAGAGTGCAGGTGAGTGAAGTCACAGATTCGAGGTCTGTGAAGCCATAGAATGGAGGTGTGTGAAGTCAGAATGGAGGTGTGTGAAGTCATAGATGGAGTTGTGTGAAGTCATAGTATGGAGGTGTGTGAAATCATAGAATGGAGTTTTGTGAAGTCACAGAATGGAGCTGTGTGAATTCAGAATGGAGGTGTATGAAGTCATAGAATGGAGGTGTGTGAAGTCATAGAATGGAGGTGTGTGAAGTCAGAATGGAGGTGTGTGAACTCATAGAATGGAGGTGTGTGAAGTCACAGAATGGAAGTGTGTGAAGTCATAGAATGGAGCTGTGTGAAGTCACAGAATGGAGGTGTGTGAAGTCATAGAATGGAGGTATGTGAAGTCACAGAATGGAGGTGTGTAAAGTCATAGAATGGAGATGTGTGAAGTTATAGAATGGATTTTGTAATGTAATAATATAGGTGTGCAAGTCATAGAATGGAGCTGTGTGAAGTCAGAATGGAGGTGTGTGAAGTCACAGAATGGAGTTGTGTCAACTCAGAATTTAGGTGTGTGAAGTCAAAGAATGGAGGTGTGTGAAGTCATAGAATGGAGGTGTGTGAAGTCACAGAATGGAGGTGTGTGAAGTCATAATAAAGGTGTGTAGTCATAGATTGGAAGAGGGTGAATTCATAGAAAGGAGGTGTGGGAAGTCATAGAATGGAGGAGTGTGAAGTCATAGAGTGCAGGTGAGTGAAGTCACAGATTCGAGGTCTGTGAAATCATAGAATGGAGGTGTGTGATGTCAGATTGGAGTTGTGTGAAGTCAAAGAACGTAGGTGTGTGAAGTCATTGAATGGAGGTGTGTGAAGTCAAGAATGGAGGTGTGTGAAGTCAGAATAGAGGTTTGGGAAGTCATAGAATGGAGGTGTGTGAAGTCAGAATGGAGGTGTATGAAGTCATAGAATGGAGGTGTGTGAAGTCAGAATAGAGGTGTGTGAAGTCACAGAATGGAGGTGTGGGAAGTCACAGAATGGAGGTGTGTGACATCACAGAATGGAGGTGTGTGAACTCAGAATGGAGGTGTGTAAAGTCACAGAATGTAGGTGTGTGAAGTCATAGAATGGAAGTGGGTGAAGTCATAGAATGGAGGTGAGTGAAGTCACAGAATGGACCGTATGAAGTCATAGAATGGAGGTGTGTGAAGTTACAGAATGGAGGTGTTTGAAGACATATATTGGAGGGGTGTGAATTAAAAATGGATGTGTGAAGTCATAGAATGGAGGTGTGTGAAATTATAGAGTGAGGGTGTGTGAGGTCATAGAATGGAGGTGTGTGAAGTCACAGAATGGAGATATGTGAAGTCATAAAATGGAGGTGTGTGAAGTCATAGAATGGAAGTGTGTGAAGTCACACAATGGAGGTGTGTAAAGTCACAGAATGGAGGTGTGTGACTCAGAATGGAAGTGTGTGAAGTCAGAATAGAGGTTTGAGAAGTCATAGAATGGAGGTGTGTGAAGTCAGAATGGAGGTGTATGAAGTCATAGAATGGAGGTGTGTGAAGTCAGAATAGAGGTGTGTGAAGTCACACAATGGAGGGGTGTGAAGTCATAGAAAGGAAGTGTGTGAAGTCATAGAATGGAGGTGTGTGAAGTCAGAATGGAGATGTGTGAAGTCACCGAATGGAGGTTTGTGAAGTCATAGAATGGAGGTATGTGAAGTCAGAGAATCGATGTTTCTGAAGTAAAAATGAAGGTGTGTGAAGTCATAGAATGGAGGTGTGTGAAGTCACAGAATGGAGGTGTGTGAAGTCAGAATAGAGGTGAGTAGTCATAGATTGGAGGTGGGTGAAGTCATAGAAAGAAGGTGTGGGAAGTCATAGAATGGAGGAGTATTCAGTCATAGAGTGCAGGTGAGTGAAGTCACAGATTCGAGGTCTGTGAAGTCATAGAATGGAGTTGTGTGATGTCAGAATGGAGGTGTGCGAAGTCATAGAATAGAGGTGTGTGAAGTCAGAATGGAGGTGTGTGAAGTCATAGATGAAGTTGTGTGAAGTCATAGTATGGAGGTGTGTGAAATCATAGAATGGAGTTTTGTGAAGTCACAGAATGGAGCTGTGTGAATTTAGAATGGAGGTGTGTGAAGTCATAGAATGGAGGTGTGTGAAGTCAGAATCGAGGTGTGTGAACTCATAGAATGGAGGTGTGTGAAGTCACAGAATGGAAGTGTATGAAGTCATAGAATGGAGGTGTGTGAAGTCACAGAATGGAGGTGTGTGAAGTCATAGAATGGAGGTATGTGAAGTCTCAGAATGGAGGTGTGTAAAGTCATAGAATGAAGGTGTGTGAAGTTATAGAATGGATGTTTGTAAAGTAAGAATATAGTTGTGTGAAGTCATAGAATGGAGGTGTGTGACGTCAAAGAATGGAGGTGTGCAAAGTCATAGAATGGAGCTGTGTGAAGTCAGAATGGAGGTGTGTGAAGTCACAGAATGGAGGTGTGTCAACTCAGAATTTAGGTGTGTGAAGTCAAAGAATGGAGGTGTGTGAAGTCATAGAATGGAGGTGTATTAAGTCAGAATGGAGGTGTGTTTAGTCACAGAATTGAGGTGTGTGAACACAAAATGGAGGTGTGTGAAGTCAAAGAATGGAGGTGTGTGAAGTCATAGAATGGAGGTGTGTGAAGTCATAGAATGTATGTTTGTGAAGTAAGAATGAAGGTGTGTGAAGTCACAGAATGGAGGTGTGTGAAGTCACAGAATGGAGGTGTGTGATGTCATAGAATGGAGGTGTGTGAAGTCATAGAATGGAGGTGTGTGAAGTCATTAATGGAGGTGTGTGAAGTCACAGAATGGAGGTGTGTGAAATCAGAATGGAGGTATGAAGACATAGAATGGAGGTGGGTGAAGTCACAGAATGGAGGTGTGTGAAATCATAGAATGGATGTGTGTGAAGTCACAGAATGGAGGTGTGTGACGTCACAGAATGGAGGTGTGTGAACTCAGAATGGAGGTGTGTAAAGTCACAGAATGGAGGTGTGTGGAGTCACAGATTGGAGGGTATGAAGGCATAGAATGGAGGTGTGTGAAGTCACAGATTTGAGGTGTTTGAAGTCATATGTTGGAGGTGTGTGAAGTAAAAATGGATGTGTGAAGTCATAGAATGGAGGTGTGTGAAATCATAGAATGAGGATGTGTGAGGTCATAGAATAGAGGTGTGTGAAGTCACAGAATGGAGTTGTGTGAACTCATAAAATGGAGGTGGGTGAAGTCATAGAAAGGAGGTGTGGGAAGTCATAGAATGGAGGACTGTGAAGTCATAGAGTGGAGGTGAGTGAAGTCACATATTCGAAGTCTGTGAAGTCATAGAATGGAGGTGTGTGAAGTCAGAATGGAAGTGTGTCAAGTCATAGAATGGAGGTGTGTGAAGTCACAGAATGGAGGTGTGAGAAGTCAAAATGGAGGTGTGTGATGTCATAAAATGGAGGTGTGTGAAGTCATAGAATGGAGGTGTGTGAAATCATAGAATGGAGGTTTGTGAAGTCACAGATTGGAGGTCTGTGAACTCAGAATGGAGGTGTGTGAAGTCACAGAATGGAGGTGTGTGAAGTCATAGAATGGAGGTATGTGAAATCATAGAATGTAAGTGTGTGAAGTCATAGAATGGAGGTGTGTGAAGTCACAGAATTGAGGTGTTTGAAGTCATATATTAGAGGTGTGTGAAGTCAAAATGGATGTGTGAAATCATAGAAGGGAGATGTGAAGTCATAGAATGGAGATGTGTGAAATCGTAGAATGAGGGTGTGTGAGGTCATAGAATGGAGGTGTGTGAAGTCTCAGAATGGAGGTGTGTGAAGTTATAAAATGGAGGTGTGTGAAGTCATACAATGGAAGTGTGTGAAGTCACAGAATGGAGGTGTGTGAAGTCATAGAATGAAGGAGTGTGAAGTCACAGAATGCACGGGTATGAAGTCATATATTTTAGGTGTGTGAAGTGAAAATGGATGTGTGAAATCATAGAATGGAGGTGTGTGAAGTCATAGAATGGAGGTGTGTGAAGTCACAGAATTGAGGTGTGTGAAGTCACAGAATGGAGGTGTGTGAAGTCATAGAATGGAAGTGTGTGAAATCATAGAAATGAGGTGTGTGAAGTCAGAATGGGGGTGTGTGAAGTCACCGAATGGTGGTGGGTGAACTCCGAATGGAGGTGTGTGAAGTCACAAAATGGAGGTTTGCGAAGTCATAGAATGGAGGTGTGTGAAGAAAAAATTGTGGTGTGTGAAGTCACAAATGGAGGTGTGTGAAGTCACAGAATTTAGGTGTGTGAAGTCAAAATGGAGGTGTGTGAAGTCACAAATGTAGGTGTGTGAAGTCACAGAATGTAGGTGTGTGAAGTCAAAATGGAGGTGTGTGAAGTCAAATAATGGAGGTGTGTGAAGTCATAGAACGGAGGTGTGTGAAGTCATGGAATGGAGGTTTGTGAAGTCAAACATTGGAAGTGTGGGAAGTTACAGAAAGATGTGTGAAGTCCTAGAATGGAGGTGTGTGAAGTCAGAATGCAGGTGTGGGAAGTCATAGAATTGAGGTGTGTGATGTCACAGAATAGAGGTGTGTGAAGTCAGAATGGAGGTGTGAAGTCATAGAATGGAGGTGTGTGAAGTCACAGAATGGAGGTGTGTGAACTCAGAATGGAGGTGTGAAGTCATAGAATGGAGGTGTGTGAAGTCACAGAATGGAGGTGTGTGAACTCAGAATGGAGGTGTGTAAAGTCACAGAATGTAGGTGTGTGAAGTCATAGAATGGAAGTGTGTGAAGTCATAGAATGGAGGTGTGTGAGGTCACAGAATGGACGGTATTAAGTCATAGAATGGAGGTGTGTGAAGGTACAGAAATGAGGTGTTTGAAGTCATATATTGGAGTTCTGTGAATTCAAAATGGATGTGTGAAGTCATAGAATGGAGGTGTGTGAAATTATAGAGTGAGGGTGTGTGAGGTCATAGAATGGAGGTGTGTGAAGTCACAGAATGGAGATGTGTGAAGTCATAAAATGGAGGTGTGTGAAGTCATAGAATGGAAGTGTGTGAAGTCACACAATGGAGGTGTGTGAAGTCTCAGAATGGAGGTGTGTGAAGTCACAGAATGGAGGTGTGTGACTCAGAATGGAGGTTTGTGAAGTCACAGAATGGAGGTGTGTAAAGTCATAGAATGGAAATGTGTGAAGTCATAGAATGGAGGTGTGTGAAGTCAGAATGGAGATGTGTGAAGTCACCGAATGGAGGTTTGTGAAGTCATAGAATGGAGTTGTGAGAAGTCATAGAATGGATGTTTCTCAAGTAAAAATGAAGGTGTGTGAACTCATAGAATGGAGGTGTGTGAAGTCACAGAATGGAGGTGTGTGAAGTCAGAATGGAGGTGTGTAGTCATAGATTGGAGGTGGATGAAGTCATAGAAAGGAGGTGTGGGAAGTCATGGAATGGAGGAGTATGAAGTCATAGAGTGCAGGTGAGTGAAGTCACAGATTCGAGGTCTGTGAAGCCATAGAATGGAGGTGTGTGAAGTCAGAATGGAGGTGTGTGAAGTCATAGATGGAGTTGTGTGAAGTCATAGTATGGAGGTGTGTGAAATCATAGAATGGAGTTTTGTGAAGTCACAGAATGGAGCTGTGTGAATTCAGAATGGAGGTGTATGAAGTCATAGAATGGAGGTGTGTGAAGTCATAGAATGGAGGTGTGTGAAGTCAGAATGGAGGTGTATGAACTCATAGAATGGAGGTGTGTGAAGTCACAGAATGGAAGTGTGTGAAGTCATAGAATGGAGCTGTGTGAAGTCACAGAATGGAGGTGTGTGAAGTCATAGAATGGAGGTATGTGAAGTCACAGAATGGAGGTGTGTAAAGTCATAGAATGGAGATGTGTGAAGTTATAGAATGGATTTTGTAATGTAATAATATAGGTGTGCAAGTCATAGAATGGAGCTGTGTGAAGTCAGAATGGAGGTGTGTGAAGTCACAGAATGGAGTTGTGTCAACTCAGAATTTAGGTGTGTGAAGTCAAAGAATGGAGGTGTGTGAAGTCATAGAATGGAGGTGTGTGAAGTCACAGAATGGAGGTGTGTGAAGTCAATATAAAGGTGTGTAGTCATAGATTGGAAGAGGGTGAATTCATAGAAAGGAGGTGTGGGAAGTCATAGAATGGATGAGTGTGAAGTCATAGAGTGCAGGTGAGTGAAGTCACAGATTCGAGGTCTGTGAAATCATAGAATGGAGGTGTGTGATGTCAGATTGGAGTTGTGTGAAGTCAAAGAACGTAGGTGTGTGAAGTCATTGAATGGAGGTGTGTGAAGTCAAGAATGGAGGTGTGTGAAGTCAGAATAGAGGTTTGGGAAGTCATAGAATGGAGGTGTGTGAAGTCAGAATGGAGGTGTATGAAGTCATAGAATGGAGGTGTGTGAAGTCAGAATAGAGGTGTGTGAAGTCACAGAATGGAGGTGTGGGAAGTCACAGAATGGAGGTGTGTGACATCACAGAATGGAGGTGTGTGAACTCAGAATGGAGGTGTGTAAAGTCACAGAATGTAGGTGTGTGAAGTCATAGAATGGAAGTGGGTGAAGTCATAGAATGGAGGTGAGTGAAGTCACAGAATGGACCGTATGAAGTCATAGAATGGAGGTGTGTGAAGTTACAGAATTGAGGTGTTTGAAGACATATATTGGAGGGGTGTGAATTAAAAATGGATGTGTGAAGTCATAGAATGGAGGTGTGTGAAATTATAGAGTGAGGGTGTGTGAGGTCATAGAATGGAGGTGTGTGAAGTCACAGAATGGAGATATGTGAAGTCATAAAATGGAGGTGTGTGAAGTCATAGAATGGAAGTGTGTGAAGTCACACAATGGAGGTGTGTAAAGTCACAGAATGGAGGTGTGTGACTCAGAATGGAAGTGTGTGAAGTCAGAATAGAGGTTTGAGAAGTCATAGAATGGAGGTGTGTGAAGTCAGAATGGAGGTGTATGAAGTTATAGAATGGAGGTGTGTGAAGTCAGAATAGAGGTGTGTGAAGTCACACAATGGAGGGGTGTGAAGTCATAGAAAGGAAGTGTGTGAAGTCATAGAATGGAGGTGTGTGAAGTCAGAATGGAGATGTGTGAAGTCACCGAATGGAGGTTTGTGAAGTCATAGAATGGAGGTATGTGAAGTCAGAGAATCGATGTTTCTGAAGTAAAAATGAAGGTGTGTGAAGTCATAGAATGGAGGTGTGTGAAGTCACCGAATGGAGGTGTGTGAAGTCAGAATAGAGGTGAGTAGTCATAGATTGGAGGTGGGTGAAGTCATAGAAAGAAGGTGTGGGAAGTCATAGAATGGAGGAGTATTCAGTCATAGAGTGCAGGTGAGTGAAGTCACAGATTCGAGGTCTGTGAAGTCATAGAATGGAGTTGTGTGATGTCAGAATGGAGGTGTGCGAAGTCATAGAATAGAGGTGTGTGAAGTCAGAATGGAGGTGTGTGAAGTCATAGATGAAGTTGTGTGAAGTCATAGTATGGAGGTGTGTGAAATCATAGAATGGAGTTTTGTGAAGTCACAGAATGGAGCTGTGTGAATTTAGAATGGAGGTGTGTGAAGTCATAGAATGGAGGTGTGTGAAGTCAGAATCGAGGTGTGTGAACTCATAGAATGGAGGTGTGTGAAGTCACAGAATGGAAGTGTATGAAGTCATAGAATGGAGGTGTGTGAAGTCACAGAATGGAGGTGTGTGAAGTCATAGAATGGAGGTATGTGAAGTCTCAGAATGGAGGTGTGTAAAGTCATAGAATGAAGGTGTGTGAAGTTATAGAATGGATGTTTGTAAAGTAAGAATATAGTTGTGTGAAGTCATAGAATGGAGGTGTGTGACGTCAAAGAATGGAGGTGTGCAAAGTCATAGAATGGAGCTGTGTGAAGTCAGAATGGAGGTGTTTGAAGTCACAGAATGGAGGTGTGTCAACTCAGAATTTAGGTGTGTGAAGTCAAAGAATGGAGGTGTGTGAAGTCATAGAATGGAGGTGTATTAAGTCAGAATGGAGGTGTGTTTAGTCACAGAATTGAGGTGTGTGAACACAAAATGGAGGTGTGTGAAGTCAAAGAATGGAGGTGTGTGAAGTCATAGAATGGAGGTGTGTGAAGTCATAGAATGTATGTTTGTGAAGTAAGAATGAAGGTGTGTGAAGTCACAGAATGGAGGTGTGTGAAGTCACAGAATGGAGGTGTGTGATGTCATAGAATGGAGGTGTGTGAAGTCATAGAATGGAGGTGTGTGAAGTCATTAATGGAGGTGTGTGAAGTCACAGAATGGAGGTGTGTGAAATCAGAATGGAGGTATGAAGACATAGAATGGAGGTGGGTGAAGTCACAGAATGGAGGTGTGTGAAATCATAGAATGGATGTGTGTGAAGTCACAGAATGGAGGTGTGTGACGTCACAGAATGGAGGTGTGTGAACTCAGAATGGAGGTGTGTAAAGTCACAGAATGGAGGTGTGTGAAGTCATAGAATGGAAGTGTGTGAAGTCATAGAATGGAGGTGTGTGGAGTCACAGATTGGAGGGTATGAAGGCATAGAATGGAGGTGTGTGAAGTCACAGATTTGAGGTGTTTGAAGTCATATGTTGGATGTGTGTGAAGTAAAAATGGATGTGTGAAGTCATAGAATGGAGGTGTGTGAAATCATAGAATGAGGATGTGTGAGGTCATAGAATAGAGGTGTGTGAAGTCACAGAATGGAGGTGTGTGAACTCATAAAATGGAGGTGGGTGAAGTCATAGATAGGAGGTGTGGGAAGTCATAGAATGGAGGACTGTGAAGTCATAGAGTGGAGGTGAGTGAAGTCACATATTCGAAGTCTGTGAAGTCATAGAATGGAGGTGTGTGAAGTCAGAATGGAAGTGTGTCAAGTCATAGAATGGAGGTGTGTGAAGTCACAGAATGGAGGTGTGAGAAGTCAAAATGGAGGTGTGTGATGTCATAAAATGGAGGTGTGTGAAGTCATAGAATGGAGGTGTGTGAAATCATAGAATGGAGGTTTGTGAAGTCACAGATTGGAGGTCTGTGAACTCAGAATGGAGGTGTGTGAAGTCACAGAATGGAGGTGTGTGAAGTCATAGAATGGAGGTATGTGAAATCATAGAATGTAAGTGTGTGAAGTCATAGAATGGAGGTGTGTGAAGTCACAGAATTGAGGTGTTTGAAGTCATATATTAGAGGTGTGTGAAGTCAAAATGGATGTGTGAAATCATAGAAGGGAGATGTGAAGTCATAGAATGGAGATGTGTGAAATCGTAGAATGAGGGTGTGTGAGGTCATAGAATGGAGGTGTGTGAAGTCTCAGAATGGAGGTGTGTGAAGTTATAAAATGGAGGTGTGTGAAGTCATACAATGGAAGTGTGTGAAGTCACAGAATGGAGGTGTGTGAAGTCATAGAATGAAGGAGTGTGAAGTCACAGAATGCACGGGTATGAAGTCATATATTTTAGGTGTGTGAAGTCAAAATGGATGTGTGAAATCATAGAATGGAGGTGTGTGAAGTCATAGAATGGAGGTGTGTGAAGTCACAGAATTGAGGTGTGTGAAGTCACAGAATGGAGGTGTGTGAAGTCATAGAATGGAAGTGTGTGAAATCATAGAAATGAGGTGTGTGAAGTCAGAATGGGGGTGTGTGAAGTCACCGAATGGTGGTGGGTGAACTCCGAATGGAGTTGTGTGAAGTCACAAAATGGAGGTTTGCGAAGTCATAGAATGGAGGTGTGTGAAGAAAAAATTGTGGTGTGTGAAGTCACAAATGGAGGTGTGTGAAGTCACAGAATTTAGGTGTGTGAAGTCAAAATGGAGGTGTGTGAAGTCACAAATGTAGGTGTGTGAAGTCACAGAATGTAGGTGTGTGAAGTCAAAATGGAGGTGTGTGAAGTCAAATAATGGAGGTGTGTGAAGTCATAGAACGGAGGTGTGTGAAGTCATGGAATGGAGGTTTGTGAAGTCAAACATTGGAAGTGTGGGAAGTTACAGAAAGATGTGTGAAGTCCTAGAATGGAGGTGTGTGAAGTCAGAATGCAGGTGTGGGAAGTCATAGAATTGAGGTGTGTGATGTCACAGAATAGAGGTGTGTGAAGTCAGAATGGAGGTGTGAAGTCATAGAATGGAGGTGTGTGAAGTCACAGAATGGAGGTGTGTGAACTCAGAATGGAGGTGTGTAAAGTCACAGAATGTAGGTGTGTGAAGTCATAGAATGGAAGTGTGTGAAGTCATAGAATGGAATTGTGTGAAGTCATAGAATGGAGTTGTGTGAGGTCACAGAATGGACGGTATTAAGTCATAGAATGGAGGTGTGTGAAGTTACAGAAATGAGGTGTTTGAAGTCATATATTGGAGTTCTGTGAGTTCAAAATGGATGTGTGAAGTCATAGAATGGAGGTGTGTGAAATTATAGAGTGAGGATGTGTGAGGTCATAGAATGGAGGTGTGTGAAGTCACAGAATGGAGATGTGTGAAGTCATAAAATGGAGGTGTGTGAAGTCATAGAATGGAAGTGTGTGAAGTCACACAATGGAGGTGTGTGAAGTCTCAGAATGGAGGTGTGTGAAGTCACAGAATGGAGGTGTGTGACTCAGAATGGAGGTTTGGGAAGTCACAGAATGGAGGTGTGTAAAGTCACAGAATGGAAATGTGTGAAGTCATAGAATGGAGGTGTGTGAAGTCAGGATGGAGATGTGTGAAGTCACCGAATGGAGGTTTGTGAAGTCATAGAATGGAGTTGTGTGAAGTCATAGAATGGATGTTTCTCAAGTAAAAATGAAGGTGTGTGAACTCATAGAATGGAGGTGTGTGAAGTCACAGAATGGAGGTGTGTGAAGTCAGAATGGAGGTGTGTAGTCATAGATTGGAGGTGGGTGAAGTCATAGAAAGGAGGTGTGGGAAGTCATGGAATGGAGGAGTATGAAGTCATAGAGTGCAGGTGAGTGAAGTCACAGATTCGAGGTCTGTGAAGCCATAGAATGGAGGTGTGTGAAGTCAGAATGGAGGTGTGTGAAGTCATAGATGGAGTTGTGTGAAGTCATAGTATGGAGGTGTGTGAAATCATAGAATGGAGTTTTGTGAAGTCACAGAATGGAGCTGTGTGAATTCAGAATGGAGGTGTATGAAGTCATAGAATGGAGGTGTGTGAAGTCATAGAATGGAGGTGTGTGAAGTCAGAATGGAGGTGTGTGAATTCATAGAATGGAGGTGTGTGAAGTCACAGAATGGAAGTGTGTGAAGTCATAGAATGGAGCTGTGTGAAGTCACAGAATGGAGGTGTGTGAAGTCATAGAATGGAGGTATGTGAAGTCACAGAATGGAGGTGTGTAAAGTCATAGAATGGAGATGTGTGAAGTTATAGAATGGATTTTGTAATGTAATAATATAGGTGTGCAAGTCATAGAATGGAGCTGTGTGAAGTCAGAATGGAGGTGTGTGAAGTCACAGAATGGAGTTGTGTCAACTCAGAATTTAGGTCTGTGAAGTCAAAGAATGGAGGTGTGTGAAGTCATAGAATGGAGGTGTGTGAAGTCACAGAATGGAGGTGTGTGAAGTCATAATAAAGGTGTGTAGTCATAGATTGGAAGAGGGTGAAGTCATAGAAAGGAGGTGTGGGAAGTCATAGAATGGAGGAGTGTGAAGTCATAGAGTGCAGGTGAGTGAAGTCACAGATTCGAGGTCTGTGAAATCATAGAATGGAGGTGTGTGATGTCAGATTGGAGTTGTGTGAAGTCAAAGAACGTAGGTGTGTGAAGTCATTGAATGGAGGTGTGTGAAGTCACAGAATGGAGGTGTGTGAAGTCAGAATAGAGGTTTGAGAAGTCATAGAATGGAGGTGTGTGAAGTCAGAATGGAGGTGTGTGAACTCATAGAATGGAGGTGTGTGAAGTCACAGAATGGAAGTGTGTGAAGTCATAGAATGGAGCTGTGTGAAGTCACAGAATGGAGGTGTGTGAAGTCATAGAATGGAGGTATGTGAAGTCACAGAATGGAGGTGTGTAAAGTCATAGAATGGAGATGTGTGAAGTTATAGAATGGATTTTGTAATGTAATAATATAGGTGTGCAAGTCATAGAATGGAGCTGTGTGAAGTCAGAATGGAGGTGTGTGAAGTCACAGAATGGAGGTGTGTCAACTCAGAATTTAGGTGTGTGAAGTCAAAGAATGGAGGTGTGTGAAGTCATAGAATGCAGGTGTGTGAAGTCGTAGAATGGAGGTGTGTGAAGTCAGAATGGAGGTGGTTGAAGTCACAGAATTCAGGTGTGTGAACACAGAATGGTGGTGTGTGAAGTCATAGAATGTAAGTGTGTGAAGTCATAGAATGGAGGTGTGTGAAGTCACAGAATTGAGGTGTTTGAAGTCATATATTAGAGGTGTGTGAAGTCAAAATGGATGTGTGAAGTCATAGAATGGAGGTGTGTGAAATCATAGAATGCGGGTGTGTGAGGTCATAGAATGGAGGTGTGTGAAGTCACAGAATGGAGGTGTGTGAACACAGAATGGAGGTGTGTGAAGTCACAGAATGGAGGTTTGTGAAGTCATAGAATGGAGGTGTGTGAGGTCATAGAATGGATGTTTCTGAAGGAAAAATGAAGGTGTGTGAAGTCATAGAATGGAGGTGTGTGAAGTCACAGAATGGAGGTGTGTGAAGTCAGAATGGAGGTGTGTAGTCATAGATTGGAGGTGGGTGAAGTCATAGAAAGGAGGTGTGGGAAGTTATAGAATGGAGGGGTGTGAAGTCATAGAGTGCAGGTGAGTGAAGTCACATATTCGAGGTCTGTGAAGCCATAGAATGGAGGTGTGTGATGTCAGAATTGAGGTGTGCGAAGTCATAGAATAGAGGTGTGTGAAGTCAGAATGGAGGTGTGTGAAGTCATAGATGGAGTTGTGTGAAGTCAGAATGGAGGTGTGTGAAGTCACAGAATGGAGGTGTGTCAACTCAGAATTTAGGTGTGTGAAGTCAAAGAATGGAGGTGTGTGAAGTCATAGAATCCAGGTGTGTGAAGTCGTAGAATGGAGGTGTGTGAAGTCAGAATGGAGGTGTGTGAAGTCACAGAATTCAGGTGTGTGAACACAGAATGGAGGTGTGTGAAGTCATAGAATGTAAGTGTGTGAAGTCATAGAATGGAGGTGTGTGAAGTCACAGTATTGAGGTGTTTGAAGTCATATATTAGAGGTGTGTGAAGTCAAAATGGATGTGTGAAGTCATAGAATGGAGGTGTGTGAAATCATAGAATGAGGGTGTGTGAGGTCATAGAATGGAGGTGTGTGAAGTCACAGAATGGAGGTGTGTGAACTCAGAATGGAGGTTTGTGAAGTCATAAAATGGAGGTGTGTGAGGTCATAGAATGGATGTTTCTGAAGGAAAAATGAAGGTGTGTGAAGTCATAGAATGGAGGTGTGTGAAGTCACAGAATGGAGGTGTGTGAAGTCAGAATGGAGGTGTGTAGTCATAGATTGGAGGTGGGTGAAGTCATAGAAAGGAGGTGTGGGAAGTTATAGAATGGAGGGGTGTGAAGTCATAGAGTGCAGGTGAGTGAAGTCACATATTCGAGGTCTGTGAAGCCATAGAATGGAGGTGTGTGATGTCAGAATTGAGGTGTGCAAAGTCATAGAATAGAGGTGTGAGAAGTCAGAATGGAGGTGTGTGAAGTCATAGATGGAGTTGTGTGAAGTCATAATATGGAGGTGTGTGAAATCATAGAATGGAGTTTTGTGAAGTCACAGAATTGAGCTGTGTGAATTCAGAATGGAGGTGTGTGAAGTAATAGAATGGAGGTGTGTGAAGTCAGAATGGAGGTGTGTGAACTCATAGAATGGAGGTGTGTGACGTCACAATGGAAGTGTGTGAAGTCATAGAATAGAGGTGTGTGAAGTCACAGAATGGAGGTGGGTGAAGTCACAGAATGGAGGTTTGTGAAGTCAGAGAATGGAGGTATGTGAAGTCAAATTGGAGGGGTGTGAAGTCGGAGAATGGAGGTGTGTGAAGTCACAGAATGGAGGTGGGTGAAGTCACAGAATGGAGGTGTGTGAAGCCACAGAGTGGAAGTGTGTGAAGTCATAGAATTGAGGTGTGTGAAGTCAGAATGGAGCTGTGTAAAGTCACAGAATGGAGGTGTGTGAACTCCGAATGGAGGTGTGTGAAGTCACAGAATGGAGGTTTGCGAAGTCATAGAATGGAGGTGTGTGAAGACAAAATTGTGGTGTGTGAACTCATAGAATGGAAGTGTGTGAACTAATAGATTGGAGGTGTGTGTAGTCGTGGAATGGAGGTGTGTGAAGTCAAAGAATGGAGGTGTGTGAAGTCAAACAATGGTGGTGTGTGAAGTCACATAATGGAGGTGTGTGAAGTCACAGAGTGGAAGAGTGTGAAGTCAAAACGGAGGTGTGTGAACTCAAAGAATGGAGGTGTGTGAAGTCACAGAATGGAGGTGTGTGAAATCAAAATGGTGGTGTGTGAAGTCACAAATGGAGGTGTGTGAAGTCACAGAATGTAGGTGTGTGAAGTCAAAATGGAGGTGTGTGAAGTCAAAGAATGGAGGTGTGTGAACTCATAGAATGGAGGTGTGTGAAGTCATGGAATGGAGGTTCGTGAAGTCAAACATTGGAAGTGTGGGAAGTTACAGAAAGAAGATGAGTGAAGTCATAGAATGGAGGTGTGTGAAATCAGAATGCAGGTGTGGGAAGTCATAGAATGGAGGTGTGTGAAGTCATAGAATGGAGGTGTGTGATGTCACATAATGGAGGTGTGTGAAGTCAGAATGGAGGTGTGAAGTCATAGAATGGAGGTGGGTGAAGTCATAGAATGGAATTGTGTGAAGTCATAAAATGGAGGTGTGTGGAGTCACAGAATGGAGGGTATGAGGTCATAGAATGGAGGTGTGTGAGGTCACAGAATGGACGGTATTAAGTCATAGAATGTAGGTGTGTGAAGTTACAGAAATGAGGTGTTTGAAGTCATATATTGGAGTTCTGTGAATTCAAAATGGATGTGTGAAGTCACAGAATGGAGGTGTGTGAAATTATAGAGTGAGGGTGTGTGAGGTCATAGAATGGAGGTGTGTGAAGTCACAGAATGGAGGTGTGTGATGTCATAGAATGGAGGTGTGTGAAGTCATAGAATGGAGGTGTGTGAAGTCATTAATGGAGGTGTGTGAAGTCACAGAATGGAGGTGTGTGAAATCAGAATGGAGGTATGAAGACATAGAATGGAGGTGGGTGAAGTCACAGAATGGAGGTGTGTGAAATCATAGAATGGATGTGTGTGAAGTCACAGAATGGAGGTGTGTGACGTCACAGAATGGAGGTGTGTGAACTCAGAATGGAGGTGTGTAAAGTCACAGAATGGAGGTGTGTGAAGTCATAGAATGGAAGTGTGTGAAGTCATAGAATGGAGGTGTGTGGAGTCACAGATTGGAGGGTATGAAGGCATAGAATGGAGGTGTGTGAAGTCACAGATTTGAGGTGTTTGAAGTCATATGTTGGATGTGTGTGAAGTAAAAATGGATGTGTGAAGTCATAGAATGGAGGTGTGTGAAATCATAGAATGAGGATGTGTGAGGTCATAGAATAGAGGTGTGTGAAGTCACAGAATGGAGGTGTGTGAACTCATAAAATGGAGGTGGGTGAAGTCATAGATAGGAGGTGTGGGAAGTCATAGAATGGAGGACTGTGAAGTCATAGAGTGGAGGTGAGTGAAGTCACATATTCGAAGTCTGTGAAGTCATAGAATGGAGGTGTGTGAAGTCAGAATGGAAGTGTGTCAAGTCATAGAATGGAGGTGTGTGAAGTCACAGAATGGAGGTGTGAGAAGTCAAAATGGAGGTGTGTGATGTCATAAAATGGAGGTGTGTGAAGTCATAGAATGGAGGTGTGTGAAATCATAGAATGGAGGTTTGTGAAGTCACAGATTGGAGGTCTGTGAACTCAGAATGGAGGTGTGTGAAGTCACAGAATGGAGGTGTGTGAAGTCATAGAATGGAGGTATGTGAAATCATAGAATGTAAGTGTGTGAAGTCATAGAATGGAGGTGTGTGAAGTCACAGAATTGAGGTGTTTGAAGTCATATATTAGAGGTGTGTGAAGTCAAAATGGATGTGTGAAATCATAGAAGGGAGATGTGAAGTCATAGAATGGAGATGTGTGAAATCGTAGAATGAGGGTGTGTGAGGTCATAGAATGGAGGTGTGTGAAGTCTCAGAATGGAGGTGTGTGAAGTTATAAAATGGAGGTGTGTGAAGTCATACAATGGAAGTGTGTGAAGTCACAGAATGGAGGTGTGTGAAGTCATAGAATGAAGGAGTGTGAAGTCACAGAATGCACGGGTATGAAGTCATATATTTTAGGTGTGTGAAGTCAAAATGGATGTGTGAAATCATAGAATGGAGGTGTGTGAAGTCATAGAATGGAGGTGTGTGAAGTCACAGAATTGAGGTGTGTGAAGTCACAGAATGGAGGTGTGTGAAGTCATAGAATGGAAGTGTGTGAAATCATAGAAATGAGGTGTGTGAAGTCAGAATGGGGGTGTGTGAAGTCACCGAATGGTGGTGGGTGAACTCCGAATGGAGTTGTGTGAAGTCACAAAATGGAGGTTTGCGAAGTCATAGAATGGAGGTGTGTGAAGAAAAAATTGTGGTGTGTGAAGTCACAAATGGAGGTGTGTGAAGTCACAGAATTTAGGTGTGTGAAGTCAAAATGGAGGTGTGTGAAGTCACAAATGTAGGTGTGTGAAGTCACAGAATGTAGGTGTGTGAAGTCAAAATGGAGGTGTGTGAAGTCAAATAATGGAGGTGTGTGAAGTCATAGAACGGAGGTGTGTGAAGTCATGGAATGGAGGTTTGTGAAGTCAAACATTGGAAGTGTGGGAAGTTACAGAAAGATGTGTGAAGTCCTAGAATGGAGGTGTGTGAAGTCAGAATGCAGGTGTGGGAAGTCATAGAATTGAGGTGTGTGATGTCACAGAATAGAGGTGTGTGAAGTCAGAATGGAGGTGTGAAGTCATAGAATGGAGGTGTGTGAAGTCACAGAATGGAGGTGTGTGAACTCAGAATGGAGGTGTGTAAAGTCACAGAATGTAGGTGTGTGAAGTCATAGAATGGAAGTGTGTGAAGTCATAGAATGGAATTGTGTGAAGTCATAGAATGGAGTTGTGTGAGGTCACAGAATGGACGGTATTAAGTCATAGAATGGAGGTGTGTGAAGTTACAGAAATGAGGTGTTTGAAGTCATATATTGGAGTTCTGTGAGTTCAAAATGGATGTGTGAAGTCATAGAATGGAGGTGTGTGAAATTATAGAGTGAGGATGTGTGAGGTCATAGAATGGAGGTGTGTGAAGTCACAGAATGGAGATGTGTGAAGTCATAAAATGGAGGTGTGTGAAGTCATAGAATGGAAGTGTGTGAAGTCACACAATGGAGGTGTGTGAAGTCTCAGAATGGAGGTGTGTGAAGTCACAGAATGGAGGTGTGTGACTCAGAATGGAGGTTTGGGAAGTCACAGAATGGAGGTGTGTAAAGTCACAGAATGGAAATGTGTGAAGTCATAGAATGGAGGTGTGTGAAGTCAGGATGGAGATGTGTGAAGTCACCGAATGGAGGTTTGTGAAGTCATAGAATGGAGTTGTGTGAAGTCATAGAATGGATGTTTCTCAAGTAAAAATGAAGGTGTGTGAACTCATAGAATGGAGGTGTGTGAAGTCACAGAATGGAGGTGTGTGAAGTCAGAATGGAGGTGTGTAGTCATAGATTGGAGGTGGGTGAAGTCATAGAAAGGAGGTGTGGGAAGTCATGGAATGGAGGAGTATGAAGTCATAGAGTGCAGGTGAGTGAAGTCACAGATTCGAGGTCTGTGAAGCCATAGAATGGAGGTGTGTGAAGTCAGAATGGAGGTGTGTGAAGTCATAGATGGAGTTGTGTGAAGTCATAGTATGGAGGTGTGTGAAATCATAGAATGGAGTTTTGTGAAGTCACAGAATGGAGCTGTGTGAATTCAGAATGGAGGTGTATGAAGTCATAGAATGGAGGTGTGTGAAGTCATAGAATGGAGGTGTGTGAAGTCAGAATGGAGGTGTGTGAATTCATAGAATGGAGGTGTGTGAAGTCACAGAATGGAAGTGTGTGAAGTCATAGAATGGAGCTGTGTGAAGTCACAGAATGGAGGTGTGTGAAGTCATAGAATGGAGGTATGTGAAGTCACAGAATGGAGGTGTGTAAAGTCATAGAATGGAGATGTGTGAAGTTATAGAATGGATTTTGTAATGTAATAATATAGGTGTGCAAGTCATAGAATGGAGCTGTGTGAAGTCAGAATGGAGGTGTGTGAAGTCACAGAATGGAGTTGTGTCAACTCAGAATTTAGGTCTGTGAAGTCAAAGAATGGAGGTGTGTGAAGTCATAGAATGGAGGTGTGTGAAGTCACAGAATGGAGGTGTGTGAAGTCATAATAAAGGTGTGTAGTCATAGATTGGAAGAGGGTGAAGTCATAGAAAGGAGGTGTGGGAAGTCATAGAATGGAGGAGTGTGAAGTCATAGAGTGCAGGTGAGTGAAGTCACAGATTCGAGGTCTGTGAAATCATAGAATGGAGGTGTGTGATGTCAGATTGGAGTTGTGTGAAGTCAAAGAACGTAGGTGTGTGAAGTCATTGAATGGAGGTGTGTGAAGTCACAGAATGGAGGTGTGTGAAGTCAGAATAGAGGTTTGAGAAGTCATAGAATGGAGGTGTGTGAAGTCAGAATGGAGGTGTGTGAACTCATAGAATGGAGGTGTGTGAAGTCACAGAATGGAAGTGTGTGAAGTCATAGAATGGAGCTGTGTGAAGTCACAGAATGGAGGTGTGTGAAGTCATAGAATGGAGGTATGTGAAGTCACAGAATGGAGGTGTGTAAAGTCATAGAATGGAGATGTGTGAAGTTATAGAATGGATTTTGTAATGTAATAATATAGGTGTGCAAGTCATAGAATGGAGCTGTGTGAAGTCAGAATGGAGGTGTGTGAAGTCACAGAATGGAGGTGTGTCAACTCAGAATTTAGGTGTGTGAAGTCAAAGAATGGAGGTGTGTGAAGTCATAGAATGCAGGTGTGTGAAGTCGTAGAATGGAGGTGTGTGAAGTCAGAATGGAGGTGGTTGAAGTCACAGAATTCAGGTGTGTGAACACAGAATGGTGGTGTGTGAAGTCATAGAATGTAAGTGTGTGAAGTCATAGAATGGAGGTGTGTGAAGTCACAGAATTGAGGTGTTTGAAGTCATATATTAGAGGTGTGTGAAGTCAAAATGGATGTGTGAAGTCATAGAATGGAGGTGTGTGAAATCATAGAATGCGGGTGTGTGAGGTCATAGAATGGAGGTGTGTGAAGTCACAGAATGGAGGTGTGTGAACACAGAATGGAGGTGTGTGAAGTCACAGAATGGAGGTTTGTGAAGTCATAAAATGGAGGTGTGTGAGGTCATAGAATGGATGTTTCTGAAGGAAAAATGAAGGTGTGTGAAGTCATAGAATGGAGGTGTGTGAAGTCACAGAATGGAGGTGTGTGAAGTCAGAATGGAGGTGTGTAGTCATAGATTGGAGGTGGGTGAAGTCATAGAAAGGAGGTGTGGGAAGTTATAGAATGGAGGGGTGTGAAGTCATAGAGTGCAGGTGAGTGAAGTCACATATTCGAGGTCTGTGAAGCCATAGAATGGAGGTGTGTGATGTCAGAATTGAGGTGTGCGAAGTCATAGAATAGAGGTGTGTGAAGTCAGAATGGAGGTGTGTGAAGTCATAGATGGAGTTGTGTGAAGTCAGAATGGAGGTGTGTGAAGTCACAGAATGGAGGTGTGTCAACTCAGAATTTAGGTGTGTGAAGTCAAAGAATGGAGGTGTGTGAAGTCATAGAATCCAGGTGTGTGAAGTCGTAGAATGGAGGTGTGTGAAGTCAGAATGGAGGTGTGTGAAGTCACAGAATTCAGGTGTGTGAACACAGAATGGAGGTGTGTGAAGTCATAGAATGTAAGTGTGTGAAGTCATAGAATGGAGGTGTGTGAAGTCACAGTATTGAGGTGTTTGAAGTCATATATTAGAGGTGTGTGAAGTCAAAATGGATGTGTGAAGTCATAGAATGGAGGTGTGTGAAATCATAGAATGAGGGTGTGTGAGGTCATAGAATGGAGGTGTGTGAAGTCACAGAATGGAGGTGTGTGAACTCAGAATGGAGGTTTGTGAAGTCATAAAATGGAGGTGTGTGAGGTCATAGAATGGATGTTTCTGAAGGAAAAATGAAGGTGTGTGAAGTCATAGAATGGAGGTGTGTGAAGTCACAGAATGGAGGTGTGTGAAGTCAGAATGGAGGTGTGTAGTCATAGATTGGAGGTGGGTGAAGTCATAGAAAGGAGGTGTGGGAAGTTATAGAATGGAGGGGTGTGAAGTCATAGAGTGCAGGTGAGTGAAGTCACATATTCGAGGTCTGTGAAGCCATAGAATGGAGGTGTGTGATGTCAGAATTGAGGTGTGCAAAGTCATAGAATAGAGGTGTGAGAAGTCAGAATGGAGGTGTGTGAAGTCATAGATGGAGTTGTGTGAAGTCATAATATGGAGGTGTGTGAAATCATAGAATGGAGTTTTGTGAAGTCACAGAATTGAGCTGTGTGAATTCAGAATGGAGGTGTGTGAAGTAATAGAATGGAGGTGTGTGAAGTCAGAATGGAGGTGTGTGAACTCATAGAATGGAGGTGTGTGACGTCACAATGGAAGTGTGTGAAGTCATAGAATAGAGGTGTGTGAAGTCACAGAATGGAGGTGGGTGAAGTCACAGAATGGAGGTTTGTGAAGTCAGAGAATGGAGGTATGTGAAGTCAAATTGGAGGGGTGTGAAGTCGGAGAATGGAGGTGTGTGAAGTCACAGAATGGAGGTGGGTGAAGTCACAGAATGGAGGTGTGTGAAGCCACAGAGTGGAAGTGTGTGAAGTCATAGAATTGAGGTGTGTGAAGTCAGAATGGAGCTGTGTAAAGTCACAGAATGGAGGTGTGTGAACTCCGAATGGAGGTGTGTGAAGTCACAGAATGGAGGTTTGCGAAGTCATAGAATGGAGGTGTGTGAAGACAAAATTGTGGTGTGTGAACTCATAGAATGGAAGTGTGTGAACTAATAGATTGGAGGTGTGTGTAGTCGTGGAATGGAGGTGTGTGAAGTCAAAGAATGGAGGTGTGTGAAGTCAAACAATGGTGGTGTGTGAAGTCACATAATGGAGGTGTGTGAAGTCACAGAGTGGAAGAGTGTGAAGTCAAAACGGAGGTGTGTGAACTCAAAGAATGGAGGTGTGTGAAGTCACAGAATGGAGGTGTGTGAAATCAAAATGGTGGTGTGTGAAGTCACAAATGGAGGTGTGTGAAGTCACAGAATGTAGGTGTGTGAAGTCAAAATGGAGGTGTGTGAAGTCAAAGAATGGAGGTGTGTGAACTCATAGAATGGAGGTGTGTGAAGTCATGGAATGGAGGTTCGTGAAGTCAAACATTGGAAGTGTGGGAAGTTACAGAAAGAAGATGAGTGAAGTCATAGAATGGAGGTGTGTGAAATCAGAATGCAGGTGTGGGAAGTCATAGAATGGAGGTGTGTGAAGTCATAGAATGGAGGTGTGTGATGTCACATAATGGAGGTGTGTGAAGTCAGAATGGAGGTGTGAAGTCATAGAATGGAGGTGGGTGAAGTCATAGAATGGAATTGTGTGAAGTCATAAAATGGAGGTGTGTGGAGTCACAGAATGGAGGGTATGAGGTCATAGAATGGAGGTGTGTGAGGTCACAGAATGGACGGTATTAAGTCATAGAATGTAGGTGTGTGAAGTTACAGAAATGAGGTGTTTGAAGTCATATATTGGAGTTCTGTGAATTCAAAATGGATGTGTGAAGTCACAGAATGGAGGTGTGTGAAATTATAGAGTGAGGGTGTGTGAGGTCATAGAATGGAGGTGTGTGAAGTCACAGAATGGAGATGTGTGAAGTCATAAAATGGAGGTGTGTGAAGTCATAGAATGGAAGTGTGTGAAGTCACACAATGGAGGTGTGTGAAGTCTCAGAATGGAGGTGTGTGAAGTCACAGAATGGAGGTGTGTGACTCAGAATGGAGGTTTGTGAAGTCACAGAATGGAGGTGTGTAAAGTCATAGAATGGAAATGTGTGAAGTCATAGAATGGAGGTGTGTGAAGTCAGAATGGAGATGTGTGAAGTCACCGAATGGAGGTTTGTGAAGTCATAGAATGGAGTTGTGTGAAGTCATAGAATGGATGTTTCTCAAGTAAAAATGAAGGTGTGTGAACTCATAGAATGGAGGTGTGTGAAGTCACAGAATGGAGGTGTGTGAAGTCAGAATGGAGGTGTGTAGTCATAGATTGGAGGTGGGTGAAGTCATAGAAAGGAGGTGTGGGAAGTCATGGAATGGAGGAGTATGAAGTCATAGAGTGCAGGTGAGTGAAGTCACAGATTCGAGGTCTGTGAAGCCATAGAATGGAGGTGTGTGAAGTCAGAATGGAGGTGTGTGAAGTCATAGATGGAGTTGTGTGAAGTCATAGTATGGAGGTGTGTGAAATCATAGAATGGAGTTTTGTGAAGTCACAGAATGGAGCTGTGTGAATTCAGAATGGAGGTGTGTGAAGTCATAGAATGGAGGTGTGTGAAGTCATAGAATGGAGGTGTGTGAAGTCAGAATGGAGGTGTGTGAACTCATAGAATGGAGGTGTGTGAAGTCACAGAATGGAAGTGTGTGAAGTCATAGAATGGAGCTGTGTGAAGTCACAGAATGGAGGTGTGTGAAGTCATAGAATGGAGGTATGTGAAGTCACAGAATGGAGGTGTGTAAAGTCATAGAATGGAGATGTGTGAAGTTATAGAATGGATTTTGTAATGTAATAATATAGGTGTGCAAGTCATAGAATGGAGCTGTGTGAAGTCAGAATGGAGGTGTGTGAAGTCACAGAATGGAGTTGTGTCAACTCAGAATTTAGGTGTGTGAAGTCAAGAATGGAGGTGTGTGAAGTCATAGAATGCAGGTGTGTGAAGTCATAGAATGGAGGTGTGTGAAGTCAGAATGGAGGTGTGTGAAGTCACAGAATTCAGGTGTGTGAACACAGAATGGAGGTGTGTGAAGTCATAGAATGTAAGTGTGTGAAGTCATAGAATGGAGGTGTGTGAAGTCACAGAATTGAGGTGTTTGAAGTCATATATTAGAGGTGTGTGAAGTCAAAATGGATGTGTGAAGTCATAGAATGGAGGTGTGTGAAATCATAGAATGAGGGTGTGTGAGGTCATAGAATGGAGGTGTGTGAAGTCACAGAATGGAGGTGTGTGAACTCAGAATGGAGGTGTGTGAAGTCACAGAATGGAGGTTTGTGAAGTCATAGAATGGAGGTGTGTGAGGTCATAGAATGGATGTTTCTGAAGGAAAAATGAAGGTGTGTGAAGTCATAGAATGGAGGTGTGTGAAGTCACAGAATGGAGGTGTGTGAAGTCAGAATGGAGGTGTGTAGTCATAGATTGGAGGTGGGTGAAGTCATAGAAAGGAGGTGTGGGAAGTTATAGAATGGAGGGGTGTGAAGTCATAGAGTGCAGGTGAGTGAAGTCACATATTCGAGGTCTGTGAAGCCATAGAATGGAGGTGTGTGATGTCAGAATTGAGGTGTGCAAAGTCATAGAATAGAGGTGTGTGAAGTCAGAATGGAGGTGTGTGAAGTCATAGATGGAGTTGTGTGAAGTCATAGTATGGAGGTGTGTGAAATCATAGAATGGAGTTTTGTGAAGTCACAGAATTGAGCTGTGTGAATTCAGAATGGAGGTGTGTGAAGTAATAGAATGGAGGTGTGTGAAGTCAGAATGGAGGTGTGTGAACTCATAGAATGGAGGTGTGTGACGTCACAATGGAAGTGTGTGAAGTCATAGAATAGAGGTGTGTGAAGTCACAGAATGGAGGTGGGTGAAGTCACAGAATGGAGGTTTGTGAAGTCAGAGAATGGAGGTATGTAAAGTCAAATTGGAGGGGTGTGAAGTCGGAGAATGGAGGTGTGTGAAGTCACAGAATGGAGGTGTGTGAAGTCACAGAGTGGAAGTGTGTGAAGTCATAGAACTGAGGTGTGTGAAGTCAGAATGGAGCTGTGTAAAGTCACAGAATGGAGGTGTGTGAACTCCAAATGGAGGTGTGTGAAGTCACAGAATGGAGGTTTGCGAAGTCATAGAATGGAGGTGTGTGAAGACAAAATTGTGGTGTGTGAACTCATAGAATGGAAGTGTGTGAACTAATAGATTGGAGGTGTGTGTAGTCGTGGAATGGAGGTGTGTGAAGTCAAAGAATGGAGGTGTGTGAAGTCAAACAATGGTGGTGTGTGAAGTCACATAATGGAGGTGTGTGAAGTCACAGAGTGGAAGTGTGTGAAGTCAAAACGGAGGTGTGTGAACTCAAAGAATGGAGGTGTGTGAAGTCACAGAATGGAGGTGTGTGAAATCAAAATGGTGGTGTGTGAAGTCACAAATGGAGGTGTGTGAAGTCACAGAATGTAGGTGTGTGAAGTCAAAATGGAGGTGTGTGAAGTCAAAGAATGGAGGTGTGTGAACTCATAGAATGGAGGTGTGTGAAGTCATGGAATGGAGGTTCGTGAAGTCAAACATTGGAAGTGTGGGAAGTTACAGAAAGAAGATGAGTGAAGTCATAGAATGGAGGTGTGTGAAATCAGAATGCAGGTGTGGGAAGTCATAGAATGGAGGTGTGTGAAGTCATAGAATGGAGGTGTGTGATGTCACAGAATGGAGGTGTGTGAAGTCAGAATGGAGGTGTGAAGTCATAGAATGGAGGTGGGTGAAGTCATAGAATGGAATTGTGTGAAGTCATAGAATGGAGGTGTGTGGAGTCACAGAATGGAGGGTATGAGGTCATAGAATGGAGGTGTGTGAGGTGACAGAATTGAGGTGTTTGAAGTCATATATTGGAGGTGTCTGAAGTCAAAATGGATGTGTTAAGTCATAGAATGGAGGTGTGTGAAATCATAGAATGAGGGTGTGTGAGGTCATAGAATGGAGGTGTGTGAAGTCACAGAATGGAGGTGTGTGAAGTCATAAAATGGAGGTCGGTGAAGTCATAGAAAGGAGGTGTGGGAAGTCATAGAATGGTGGAGTGAGAAGTCATAGAGTGGAGGTGAGTGAAGTCACATATTCGAGGTCTCTGAAGTCATAGAATGGAGGTGTGTGAAGTCAGAATGGAGGTGTGTGAAGTCATAGAATGGAGGTGTGTGAAGTCACAGAATGGAGGTGTGAGAAGTCAAAATGGAGGTGTGTGACTTCATAAAATGGAGGTGTGTGAAGTCATAGAATGGAGGTGTGTGAAATCATAGAATGGAGGTTTGTGAAGTTACAGAATGGAGGTGTGTGAACTCAGAATGGAGGTGTGTGAAGTCACAGAATGGAGGTGTGTGAAGTCATAGCATGGAGGTATGTCGAATTATAGAATGGAAGTGTGTGAAGTCATAGAATGGAGGTATTTGAAATCACAGAATTGAGGTGTTTGAAGTCATATATTAGAGGTGTGTGAAGTCAAAATGGATGTTTGAAGTCATAGAATGGAGTTCTGTGAAATCATAGAATGAGGGTGTGTGAGGTCATAGAATGGAGGTGTGTGAAGTCACAGAATGGAGGTGTGTGAAGTTATAAAATGGAGGTGTGTGAAGTCATAGAATGGAAGTGTGTGAAGTCACACAATGGAGGTGTGTGAAGTCACAGAATGGAGGTGTGTGAAGTCACAGAATGGAGGTGTGTGAAGTCATAGAATGGAAGTTTGTGAAGTCATAGAATGGAGGTGTGTGAAGTCAGAATGGAGATGTGTGACGTCACCGAATGGAGTTTTGTCAACTCAGAATGGAGTTGTGTGAAGTCACAGAATGGAGGTTTGTGAAGTCATAGAATGGAGGTGTGTGAAGTCATAGAATGGATGTTTGTGAAGGAAAAATGAAGGTGTGTGAAGTCATAGAATGGAAGTGTGTGAAGTCAGAGAATGGAGGTGTGTGAAGTCACAATGGAGGTGGGTAGTCATAGATTGGAGGTGGTTGACGTCACAGAAAGGAGTTGTGGTAGGTCATAGAATGGAGGAGTGTGAAGTCATAGAGTGCAGGTGAGTGAAGTCACAGATTCGAGGTCTGTGAAGTAATAGAATGGAGTGTGTGAAGTCATAGATGGAGTTGTGTCAAGTCATAGTATGGAGGTGTGTGAAACCATAGAATGGAGTTTTGTGAAGTCACAGAATGAGGCTGTGTGAATTCAGAATGGAGGTGTGTGAAGTCATAGAATGGAGGTGTGTGAAATCATAGAATGAGGGTGTGTGAGGTCATAGAATTGAGGTGTGTGAAGTCACAGAATGGAGGTGTGTGAAGTGATAAAATGGAGGTGGGTGAAGTCATAGAAAGGAGGTGTGGGAAGTCATAGAATGGAGGAGTGTGAAGTCATAGAGTGGAGGGGATTGACGTCACATATTCGAGGTCTGTGAAGTCATAGAATGGAGGTGTGTGAAGTCAGAATGGAGGTGTGTGAAGTCATAGAATGGAGGTGTGTGAACTCATAGAATGGAGGTGTGTGACGTCACAATGGAAGTGTGTGAAGTCATAGAATGGAGGTGTTTGAAGTCACAGAATGGAGGTGTGTGAAGTCATAGAATGGAGGTATGTGAAGTCACAGAATGGAGGTGTGTAAAGTCATAGAATGGAGGTGTGTGAACTTATAGAATGGATGTTTGTAAAGTAAGAATGGAGGTGTGTGAAGTCATAGAAGGGAGCTGTGTGAAGTCAGAATGGAGGTGTATGAAGTCACAGAATGGAGGTGTGTGAAGTCACAGAATGGAGGTGTGTGAAGTCATAGAATGGAGGTATGTGAAGTCACAGAATGGAGGTGTGTAAAGTCATAGAATGGAGGTGTGTGAAGTTATAGAATGGATGTTAGTAAAGTAAGAATGGAGGTGTGTGAAGTCATAGAATGGAGCTGTGTGAAGTCAGAATGGAGGTGTGTGAAGTCACCGAATGGAGGTGTATGAAGTCACAGAATGGAAGTGTGTGAAGTCATAGAATGGAGGTGTGTGAAGTCAGAATGGAGGTGTGTGAAGTCACCGAATGGAGGTGTGTGAACTCCGAATGGAGGTGTGTGAAGTCACACAATGGAGGTTTGCGAAGTCATAGAATGGAGGTGTGTGAAGACAAAATTGTGGTGTGTGAACTCATAGAATGGATGTGTGTGAACTAATAGAATCGAGGTGTGTGAAGTCGTGGAATGGAGGTGTGTGAAGTCAAAGAGTGCAGGTGAGTGAAGTCACAGATTCGAGGTCTGTGAAGTAATAGAATGGAGTGTGTGAAGTCATAGATGGAGTTGTGTCAAGTCATAGTATGGAGGTGTGTGAAACCATAGAATGGAGTTTTGTGAAGTCACAGAATGAGGCTGTGTGAATTCAGAATGGAGGTGTGTGAAGTCATAGAATGGAGGTGTGTGAAATCATAGAATGAGGGTTTGTGAGGTCATAGAATTGAGGTGTGTGAAGTCACAGAATGGAGGTGTGTGAAGTGATAAAATGGAGGTGGGTGAAGTCATAGAAAGGAGGTGTGGGAAGTCATAGAATGGAGGAGTGTGAAGTCATAGAGTGGAGGGGATTGACGTCACATATTCGAGGTCTGTGAAGTCATAGAATGGAAATGTGTGAAGTCATAGAATGGAGGTGTGTGAAGTCAGAATGGAGATGTGTGAAGTCACCGAATGGAGGTTTGTGAAGTCATAGAATGGAGTTGTGTGAAGTCATAGAATGGATGTTTCTCAAGTAAAAATGAAGGTGTGTGAACTCATAGAATGGAGGTGTGTGAAGTCACAGAATGGAGGTGTGTGAAGTCAGAATGGAGGTGTGTAGTCATAGATTGGAGGTGGGTGAAGTCATAGAAAGGAGGTGTGGGAAGTCATGGAATGGAGGAGTATGAAGTCATAGAGTGCAGGTGAGTGAAGTCACAGATTCGAGGTCTGTGAAGCCATAGAATGGAGGTGTGTGAAGTCAGAATGGATGTGTGTGAAGTCATAGATGGAGTTGTGTGAAGTCATAGTATGGAGGTGTGTGAAATCATAGAATGGAGTTTTGTGAAGTCACAGAATGGAGCTGTGTGAATTCAGAATGGAGGTGTGTGAAGTCATAGAATGGAGGTGTGTGAAGTCATAGAATGGAGGTGTGTGAAGTCAGAATGGAGGTGTGTGAACTCATAGAATGGAGGTGTGTGAAGTCACAGAATGGAAGTGTGTGAAGTCATAGAATGGAGCTGTGTGAAGTCACAGAATGGAGGTGTGTGAAGTCATAGAATGGAGGTATGTGAAGTCACAGAATGGAGGTGTGTAAAGTCATAGAATGGAGATGTGTGAAGTTATAGAATGGATTTTGTAATGTAATAATATAGGTGTGCAAGTCATAGAATGGAGCTGTGTGAAGTCAGAATGGAGGTGTGTGAAGTCACAGAATGGAGTTGTGTCAACTCAGAATTTAGGTGTGTGAAGTCAAGAATGGAGGTGTGTGAAGTCATAGAATGCAGGTGTGTGAAGTCATAGAATGGAGGTGTGTGAAGTCAGAATGGAGGTGTGTGAAGTCACAGAATTCAGGTGTGTGAACACAGAATGGAGGTGTGTGAAGTCATAGAATGTAAGTGTGTGAAGTCATAGAATGGAGGTGTGTGAAGTCACAGAATTGAGGTGTTTGAAGTCATATATTAGAGGTGTGTGAAGTCAAAATGGATGTGTGAAGTCATAGAATGGAGGTGTGTGAAATCATAGAATGAGGGTGTGTGAGGTCATAGAATGGAGGTGTGTGAAGTCACAGAATGGAGGTGTGTGAACTCAGAATGGAGGTGTGTGAAGTCACAGAATGGAGGTTTGTGAAGTCATAGAATGGAGGTGTGTGAGGTCATAGAATGGATGTTTCTGAAGGAAAAATGAAGGTGTGTGAAGTCATAGAATGGAGGTGTGTGAAGTCACAGAATGGAGGTGTGTAAAGTCAGAATGGAGGTGTGTAGTCATAGATTGGAGGTGGGTGAAGTCATAGAAAGGAGGTGTGGGAAGTTATAGAATGGAGGGGTGTGAAGTCATAGAGTGCAGGTGAGTGAAGTCACATATTCGAGGTCTGTGAAGCCATAGAATGGAGGTGTGTGATGTCAGAATTGAGGTGTGCAAAGTCATAGAATAGAGGTGTGTGAAGTCAGAATGGAGGTGTGTGAAGTCATAGATGGAGTTGTGTGAAGTCATAGTATGGAGGTGTGTGAAATCATAGAATGGAGTTTTGTGAAGTCACAGAATTGAGCTGTGTGAATTCAGAATGGAGGTGTGTGAAGTAATAGAATGGAGGTGTGTGAAGTCAGAATGGAGGTGTGTGAACTCATAGAATGGAGGTGTGTGACGTCACAATGGAAGTGTGTGAAGTCATAGAATAGAGGTGTGTGAAGTCACAGAATGGAGGTGGGTGAAGTCACAGAATGGAGGTTTGTGAAGTCAGAGAATGGAGGTATGTGAAGTCAAATTGGAGGGGTGTGAAGTCGGAGAATGGAGGTGTGTGAAGTCACAGAATGGAGGTGGGTGAAGTCACAGAATGGAGGTGTGTGAAGTCACAGAGTGGAAGTGTGTGAAGTCATAGAACTGAGGTGTGTGAAGTCAGAATGGAGCTGTGTAAAGTCACAGAATGGAGGTGTGTGAACTCCAAATGGAGGTGTGTGAAGTCACAGAATGGAGGTTTGCGAAGTCATAGAATGGAGGTGTGTGAAGACAAAATTGTGGTGTGTGAACTCATAGAATGGAAGTGTGTGAACTAATAGATTGGAGGTGTGTGTAGTCGTGGAATGGAGGTGTGTGAAGTCAAAGAATGGAGGTGTGTGAAGTCAAACAATGGTGGTGTGTGAAGTCACATAATGGAGGTGTGTGAAGTCACAGAGTGGAAGTGTGTGAAGTCAAAACGGAGGTGTGTGAACTCAAAGAATGGAGGTGTGTGAAGTCACAGAATGGAGGTGTGTGAAATCAAAATGGTGGTGTGTGAAGTCACAAATGGAGGTGTGTGAAGTCACAGAATGTAGGTGTGTGAAGTCAAAATGGAGGTGTGTGAAGTCAAAGAATGGAGGTGTGTGAACTCATAGAATGGAGGTGTGTGAAGTCATGGAATGGAGGTTCGTGAAGTCAAACATTGGAAGTGTGGGAAGTTACAGAAAGAAGATGAGTGAAGTCATAGAATGGAGGTGTGTGAAATCAGAATGCAGGTGTGGGAAGTCATAGAATGGAGGTGTGTGAAGTCATAGAATGGAGGTGTGTGATGTCACAGAATGGAGGTGTGTGAAGTCAGAATGGAGGTGTGAAGTCATAGAATGGAGGTGGGTGAAGTCATAGAATGGAATTGTGTGAAGTCATAGAATGGAGGTGTGTGGAGTCACAGAATGGAGGGTATGAGGTCATAGAATGGAGGTGTGTGAGGTGACAGAATTGAGGTGTTTGAAGTCATATATTGGAGGTGTCTGAAGTCAAAATGGATGTGTTAAGTCATAGAATGGAGGTGTGTGAAATCATAGAATGAGGGTGTGTGAGGTCATAGAATGGAGGTGTGTGAAGTCACAGAATGGAGGTGTGTGAAGTCATAAAATGGAGGTCGGTGAAGTCATAGAAAGGAGGTGTGGAAAGTCATAGAATGGTGGAGTGAGAAGTCATAGAGTGGAGGTGAGTGAAGTCACATATTCGAGGTCTCTGAAGTCATAGAATGGAGGTGTGTGAAGTCAGAATGGAGGTGTGTGAAGTCATAGAATGGAGGTGTGTGAAGTCACAGAATGGAGGTGTGAGAAGTCAAAATGGAGGTGTGTGACTTCATAAAATGGAGGTGTGTGAAGTCATAGAATGGAGGTGTGTGAAATCATAGAATGGAGGTTTGTGAAGTTACAGAATGGAGGTGTGTGAACTCAGAATGGAGGTGTGTGAAGTCACAGAATGGAGGTGTGTGAAGTCATAGCATGGAGGTATGTCGAATTATAGAATGGAAGTGTGTGAAGTCATAGAATGGAGGTGTTTGAAATCACAGAATTGAGGTGTTTGAAGTCATATATTAGAGGTGTGTGAAGTCAAAATGGATGTTTGAAGTCATAGAATGGAGTTCTGTGAAATCATAGAATGAGGGTGTGTGAGGTCATAGAATGGAGGTGTGTGAAGTCACAGAATGGAGGTGTGTGAAGTTATAAAATGGAGGTGTGTGAAGTCATAGAATGGAAGTGTGTGAAGTCACACAATGGAGGTGTGTGAAGTCACAGAATGGAGGTGTGTGAAGTCACAGAATGGAGGTGTGTGAAGTCATAGAATGGAAGTTTGTGAAGTCATAGAATGGAGGTGTGTGAAGTCAGAATGGAGATGTGTGACGTCACCGAATGGAGTTTTGTCAACTCAGAATGGAGTTGTGTGAAGTCACAGAATGGAGGTTTGTGAAGTCATAGAATGGAGGTGTGTGAAGTCATAGAATGGATGTTTGTGAAGGAAAAATGAAGGTGTGTGAAGTCATAGAATGGAAGTGTGTGAAGTCAGAGAATGGAGGTGTGTGAAGTCACAATGGAGGTGGGTAGTCATAGATTGGAGGTGGTTGACGTCACAGAAAGGAGTTGTGGTAGGTCATAGAATGGAGGAGTGTGAAGTCATAGAGTGCAGGTGAGTGAAGTCACAGATTCGAGGTCTGTGAAGTAATAGAATGGAGTGTGTGAAGTCATAGATGGAGTTGTGTCAAGTCATAGTATGGAGGTGTGTGAAACCATAGAATGGAGTTTTGTGAAGTCACAGAATGAGGCTGTGTGAATTCAGAATGGAGGTGTGTGAAGTCATAGAATGGAGGTGTGTGAAATCATAGAATGAGGGTGTGTGAGGTCATAGAATTGAGGTGTGTGAAGTCACAGAATGGAGGTGTGTGAAGTGATAAAATGGAGGTGGGTGAAGTCATAGAAAGGAGGTGTGGGAAGTCATAGAATGGAGGAGTGTGAAGTCATAGAGTGGAGGGGATTGACGTCACATATTCGAGGTCTGTGAAGTCATAGAATGGAGGTGTGTGAAGTCAGAATGGAGGTGTGTGAAGTCATAGAATGGAGGTGTGTGAACTCATAGAATGGAGGTGTGTGACGTCACAATGGAAGTGTGTGAAGTCATAGAATGGAGGTGTTTGAAGTCACAGAATGGAGGTGTGTGAAGTCATAGAATGGAGGTATGTGAAGTCACAGAATGGAGGTGTGTAAAGTCATAGAATGGAGGTGTGTGAACTTATAGAATGGATGTTTGTAAAGTAAGAATGGAGGTGTGTGAAGTCATAGAAGGGAGCTGTGTGAAGTCAGAATGGAGGTGTATGAAGTCACAGAATGGAGGTGTGTGAAGTCACAGAATGGAGGTGTGTGAAGTCATAGAATGGAGGTATGTGAAGTCACAGAATGGAGGTGTGTAAAGTCATAGAATGGAGGTGTGTGAAGTTATAGAATGGATGTTAGTAAAGTAAGAATGGAGGTGTGTGAAGTCATAGAATGGAACTGTGTGAAGTCAGAATGGAGGTGTGTGAAGTCACCGAATGGAGGTGTGTGAAGTCACAGAATGGAAGTGTGTGAAGTCATAGAATGGAGGTGTGTGAAGTCAGAATGGAGGTGTGTGAAGTCACCGAATGGAGGTGTGTGAACTCCGAATGGAGGTGTGTGAAGTCACACAATGGAGGTTTGCGAAGTCATAGAATGGAGGTGTGTGAAGACAAAATTGTGGTGTGTGAACTCATAGAATGGATGTGTGTGAACTAATAGAATCGAGGTGTGTGAAGTCGTGGAATGGAGGTGTGTGAAGTCAAAGAGTGCAGGTGAGTGAAGTCACAGATTCGAGGTCTGTGAAGTAATAGAATGGAGTGTGTGAAGTCATAGATGGAGTTGTGTCAAGTCATAGTATGGAGGTGTGTGAAACCATAGAATGGAGTTTTGTGAAGTCACAGAATGAGGCTGTGTGAATTCAGAATGGAGGTGTGTGAAGTCATAGAATGGAGGTGTGTGAAATCATAGAATGAGGGTTTGTGAGGTCATAGAATTGAGGTGTGTGAAGTCACAGAATGGAGGTGTGTGAAGTGATAAAATGGAGGTGGGTGAAGTCATAGAAAGGAGGTGTGGGAAGTCATAGAATGGAGGAGTGTGAAGTCATAGAGTGGAGGGGATTGACGTCACATATTCGAGGTCTGTGAAGTCATAGAATGGAAATGTGTGAAGTCATAGAATGGAGGTGTGTGAAGTCAGAATGGAGATGTGTGAAGTCACCGAATGGAGGTTTGTGAAGTCATAGAATGGAGTTGTGTGAAGTCATAGAATGGATGTTTCTCAAGTAAAAATGAAGGTGTGTGAACTCATAGATTGGAGATGTGTGAAGTCACAGAATGGAGGTGTGTGAAGTCAGAATGGAGGTGTGTAGTCATAGATTGGAGGTGGGTGAAGTCATAGAAAGGAGGTGTGGGAAGTCATGGAATGGAGGAGTATGAAGTCATAGAGTGCAGGTGAGTGAAGTCACAGATTCGAGGTCTGTGAAGCCATAGAATGGAGGTGTGTGAAGTCAGAATGGAGGTGTGTGAAGTCATAGATGGAGTTGTGTGAAGTCATAGTATGGAGGTGTGTGAAATCATAGAATGGAGTTTTGTGAAGTCACAGAATGGAGCTGTGTGAATTCAGAATGGAGGTGTGTGAAGTCATAGAATGGAGGTGTGTGAAGTCATAGAATGGAGGTGTGTGAAGTCAGAATGGAGGTGTGTGAACTCATAGAATGGAGGTGTGTGAAGTCACAGAATGGAAGTGTGTGAAGTCATAGAATGGAGCTGTGTGAAGTCACAGAATGGAGGTGTGTGAAGTCATAGAATGGAGGTATGTGAAGTCACAGAATGGAGGTGTGTAAAGTCATAGAATGGAGATGTGTGAAGTTATAGAATGGATTTTGTAATGTAATAATATAGGTGTGCAAGTCATAGAATGGAGCTGTGTGAAGTCAGAATGGAGGTGTGTGAAGTCACAGAATGGAGTTGTGTCAACTCAGAATTTAGGTGTGTGAAGTCAAGAATGGAGGTGTGTGAAGTCATAGAATGCAGGTGTGTGAAGTCATAGAATGGAGGTGTGTGAAGTCAGAATGGAGGTGTGTGAAGTCACAGAATTCAGGTGTGTGAACACAGAATGGAGGTGTGTGAAGTCATAGAATGTAAGTGTGTGAAGTCATAGAATGGAGGTGTGTGAAGTCACAGAATTGAGGTGTTTGAAGTCATATATTAGAGGTGTGTGAAGTCAAAATGGATGTGTGAAGTCATAGAATGGAGGTGTGTGAAATCATAGAATGAGGGTGTGTGAGGTCATAGAATGGAGGTGTGTGAAGTCACAGAATGGAGGTGTGTGAACTCAGAATGGAGGTGTGTGAAGTCACAGAATGGAGGTTTGTGAAGTCATAGAATGGAGGTGTGTGAGGTCATAGAATGGATGTTTCTGAAGGAAAAATGAAGGTGTGTGAAGTCATAGAATGGAGGTGTGTGAAGTCACAGAATGGAGGTGTGTGAAGTCAGAATGGAGGTGTGTAGTCATAGATTGGAGGTGGGTGAAGTCATAGAAAGGAGGTGTGGGAAGTTATAGAATGGAGGGGTGTGAAGTCATAGAGTGCAGGTGAGTGAAGTCACATATTCGAGGTCTGTGAAGCCATAGAATGGAGGTGTGTGATGTCAGAATTGAGGTGTGCAAAGTCATAGAATAGAGGTGTGTGAAGTCAGAATGGAGGTGTGTGAAGTCATAGATGGAGTTGTGTGAAGTCATAGTATGGAGGTGTGTGAAATCATAGAATGGAGTTTTGTGAAGTCACAGAATTGAGCTGTGTGAATTCAGAATGGAGGTGTGTGAAGTAATAGAATGGAGGTGTGTGAAGTCAGAATGGAGGTGTGTGAACTCATAGAATGGAGGTGTGTGACGTCACAATGGAAGTGTGAAGTCATAGAATAGAGGTGTGTGAAGTCACAGAATGGAGGTGGGTGAAGTCACAGAATGGAGGTTTGTGAAGTCAGAGAATGGAGGTATGTGAAGTCAAATTGGAGGGGTGTGAAGTCGGAGAATGGAGGTGTGTGAAGTCACAGAATGGAGGTGGGTGAAGTCACAGAATGGAGGTGTGTGAAGTCACAGAGTGGAAGTGTGTGAAGTCATAGAACTGAGGTGTGTGAAGTCAGAATGGAGCTGTGTAAAGTCACAGAATGGAGGTGTGTGAACTCCGAATGGAGGTGTGTGAAGTCACAGAATGGAGGTTTGCGAAGTCATAGAATGGAGGTGTGTGAAGACAAAATTGTGGTGTGTGAACTCATAGAATGGAAGTGTGTGAACTAATAGATTGGAGGTGTGTGTAGTCGTGGAATGGAGGTGTGTGAAGTCAAAGAATGGAGGTGTGTGAAGTCAAACAATGGTGGTGTGTGAAGTCACATAATGGAGGTGTGTGAAGTCACAGAGTGGAAGTGTGTGAAGTCAAAACGGAGGTGTGTGAACTCAAAGAATGGAGGTGTGTGAAGTCACAGAATGGAGGTGTGTGAAATCAAAATGGTGGTGTGTGAAGTCACAAATGGAGGTGTGTGAAGTCACAGAATGTAGGTGTGTGAAGTCAAAATGGAGGTGTGTGAAGTCAAAGAATGGAGGTGTGTGAACTCATAGAATGGAGGTGTGTGAAGTCATGGAATGGAGGTTCGTGAAGTCAAACATTGGAAATGTGGGAAGTTACAGAAAGAAGATGAGTGAAGTCATAGAATGGAGGTGTGTGAAATCAGAATGCAGGTGTGGGAAGTCATATAATGGAGGTGTGTGAAGTCATAGAATGGAGGTGTGTGATGTCACAGAATGGAGGTGTGTGAAGTCAGAATGGAGGTGTGAAGTCATAGAAGGGAGGTGGGTGAAGTCATAGAATGGAATTGTGTGAAGTCATAGAATGGAGGTGTGTGGAGTCACAGAATGGAGGGTATGAGGTCATAGAATGGAGGTGTGTGAGGTGACAGAATTGAGGTGTTTGAAGTCATATATTGGAGGTGTCTGAAGTCAAAATGGATGTGTTAAGTCATAGAATGGAGGTGTGTGAAATCATAGAATGAGGGTGTGTGAGGTCATAGAATGGAGGTGTGTGAAGTCACAGAATGGAGGTGTGTGAAGTCATAAAATGGAGGTCGGTGAAGTCATAGAAAGGAGGTGTGGGAAGTCATAGAATGGTGGAGTGAGAAGTCATAGAGTGGAGGTGAGTGAAGTCACATATTCGAGGTCTCTGAAGTCATAGAATGGAGGTGTGTGAAGTCAGAATGGAGGTGTGTGAAGTCATAGAATGGAGGTGTGTGAAGTCACAGAATGGAGGTGTGAGAAGTCAAAATGGAGGTGTGTGACTTCATAAAATGGAGGTGTGTGAAGTCATAGAATGGAGGTGTGTGAAATCATAGAATGGAGGTTTGTGAAGTTACAGAATGGAGGTGTGTGAACTCAGAATGGAGGTGTGTGAAGTCACAGAATGGAGGTGTGTGAAGTCATAGCATGGAGGTATGTCGAATTATAGAATGGAAGTGTGTGAAGTCATAGAATGGAGGTGTTTGAAATCACAGAATTGAGGTGTTTGAAGTCATATATTAGAGGTGTGTGAAGTCAAAATGGATGTTTGAAGTCATAGAATGGAGTTCTGTGAAATCATAGAATGAGGGTGTGTGAGGTCATAGAATGGAGGTGTGTGAAGTCACAGAATGGAGGTGTGTGAAGTTATAAAATGGAGGTGTGTGAAGTCATAGAATGGAAGTGTGTGAAGTCACACAATGGAGGTGTGTGAAGTCACAGAATGGAGGTGTGTGAAGTCACAGAATGGAGGTGTGTGAAGTCATAGAATGGAAGTTTGTGAAGTCATAGAATGGAGGTGTGTGAAGTCAGAATGGAGATGTGTGACGTCACCGAATGGAGTTTTGTCAACTCAGAATGGAGTTGTGTGAAGTCACAGAATGGAGGTTTGTGAAGTCATAGAATGGAGGTGTGTGAAGTCATAGAATGGATGTTTGTGAAGGAAAAATGAAGGTGTGTGAAGTCATAGAATGGAAGTGTGTGAAGTCAGAGAATGGAGGTGTGTGAAGTCACAATGGAGGTGGGTAGTCATAGATTGGAGGTGGTTGACGTCACAGAAAGGAGTTGTGGTAGGTCATAGAATGGAGGAGTGTGAAGTCATAGAGTGCAGGTGAGTGAAGTCACAGATTCGAGGTCTGTGAAGTAATAGAATGGAGTGTGTGAAGTCATAGATGGAGTTGTGTCAAGTCATAGTATGGAGGTGTGTGAAACCATAGAATGGAGTTTTGTGAAGTCACAGAATGAGGCTGTGTGAATTCAGAATGGAGGTGTGTGAAGTCATAGAATGGAGGTGTGTGAAATCATAGAATGAGGGTGTGTGAGGTCATAGAATTGAGGTGTGTGAAGTCACAGAATGGAGGTGTGTGAAGTGATAAAATGGAGGTGGGTGAAGTCATAGAAAGGAGGTGTGGGAAGTCATAGAATGGAGGAGTGTGAAGTCATAGAGTGGAGGGGATTGACGTCACATATTCGAGGTCTGTGAAGTCATAGAATGGAGGTGTGTGAAGTCAGAATGGAGGTGTGTGAAGTCATAGAATGGAGGTGTGTGAACTCATAGAATGGAGGTGTGTGACGTCACAATGGAAGTGTGTGAAGTCATAGAATGGAGGTGTTTGAAGTCACAGAATGGAGGTGTGTGAAGTCATAGAATGGAGGTATGTGAAGTCACAGAATGGAGGTGTGTAAAGTCATAGAATGGAGGTGTGTGAACTTATAGAATGGATGTTTGTAAAGTAAGAATGGAGGTGTGTGAAGTCATAGAAGGGAGCTGTGTGAAGTCAGAATGGAGGTGTATGAAGTCACAGAATGGAGGTGTGTGAAGTCACAGAATGGAGGTGTGTGAAGTCATAGAATGGAGGTATGTGAAGTCACAGAATGGAGGTGTGTAAAGTCATAGAATGGAGGTGTGTGAAGTTATAGAATGGATGTTAGTAAAGTAAGAATGGAGGTGTGTGAAGTCATAGAATGGAGCTGTGTGAAGTCAGAATGGAGGTGTGTGAAGTCACCGAATGGAGGTGTGTGAAGTCACAGAATGGAAGTGTGTGAAGTCATAGAATGGAGGTGTGTGAAGTCAGAATGGAGGTGTGTGAAGTCACCGAATGGAGGTGTGTGAACTCCGAATGGAGGTGTGTGAAGTCACACAATGGAGGTTTGCGAAGTCATAGAATGGAGGTGTGTGAAGACAAAATTGTGGTGTGTGAACTCATAGAATGGATGTGTGTGAACTAATAGAATCGAGGTGTGTGAAGTCGTGGAATGGAGGTGTGTGAAGTCAAAGAATGGAAGTGTGTGAAGTCAAACAATGGTGGTGTGTAAAGTCACAGAATGGAGGTGTGTGAAGTCACAGAATGGAAGTGTGTGAAGTCAAAACGGAGGTGTGGGAACTCAAAGAATGGAGGTGTGTGAAGTCACAGAGTGGAGGTGTGTGAAATCAAAATGGTGGTATGTGAAGTCACAAATGGAGGTGTGTGAAGTCACAGAATGTAGGTGTGTGAAGTCAAAATGGAGGTGTGTGAAGTCAAAGAATGGAGGTGTGTGAACTCATAGAATGGAGTTGTGTGAAGTCATGGAATGGAGGTTTGTGAAGTCAAACATTGAAAGTGAGGGAAGTTACAGAAAGAAGATGTGTGAAGTCATAGAATGGAGGTGTGTGAAGTCATAGAATGGAAGTGTGTGAAGTCATAGAATGGAGGTGTGTGATGTCACAGAATGGAGGTGTGTGAACTCAGAATGGAGGTGTGAAGACATAGAATGGAGGTGGGTGAAGTCATAGAATGGAATTGTGTGAAGTCATAGAATGGAGGTGTGTGATGTCACAGAATGGAGGAGTGTGAACTCATAATGGAGGTGTGTAAAGTCACAGAATGGAGGTGTGTGAAGTCATAGAATGGAAGTGTGTGAAGTCATAGAATGGAGGTGTGTGGGATCACAGAATGGAGGGTAGGAGGTCATAGAATGGAGGTGTGTGAAGTGACAGAATTGAGGTGTTTGACGTCATATATTGGAGGTGTGTGAAGTCAAAACGGATGTGTGAACTCATAGAATGGAGGTGTGTGAAATCATAGATTGAGGGTGTGTGAGGTCATAGAATGGAGGTGTGTGAATTCACAGAATGGAGGTGGGTGAAGTCATAAAATGGAGGTGGGTGAAGTCATAGAAAGGAGGTGTGGGAAGTCATAGAATGGAGGTGTGTGAACTCATAGAATGGAGGTGTGTGATGTCACAATAGAAGTGTGTGAAGTCATAGAATGGAGGTGTGTGAAGTCACAGAATGGAGGTGTGAGAAGTCAAAATGGAGGTGTGTGAAGTCACAGAATGGAGGTGTGTGAACTCAGAATGGAGGTTTGTGAAGTCATAGAATGGAGGTGTGGGAAGTCATAGAATGGAAGTGTGTGAAGTCATAGAATGGAGGTGTGTGAAGTCAGAATGGAGATGTGTGAGGTCACCGAATGCAGTTGTGTCAACTCAGAATGGAGGTGTGTGAAGTCACAGAATGGAGGTTTGTGAAGTCATAGAATGGAGGTGTGTGAAGTCATAGAATGGATGTTTCTGAAGGAAAAATGAAGGTGTGTGAAGTCAAAGAATGGAGGTGTGTGAAGTCAGAGAATGGAGGTGTGTGAAGTCAGAATGGAGGTGGGTAGTCATAGATTGGAGGTGGGTGACGTCATAGAAAGGAGGTGTGGTAAGTCATAGAATGGAGGAGTGTGAAGTCATAGAGTGCAGGTGAGTGAAGTCACAGATTCGAGGTCTGTGAATTCATAGAATGGAGTTGTGTGATGTCAGAATGGAGGTGTGCGAAGTCATACAATACAGGTGTGTGATGTCAGAATGGAGGTGTGTGAAGTCATAGATGGAGTTGTGTGAAGTCGCAGTATGGAGGTGTGTGAAACCATAGCATGGAGTTTTGTGAAGTCACAGAATGGAGCTGTGTGAATTCAGAATGGAGGTGTGTGAAGTAATAGAATGGAGGTGTGTGAAGTCAGAATGGAGGTGTGTGTAGTCATAGAATGGAGGTATGTGAAGTCACAGAATGGAGGTGTGTAAAGTCATAGAATGGAGTTGTGTGAAGTTATAGATTGGATGTTTGTAAAGTAAGAATGGAGGTGTGTGAAGTCATAGAATGGAGCTGTGTGAAGTCAGAATGGAGGTGTGTGAAGTCACCGAATGGAGGTGTGTGAAGTCATAGAATGGAAGTGTGTGAAGTCATAGAATGGAGGTGTGTGAAGTCAGAATGGAGGTGTGTGAAGTCACCGAATGGAGGTGTGTGAACTCCGAATGGAGGTGTGTGAAGTCACACAATGGAGGTTTGCGAAGTCATAGAATGGAGGTGTGTGAAGACAAAATTGTGGTGTGTGAACTCATAGAATGGATGTGTGTGAACTAATAGAATCGAGGTGTGTGAAGTCGTGGAATGGAGGTGTGTGAAGTCAAAGAATGGAAGTGTGTGAAGTCAAACAATGGTGGTGTGTAAAGTCACAGAATGGAGGTGTGTGAAGTCACAGAATGGAAGTGTGTGAAGTCAAAACGGAGGTGTGGGAACTCAAAGAATGGAGGTGTGTGAAGTCACAGAGTGGAGGTGTGTGAAATCAAAATGGTGGTATGTGAAGTCACAAATGGAGGTGTGTGAAGTCACAGAATGTAGGTGTGTGAAGTCAAAATGGAGGTGTGTGAAGTCAAAGAATGGAGGTGTGTGAACTCATAGAATGGAGTTGTGTGAAGTCATGGAATGGAGGTTTGTGAAGTCAAACATTGAAAGTGAGGGAAGTTACAGAAAGAAGATGTGTGAAGTCATAGAATGGAGGTGTGTGAAGTCATAGAATGGAAGTGTGTGAAGTCATAGAATGGAGGTGTGTGATGTCACAGAATGGAGGTGTGTGAACTCAGAATGGAGGTGTGAAGACATAGAATGGAGGTGGGTGAAGTCATAGAATGGAATTGTGTGAAGTCATAGAATGGAGGTGTGTGATGTCACAGAATGGAGGAGTGTGAACTCATAATGGAGGTGTGTAAAGTCACAGAATGGAGGTGTGTGAAGTCATAGAATGGAAGTGTGTGAAGTCATAGAATGGAGGTGTGTGGGATCACAGAATGGAGGGTAGGAGGTCATAGAATGGAGGTGTGTGAAGTGACAGAATTGAGGTGTTTGAAGTCATATATTGGAGGTGTGTGAAGTCAAAACGGATGTGTGAACTCATAGAATGGAGGTGTGTGAAATCATAGATTGAGGGTGTGTGAGGTCATAGAATGGAGGTGTGTGAATTCACAGAATGGAGGTGGGTGAAGTCATAAAATGGAGGTGGGTGAAGTCATAGAAAGGAGGTGTGGGAAGTCATAGAATGGAGGTGTGTGAACTCATAGAATGGAGGTGTGTGATGTCACAATAGAAGTGTGTGAAGTCATAGAATGGAGGTGTGTGAAGTCACAGAATGGAGGTGTGAGAAGTCAAAATGGAGGTGTGTGAAGTCACAGAATGGAGGTGTGTGAACTCAGAATGGAGGTTTGTGAAGTCATAGAATGGAGGTGTGGGAAGTCATAGAATGGAAGTGTGTGAAGTCATAGAATGGAGGTGTGTGAAGTCAGAATGGAGATGTGTGAGGTCACCGAATGCAGTTGTGTCAACTCAGAATGGAGGTGTGTGAAGTCACAGAATGGAGGTTTGTGAAGTCATAGAATGGAGGTGTGTGAAGTCATAGAATGGATGTTTCTGAAGGAAAAATGAAGGTGTGTGAAGTCAAAGAATGGAGGTGTGTGAAGTCAGAGAATGGAGGTGTGTGAAGTCAGAATGGAGGTGGGTAGTCATAGATTAGAGGTGGGTGACGTCATAGAAAGGAGGTGTGGTAAGTCATAGAATGGAGGAGTGTGAAGTCATAGAGTGCAGGTGAGTGAAGTCACAGATTCGAGGTCTGTGAATTCATAGAATGGAGTTGTGTGATGTCAGAATGGAGGTGTGCGAAGTCATACAATACAGGTGTGTGATGTCAGAATGGAGGTGTGTGAAGTCATAGATGGAGTTGTGTGAAGTCGCAGTATGGAGGTGTGTGAAACCATAGCATGGAGTTTTGTGAAGTCACAGAATGGAGCTGTGTGAATTCAGAATGGAGGTGTGTGAAGTAATAGAATGGAGGTGTGTGAAGTCAGAATGGAGGTGTGTGTAGTCATAGAATGGAGGTATGTGAAGTCACAGAATGGAGGTGTGTAAAGTCATAGAATGGAGTTGTGTGAAGTTATAGATTGGATGTTTGTAAAGTAAGAATGGAGGTGTGTGAAGTCATAGAATGGAGCTGTGTGAAGTCAGAATGGAGGTGTGTGAAGTCACAGAATGGAGGAGTGTGAAGTCACAGAATTGAGGTGTGTGAAGTCACAGAATGGAAGTGTGTGAAGTCATAGAATTGACGTGTGTGAAGTCAGAATGGAGGTGTGTGAAGTCACAGAATGCAGGTGTGTGAACTCCGAATGGAGGTGTGTGAAGTCACAGAATGGAGGTGATTGAAGTCAAAAAATGGTGGTGTGTGAAGTCACAGAATGGAGGTGTGTGAAGTCATAGAATTGAGGTGTGTGAAGTCAGAATGGAGGTGTGTGAAGTCACCGAATGCAGGTGTGTGAACTCCGAATGGAGGTGTGTGAAGTCACAGAATGTAGGTGTTTTAAGTCAACAATGGTGGTGTGTGAAGTCACAGAATGGAGGTGTGTGAAGTCACAGAAAGGAAGTGTGTGAAGTCAAAACGGAGGTGTGTGAACTCAAAGAATGGAGGTGTGTGAAGTAATAGAATGGAGCTGTGTGAAGTCAGAATGGAGGTGTGTGAAGTCACAGAATGGAGGTGTGTGAAGTCAGAGAATGGAGGTGTGTGAAGTCACAGAATGGAAGTGTGTGAAGTCATAGAATTGAGGTGTGTGAAGTCAGAATGGAGGTGTGTGAAGTCACAGAATGCGGGTGTGTGAACTCCGAATGGAGGTGCGTGAAGTCACAGAATGGAGGTGTTTGAAGTCAAAAAATGGTGGTGTGTGAAGTCACAGAATGCAGGTGTGTGAAGTGATAAAATGGAGGTGGGTGAAGTCATAGAAAGGAGGTGTGGGAAGTCATAGAATGGAGGAGTGTGAAGTCATAGAGTGGAGGTGATTGAAGTCACATATTCGAGGTCTGTGAAGTCATAGAATGGAGGTGTGTGAAGTCAGAATGGAGGTGTGTGAAGTCGTAGAATGGAGGTGTGTGAACTCATAGAATGGAGGTGTGTGACGTCACAATGGAAGAGTGTGAAGTCATAGAATGGAGGTGTTTGAAGTCACAGAATGGAGGTGTGTGAAGTCATAGAATGGAGGTATGTGAAGTCAAAGAATGGAGGTGTGTAAAGTCATAGAATGGAGGTGTGTGAAGTTATAGAATGGATGATTTTAAAGTAAGAATGGAGGTGTGTGAATTCATAGAAGGGAGCTGTGTGAAGTCAGAATGGAGGAGTGTGAAGTCACAGAATGGAGGTGTGTGAAGTCACAGAATGGAGGTGTGTGAAGTCATAGAATGTAGGTATGTGAAGTCACAGAATGGAGGTGTGTAAAGTCAAAGAATGGAGGTGTGTGAAGTTATAGAATGGATGTTTGTAAAGTAAGAATGGAGGTGTGTGAAGTCATAGAATGGAGCTGTGTGAAGTCAGAATGGAGGTGTGTGAAGTCACCGAATGGAGGTGTGTGAACTCCGAATGGAGGTGTGTGAAGTCACAGAATGGAGGTGTGTGAAATCACAGAATAGAGGTGTGTGAACTCAGAATGGAGGTGTGTGAAGTCAGAGAATGGAGGTGTGTGAAGTCATAGAATGGAAGTGTGTGAAGTCATAGAATGGATGTGTGTGAAGTCAGAATGGAGGTGTGTGAAGTCACAGAATGGAGGTTTGTGAAGTCATAGAATGGAAGTGTGTGAAGTCATAGAATGGATGTTTCTCAAGTAAGAATGAAGGTGTGTGAAGTCATAGAATGGAGGTGTGTGAAGTCATAGAATGGAGGTGTGTGAAGTCACAGAATGGAGGTGTGTGAAGTCAGAATGGAGGTGTGTGAAGTCATAGAATGGAGGTGTGTGAAGTCAGAATGGAGGTGTGTGCACTCATAGAATGGAGGTGTGTGACGTCACAATGGAAGTGTGTGAAGTCATAGAATGGAAGTGTGTGAAGTCAGAGAATTTAGGTGTGTGAAGTCATAGAATGGAGGCATGTGAAGTCACAGAATGGAGGTGTGTAAAGTCAAAGAATGGATGTGTGTGAAGATATAGAATGGATGTTTGTAAAGTAAGAATGAAGGTGTGTGAAGTCATAGAATGGAGGTGTGTGAAGTCACAGAATGGAGGTGTGTCAACTCAGAATTTAGGTGTGTGAAGTCAAAGAATAGAGGTGTGTGAAGTCATAGAATGGAGGTGTGTGAAGTTATAAAATGGAGGTGTGTGAAGTTATAGAATGGACGTGTGTGAAGTCACAGAGTGGAGGTGTGTGAAGTCAGAGTGGAGGTGAGTAGTCATAGATTGGATGTGGGTGAATTCATAAAAACGACGTGTGGGAAGTCATAGAATGGAGGAGTGTGAAGTCATAGAGTGCAGGTGAGTGAAGTCACAGATTCGAGGTCTGTGAAATCATAGAATGGAGGTGTGTGATGTCAGATTGGAGGTGTGTGAAGTCAAAGAAAGTAGGTGTGTGAAGTCATTGAATGGAGGTGTGTGAAGCCACAGAATGGATGTGTGTGAAGTCAGAATGGAGGAGTGTGAAGTCATAGAATGGAGGTGTGTGAACTCATAGAATGGAGGTGTGTGACGTAACAATGGAAGTGTGTGAGGTCATAGAACGGAGGTGTGTGAAGTCACAGAATGGAGGTTTGTGAAGTCATAGAATGGAGGTATGTGAAGTCACAGAATGCAGGTGTGTAAAGGCATGGAATGGAGGTGTGTGAAGTTATAGAATGGATGTTTGTAAAGTAAGAATGAAGGTGTGTGAAGTCATAGAATGGAGTTGTGTGATGTCAAAGAATGGAGGTGTGTGAAGTCATAGAATGGAGCTGTGTGAAGTCAGAATGGAGGTGTGTGAAGTCACAGAATGGAGGTGTGTCAACTCAGAATTTAGGTGTGTGAGGTCAAAGAATGGAGGTGTGTGAAGTCAAAGAATGGAGGTGTGTGAAGTCAAAGAATGGAGGTGTGTGAAGTCATAGAATGTATGTTTGTGAAGTAAGAATGAAGGTGTGTGAAGTCATAGAATGGAGGTGTGTGTAGTCACAGAATGGAAGTGTGTGAAGTCACAGAATGGATGTGTGTGAAGTCAGAATGGAGGTGTGAAGTCATAGAATGGAGTTGGGTGAAGTCATAGACAGGAGGTGTGGAAAGTCATAGAATGGAGGTGTGTGAAGTCATAGAATGGAGCTGTGTGAAGTCAGAATGGAGGTGTGTGAACTCATAGCATGGTAGTGTGTGGAGTCACAATGGAGGTGTGTGAAGTCATAGAATGGAGGTGTGTGAAGTCACAGAATGGAGGTGTGTGAAGGCATAGAATGGAGGTGTGTGAAGTCATAGAATGGAGGTGTGTGAAGTCAGAGGATGGAGGTGTGGGAAGTCACAGATTGGAGGTGTGTGATGTCCCAGAATGTAGGTGTGTGAACTCAGAATGGAGGTATGTAAAGTCACAGAATGGAGGTGTGTAAAATCATAGAATGGAAGTGTGTGAAGTCAGAGAATGGAGGTGTGTGAAGTCATAGAATGGAAGTGTGTGAAGTCATAGAATGGAGGTGTGTGAAGTCAGAATGGAGGTGTGTGAAGTCACTGAATGGAGTTGTGTGAACTCAGAATGGAGGTGTGTGTAGTCACAGAAAGGAGATTTGTGAAGTCCTAGAATGGAGTTGTGTGAAGTCATAGAATGGAGGTGTGTGAAGTCACAGAATGGAGGTGTGTGAAGTCAGAATGGAGGTGTGTAGTCATAGATTGTAGGTGGTTAAAGTCATAGAAAGGAGGTGTGGGAAGTCATAGAATGGAGGAGTGTGAAGTCATAGAGTGCAGGTGAGTGAAGTCACAGATTCGAGGTCTCTGAAATCATAGAATGGAGGTGTGTGAAGTCAAAGAATGTAGGTGTGTGTAGTCATTGAATGGAGGTGTGTGAAGTCACAGAATGGAGGTGTGTGAAGTCAGAATAGAGGTGTGCGAAGTCATAGAATGGAAGTGTGTGAAGTCAGAATAGAGGTGTGTGAAGTCATAGAATGCAGGTCTGTGAAGTCACAGAATGGAGGTGTAGGAAGTCACAGAATGGAGGTGAGTTACGTCACAGAAAGGAGGTGTGTGAACTCAGAATGGAGGTGTGTAAAGTCACAGAATGGAGGTGTGTGAAGTCATAGAATGGAAGTGTGTGAAGTCATAGAGTGGAGCTGTGTGAAGTCACAGAATGGACGGTATGAAGTCATAGAATGGAGTGTGTGAAGTCACAGAATTGAGGTGTTTGAAGTCATATATTGGAGGTGTGTGAAGTCAAAATGCATGTGTGAAGTCACAGAATGGAAGTTTGTGAAGTCATAGAACGGAGGTGTGTGAACTCATAGAATGGATGTTTCTGAAGTAAAAATGAAGGTGTGTGAAGTCATATAATGGAGGTGTGTGAAGTCACAGAATGGAGGTGTGTGAAGTCAGAATGGAGGAGTGTAGTCATAGATTGGAGGTGGGTGAAGTCATAGAAAGGAGGTGTGGAAAGTCATAGAATAGAGGAGTGTGAAGTCAATGAGTGCAGGTGAGTGAAGTCACAGATTCGAGGTCTGTGAATTCATAGAATGGAGGTGTGTGATGTCAGAATGGAGGTGTGCGAAGTCATAGAATAGAGGTGTGTGAAGTCAGAATGGAGGTGTGTGAAGTCATAGATGGAGTTGTGTGAAGTCATAGTATGGAGGTGTGTGAAATCATAGAATGGAGTTTTGTGAAGTCACAGAATGGAGCTGTGTGAATTCAGAATGGAGGTGTGTGAAGTCATAGAACGGAGGTGTGTGAAGTCAGAATGGAGGTTTGTGAACTCATAGAATGGAGGTGTGTGACGTCACAATGGAAGTGTGTGAAGTCATAGAATGGAGGTGTGTGAAGTCAGAGAATGGAAGTGTGTGAAGTCATAGAATGGAGGTATGTGAGGTGACAGAATGGAGGTGTGTAAAGTCATAGAATTGAGGTGTGTGAAGTTTTAGAATGTATGTTTCTAAAGTAAGAATGAAGGTGTGTAAAGTCATAGAATGTAGGTGTGTGACGTCAAAGAATGGAGATGTGTGAAGTCATAGAATGGAGCTGTGTGAAGTCAGAATGGAGGTGTGTGAAGTCACATAATGGAGGTGTGTCAACTCAGAATTTAGGTGTATGAAGTCAAACAATGGAGGTGTGTGAAGTCATAGAATGGAGGTGTGTGAAGTCATAGAATGGAGGTGTGTGAAGTCATAGATTGGATGTGTGTGAAGTCACAGAATGGAGGTGTGTGAATTCATAATAAAGGTGTGTAGTCATAGATTGGAGGAGGGTGAAGTCATAGAAAGGAGGTGTGGGAAGACATAGAATGGAGGAGTGTGAAGTCATAGAGTGCAGGTGAGTGAAGTCACAGATTCGAGGTCTGTGAAATCATAGAATGGAGGTGTGTGATGTCAGATTGGAGTTGTGTGAAGTCAAAGAACGTAGGTGTGTGAAGTCATTGAATGGAGGTGTGTGAAGTCATTGAATGGAGGTGTGTGAAGTCACAGAATGGAGGTGTGTGAAGTCAGAATAGAGGTTTGAGAAGTCATAGAATGGAGGTGTGTGAAGTCAGAATAGAGGTGTGTGAAGTCACAGAATGGAGGTGTGGGAAGTCACAGAATGGAGGTGTGTGACATCACAGAATGGAGGTGTGTGAACTCAGAATGGAGGTGTGTAAAGTCACAGAATGTAGGTGTGTGAAGTCATAGAATGGAAGTGGGTGAAGTCATAGAATGGAGGTGAGTGAAGTCACAGAATGGACCGTATGAAGTCATAGAATGGAGGTGTGTGAAGTTACAGAATTGAGGTGTTTGAAGACATATATTGGAGGGGTGTGAATTCAAAATGGATGTGTGAAGTCATAGAATGGAGGTGTGTGAAATTATAGAGTGAGGGTGTGTGAGGTCATAGAATGGAGGTGTGTGAAGTCACAGAATGGAGATGTGTGAAGTCATAAAATGGAGGTGTGTGAAGTCATAGAATGGAAGTGTGTGAAGTCACACAATGGAGGTGTGTAAAGTCACAGAATGGAGGTGTGTGACTCAGAATGGAAGTGTGTGAAGTCAGAATAGAGGTTTGAGAAGTCATAGAATGGAGGTGTGTGAAGTCAGAATGGAGGTGTATGAAGTCATAGAATGGAGGGGTGTGAAGTCATAGAAAGGAAGTGTGTGAAGTCATAGAATGGAGGTGTGTGAAGTCAGAATGGAGATGTGTGAAGTCACCGAATGGAGGTTTGTGAAGTCATAGAATGGAGGTATGTGAAGTCAGAGAATCGATGTTTCTGAAGTAAAAATGAAGGTGTGTGAAGTCATAGAATGGAGGTGTGTGAAGTCACAGAATGGAGGTGTGTGAAGTCAGAATAGAGGTGAGTAGTCGTAGATTGGAGGTGGGTGAAGTCATAGAAAGAAGGTGTGGGAAGTCATAGAATGGAGGAGTATTCAGTCATAGAGTGCAGGTGAGTGAAGTCACAGATTCGAGGTCTGTGAAGTCATAGAATGGAGTTGTGTGATGTCAGAATGGAGGTGTGCGAAGTCATAGAATAGAGGTGTGTGAAGTCAGAATGGAGGTGTGTGAAGTCATAGATGAAGTTGTGTGAAGTCATAGTATGGAGATGTGTGAAATCATAGAATGGAGTTTTGTGAAGTCACAGAATGGAGCTGTGTGAATTTAGAATGGAGGTGTGTGAAGTCATAGAATGGAGGTGTGTGAAGTCAGAATCGAGGTGTGTGAACTCATAGAATGGAGGTGTATGAAGTCACAGAATGGAAGTGTATGAAGTCATAGAATGGAGGTGTGTGAAGTCACAGAATGGAGGTGTGTGAAGTCATAGAATGGAGGTATGTGAAGTCTCAGAATGGAGGTGTGTAAAGTCATAGAATGAAGGTGTGTGAAGTTATAGAATGGATGTTTGTAAAGGAAGAATATAGTTGTGTGAAGTCATAGAATGGAGGTGTGTGACGTCAAAGAATGGAGGTGTGCAAAGTCATAGAATGGAGCTGTGTGAAGTCAGAATGGAGGTGTGTGAAGTCACAGAATGGAGGTGTGTCAACTCAGAATTTAGGTGTGTGAAGTCAAAGAATGGAGGTGTGTGAAGTCATAGAATGCAGGTGTGTGAAGTCATAGAATGGAGGTGTATTAAGTCAGAATGGAGGTGTGTTTAGTCACAGAATTGAGGTGTGTGAACACAGAATGGAGGTGTGTGAAGTCAAAGAATGGAGTTGTGTGAAGTCATAGAATGGAGGTGTGTGAAGTCATAGAATGTATGTTTGTGAAGTAAGAATGAAGGTGTGTGAAGTCACAGAATGGAGGTGTGTGAAGTCACAGAATGGAGGTGTGTGAAGTCATAGAATGGAGGTGTGTGAAGTCATAGAATGGAGGTGTGTGAAGTCATTAATGGAGGTGTGTGAAGTCACAGAATGGAGGTGTGTGAAATCAGAATGGAGGTATGAAGACATAGAATGGAGGTGGGTGAAGTCACAGAATGGAGGTGTGTGAAATCATAGAATGGATGTGTGTGAAGTCACAGAATGGAGGTGTGTGACGTCACAGAATGGAGGTGTGTGAACTCAGAATGGAGGTGTGTAAAGTCACAGAATGGAGGTGTGTGAAGTCATAGAATGGAAGTGTGTGAAGTCATAGAATGGAGGTGTGTGGAGTCACAGATTGGAGGGTATGAAGGCATAGAATGGAGGTGTGTGAAGTCACAGATTTGAGGTGTTTGAAGTCATATATTGGAGGTGTGTGAAGTAAAAATGGATGTGTGAAGTCATAGAGTGGAGGTGTGTGAAATCATAGAATGAGGGTGTGTGAGGTCATAGAATAGAGGTGTGTGAAGTCACAGAATGGAGGTGTGTGAACTCATAAAATGGAGGTGGGTGAAGTCATAGAAAGAAGGTGTGGGAAGTCATAGAATGGAGGACTGTGAAGTCATAGAGTGGAGGTGAGTGAAGTCACATATTCGAAGTCTGTGAAGTCATAGAATGGAGGTGTGTGAAGTCAGAATGGAAGTGTGTCAAGTCATAGAATGGAGGTGTGTGAAGTCACAGAATGGGGGTGTGAGAAGTCAAAATGGAGGTGTGTGACGTCATAAAATGGAGGTGTGTGAAGTCATAGAATGGAGGTGTGTGAAATCATAGAATGGAGGTTTGTGAAGTCACAGATTGGAGGTCTGTGAACTCAGAATGGAGGTGTGTGAAGTCACAGAATGGAGGTGTGTGAAGTCATAGAATGGAGGTATGTGAAATCATAGAATGTAAGTGTGTGAAGTCATAGAATGGAGGTGTGTGAAGTCACAGAATTGAGGTGTTTGAAGTCATATATTAGAGGTGTGTGAAGTCAAAATGGATGTGTGAAATCATAGAATGGAGATGTGAAGTCATAGAATGGAGATGTGTGAAATCGTAGAATGAGGGTGTGTGAGGTCATAGAATGGAGGTGTGTGAAGTCTCAGAATGGAGGTGTGTGAAGTTATAAAATGGAGGTGTGTGAAGTCATACAATGGAAGTGTGTGAAGTCACAGAATGGAGGTGTGTGAAGTCATAGAATGGAGGAGTGTGAAGTCACAGAATGCACGGGTATGAAGTCATATATTTTAGGTGTGTGAAGTCAAAATGGATGTGTGAAATCATAGAATGGAGGTGTGTGAAGTCATAGAATGGAGGTGTGTGAAGTCACAGAATTGAGGTGTGTGAAGTCACAGAATGGAGGTGTGTGAAGTCACAGAATGGAAGTGTGTGAAATCATAGAAATGAGGTGTGTGAAGTCAGAATGGGGGTGTGTGAAGTCACCGAATGGTGGTGGGTGAACTCCGAATGGAGGTTTGTGAAGTCACAGAATGGAGGTTTGCGAAGTCATAGAATGGAGGTGTGTGAAGAAAAAATTGTGGTGTGTGAAGTCACAAATGGAGGTGCGTGAAGTCACAGAATGTAGGTGTGTGAAGTCAAAATGGAGGTGTGTGAAGTCACAAATGGAGGTGTGTGAAGTCACAGAATGTAGGTGTGTGAAGTCAAAATGGAGGTGTGTGAAGTCAAATAATGGAGGTGTGTGAAGTCATAGAACGGAGGTGTGTGAAGTCATGGAATGGAGGTTTGTGAAGTCAAACATTGGAAGTGTGGGAAGTTACAGAAAGAAGATGTGTGAAGTCCTAGAATGGAGGTGTGTGAAGTCAGAATGCAGGTGTGGGAAGTCATAGAATGGAGGTGTGTGAAGTCACAGAATTGAGGTGTTTGAAGTCATATATTGGAGGTGTGTGAAGTCAAAATGCATGTGTGAAGTCACAGAATGGAAGTTTGTGAAGTCATAGAACGGAGGTGTGTGAACTCATAGAATGGATGTTTCTGAAGTAAAAATGAAGGTGTGTGAAGTCATATAATGGAGGTGTGTGAAGTCACAGAATGGAGGTGTGTGAAGTCAGAATGGAGGAGTGTAGTCATAGATTGGAGGTGGGTGAAGTCATAGAAAGGAGGTGTGGAAAGTCATAGAATAGAGGAGTGTGAAGTCAATGAGTGCAGGTGAGTGAAGTCACAGATTCGAGGTCTGTGAATTCATAGAATGGAGGTGTGTGATGTCAGAATGGAGGTGTGCGAAGTCATAGAATAGAGGTGTGTGAAGTCAGAATGGAGGTGTGTGAAGTCATAGATGGAGTTGTGTGAAGTCATAGTATGGAGGTGTGTGAAATCATAGAATGGAGTTTTGTGAAGTCACAGAATGGAGCTGTGTGAATTCAGAATGGAGGTGTGTGAAGTCATAGAACGGAGGTGTGTGAAGTCAGAATGGAGGTTTGTGAACTCATAGAATGGAGGTGTGTGACGTCACAATGGAAGTGTGTGAAGTCATAGAATGGAGGTGTGTGAAGTCAGAGAATGGAAGTGTGTGAAGTCATAGAATGGAGGTATGTGAGGTGACAGAATGGAGGTGTGTAAAGTCATAGAATTGAGGTGTGTGAAGTTTTAGAATGTATGTTTCTAAAGTAAGAATGAAGGTGTGTAAAGTCATAGAATGTAGGTGTGTGACGTCAAAGAATGGAGATGTGTGAAGTCATAGAATGGAGCTGTGTGAAGTCAGAATGGAGGTGTGTGAAGTCACATAATGGAGGTGTGTCAACTCAGAATTTAGGTGTATGAAGTCAAACAATGGAGGTGTGTGAAGTCATAGAATGGAGGTGTGTGAAGTCATAGAATGGAGGTGTGTGAAGTCATAGATTGGATGTGTGTGAAGTCACAGAATGGAGGTGTGTGAATTCATAATAAAGGTGTGTAGTCATAGATTGGAGGAGGGTGAAGTCATAGAAAGGAGGTGTGGGAAGACATAGAATGGAGGAGTGTGAAGTCATAGAGTGCAGGTGAGTGAAGTCACAGATTTGAGGTCTGTGAAATCATAGAATGGAGGTGTGTGATGTCAGATTGGAGTTGTGTGAAGTCAAAGAACGTAGGTGTGTGAAGTCATTGAATGGAGGTGTGTGAAGTCATTGAATGGAGGTGTGTGAAGTCACAGAATGGAGGTGTGTGAAGTCAGAATAGAGGTTTGAGAAGTCATAGAATGGAGGTGTGTGAAGTCAGAATAGAGGTGTGTGAAGTCACAGAATGGAGGTGTGGGAAGTCACAGAATGGAGGTGTGTGACATCACAGAATGGAGGTGTGTGAACTCAGAATGGAGGTGTGTAAAGTCACAGAATGTAGGTGTGTGAAGTCATAGAATGGAAGTGGGTGAAGTCATAGAATGGAGGTGAGTGAAGTCACAGAATGGACCGTATGAAGTCATAGAATGGAGGTGTGTGAAGTTACAGAATTGAGGTGTTTGAAGACATATATTGGAGGGGTGTGAATTCAAAATGGATGTGTGAAGTCATAGAATGGAGGTGTGTGAAATTATAGAGTGAGGGTGTGTGAGGTCATAGAATGGAGGTGTGTGAAGTCACAGAATGGAGATGTGTGAAGTCATAAAATGGAGGTGTGTGAAGTCATAGAATGGAAGTGTGTGAAGTCACACAATGGAGGTGTGTAAAGTCACAGAATGGAGGTGTGTGACTCAGAATGGAAGTGTGTGAAGTCAGAATAGAGGTTTGAGAAGTCATAGAATGGAGGTGTGTGAAGTCAGAATGGAGGTGTATGAAGTCATAGAATGGAGGGGTGTGAAGTCATAGAAAGGAAGTGTGTGAAGTCATAGAATGGAGGTGTGTGAAGTCAGAATGGAGATGTGTGAAGTCACCGAATGGAGGTTTGTGAAGTCATAGAATGGAGGTATGTGAAGTCAGAGAATCGATGTTTCTGAAGTAAAAATGAAGGTGTGTGAAGTCATAGAATGGAGGTGTGTGAAGTCACAGAATGGAGGTGTGTGAAGTCAGAATAGAGGTGAGTAGTCGTAGATTGGAGGTGGGTGAAGTCATAGAAAGAAGGTGTGGGAAGTCATAGAATGGAGGAGTATTCAGTCATAGAGTGCAGGTGAGTGAAGTCACAGATTCGAGGTCTGTGAAGTCATAGAATGGAGTTGTGTGATGTCAGAATGGAGGTGTGCGAAGTCATAGAATAGAGGTGTGTGAAGTCAGAATGGAGGTGTGTGAAGTCATAGATGAAGTTGTGTGAAGTCATAGTATGGAGATGTGTGAAATCATAGAATGGAGTTTTGTGAAGTCACAGAATGGAGCTGTGTGAATTTAGAATGGAGGTGTGTGAAGTCATAGAATGGAGGTGTGTGAAGTCAGAATCGAGGTGTGTGAACTCATAGAATGGAGGTGTATGAAGTCACAGAATGGAAGTGTATGAAGTCATAGAATGGAGGTGTGTGAAGTCACAGAATGGAGGTGTGTGAAGTCATAGAATGGAGGTATGTGAAGTCTCAGAATGGAGGTGTGTAAAGTCATAGAATGAAGGTGTGTGAAGTTATAGAATGGATGTTTGTAAAGGAAGAATATAGTTGTGTGAAGTCATAGAATGGAGGTGTGTGACGTCAAAGAATGGAGGTGTGCAAAGTCATAGAATGGAGCTGTGTGAAGTCAGAATGGAGGTGTGTGAAGTCACAGAATGGAGGTGTGTCAACTCAGAATTTAGGTGTGTGAAGTCAAAGAATGGAGGTGTGTGAAGTCATAGAATGCAGGTGTGTGAAGTCATAGAATGGAGGTGTATTAAGTCAGAATGGAGGTGTGTTTAGTCACAGAATTGAGGTGTGTGAACACAGAATGGAGGTGTGTGAAGTCAAAGAATGGAGTTGTGTGAAGTCATAGAATGGAGGTGTGTGAAGTCATAGAATGTATGTTTGTGAAGTAAGAATGAAGGTGTGTGAAGTCACAGAATGGAGGTGTGTGAAGTCACAGAATGGAGGTGTGTGAAGTCATAGAATGGAGGTGTGTGAAGTCATAGAATGGAGGTGTGTGAAGTCATTAATGGAGGTGTGTGAAGTCACAGAATGGAGGTGTGTGAAATCAGAATGGAGGTATGAAGACATAGAATGGAGGTGGGTGAAGTCACAGAATGGAGGTGTGTGAAATCATAGAATGGATGTGTGTGAAGTCACAGAATGGAGGTGTGTGACGTCACAGAATGGAGGTGTGTGAACTCAGAATGGAGGTGTGTAAAGTCACAGAATGGAGGTGTGTGAAGTCATAGAATGGAAGTGTGTGAAGTCATAGAATGGAGGTGTGTGGAGTCACAGATTGGAGGGTATGAAGGCATAGAATGGAGGTGTGTGAAGTCACAGATTTGAGGTGTTTGAAGTCATATATTGGAGGTGTGTGAAGTAAAAATGGATGTGTGAAGTCATAGAGTGGAGGTGTGTGAAATCATAGAATGAGGGTGTGTGAGGTCATAGAATAGAGGTGTGTGAAGTCACAGAATGGAGGTGTGTGAACTCATAAAATGGAGGTGGGTGAAGTCATAGAAAGAAGGTGTGGGAAGTCATAGAATGGAGGACTGTGAAGTCATAGAGTGGAGGTGAGTGAAGTCACATATTCGAAGTCTGTGAAGTCATAGAATGGAGGTGTGTGAAGTCAGAATGGAAGTGTGTCAAGTCATAGAATGGAGGTGTGTGAAGTCACAGAATGGAGGTGTGAGAAGTCAAAATGGAGGTGTGTGACGTCATAAAATGGAGGTGTGTGAAGTCATAGAATGGAGGTGTGTGAAATCATAGAATGGAGGTTTGTGAAGTCACAGATTGGAGGTCTGTGAACTCAGAATGGAGGTGTGTGAAGTCACAGAATGGAGGTGTGTGAAGTCATAGAATGGAGGTATGTGAAATCATAGAATGTAAGTGTGTGAAGTCATAGAATGGAGGTGTGTGAAGTCACAGAATTGAGGTGTTTGAAGTCATATATTAGAGGTGTGTGAAGTCAAAATGGATGTGTGAAATCATAGAATGGAGATGTGAAGTCATAGAATGGAGATGTGTGAAATCGTAGAATGAGGGTGTGTGAGGTCATAGAATGGAGGTGTGTGAAGTCTCAGAATGGAGGTGTGTGAAGTTATAAAATGGAGGTGTGTGAAGTCATACAATGGAAGTGTGTGAAGTCACAGAATGGAGGTGTGTGAAGTCATAGAATGGAGGAGTGTGAAGTCACAGAATGCACGGGTATGAAGTCATATATTTTAGGTGTGTGAAGTCAAAATGGATGTGTGAAATCATAGAATGGAGGTGTGTGAAGTCATAGAATGGAGGTGTGTGAAGTCACAGAATTGAGGTGTGTGAAGTCACAGAATGGAGGTGTGTGAAGTCACAGAATGGAAGTGTGTGAAATCATAGAAATGAGGTGTGTGAAGTCAGAATGGGGGTGTGTGAAGTCACCGAATGGTGGTGGGTGAACTCCGAATGGAGGTTTGTGAAGTCACAGAATGGAGGTTTGCGAAGTCATAGAATGGAGGTGTGTGAAGAAAAAATTGTGGTGTGTGAAGTCACAAATGGAGGTGCGTGAAGTCACAGAATGTAGGTGTGTGAAGTCAAAATGGAGGTGTGTGAAGTCACAAATGGAGGTGTGTGAAGTCACAGAATGTAGGTGTGTGAAGTCAAAATGGAGGTGTGTGAAGTCAAATAATGGAGGTGTGTGAAGTCATAGAACGGAGGTGTGTGAAGTCATGGAATGGAGGTTTGTGAAGTCAAACATTGGAAGTGTGGGAAGTTACAGAAAGAAGATGTGTGAAGTCCTAGAATGGAGGTGTGTGAAGTCAGAATGCAGGTGTGGGAAGTCATAGAATGGAGGTGTGTGAAGTCATAGAATGGAGGTGTGTGAAGTCATAGAATGGAAGTGTGTGAAGTCATAGAATGGAGGTGTGTGATGTCACAGAATGGAGGTGTGTGAAGTCAGAATGGAGGTGTGAAGTCATAGAATGGAGGTGTGTGAAGTCACAGAATGGAGGTGTTTGAACTCAGAATGGAGGTGTGTAAAGTCACAGAATGTAGGTGTGTGAAGTCATAGAATGGAAGTGTGTGAAGTCATAGAATGGAAGTGTGTGAAGTCATAGAATGGAGGTGTGTGAAGTCACAGAATTGAGGTGTGTGAAGTCACAGAATGGAGGTGTGTGAAGTCACAGAATGGAAGTGTGTGAAATCATAGAAATGAGGTGTGTGAAGTCAGAATGGGGGTGTGTGAAGTCACCGAATGGTGGTGGGTGAACTCCGAATGGAGGTTTGTGAAGTCACAGAATGGAGGTTTGCGAAGTCATAGAATGGAGGTGTGTGAAGAAAAAATTGTGGTGTGTGAAGTCACAAATGGAGGTGTGTGAAGTCACAGAATGTAGGTGTGTGAAGTCAAAATGGAGGTGTGTGAAGTCACAAATGGAGGTGTGTGAAGTCACAGAATGTAGGTGTGTGAAGTCAAAATGGAGGTGTGTGAAGTCAAATAATGGAGGTGTGTGAAGTCATAGAACGGAGGTGTGTGAAGTCATGGAATGGAGGTTTGTGAAGTCAAACATTGGAAGTGTGGGAAGTTACAGAAAGAAGATGTGTGAAGTCCTAGAATGGAGGTGTGTGAAGTCAGAATGCAGGTGTGGGAAGTCATAGAATGGAGGTGTGTGAAGTCATAGAATGGAGGTGTGTGAAGTCATAGAATGGAAGTGTGTGAAGTCATAGAATGGAGGTGTGTGATGTCACAGAATGGAGTTGTGTGAAGTCAGATTGGAGGTGTGAAGTCATAGAATGGAGGTGTGTGAAGTCACAGAATGGAGGTGTTTGAACTCAGAATGGAGGTGTGTAAAGTCACAGAATGTAGGTGTGTGAAGTCATAGAATGGAACTGTGTGAAGTCATAGAATGGAAGTGTGTGAAGTCATAGAATGGAGGTGTGTGAGGTCACGGAATGGACGGTATTAAGTCATAGAATGGAGGTGTGTGAAGTTACAGAAATGAGGTGTTTGAAGTCATATATTGGAGTTCTGTGAATTCAAAATGGATGTGTGAAGTCATAGAATGGAGGTGTGTGAAGTCATAGCATGGAGGTATGTCGAATTATAGAATGGAAGTGTGTGAAGTCATAGAATGGAGGTGTTTGAAATCACAGAATTGAGGTGTTTGAAGTCATATATTAGAGGTGTGTGAAGTCAAAATGGATGTTTGAAGTCATAGAATGGAGTTCTGTGAAATCATAGAATGAGGGTGTGTGAGGTCATAGAATGGAGGTGTGTGAAGTCACAGAATGGAGGTGTGTGAAGTTATAAAATGGAGGTGTGTGAAGTCATAGAATGAAAGTGTGTGAAGTCACACAATGGAGGTGTGTGAAGTCACAGAATGGAGGTGTGTGAAGTCACAGAATGGAGGTGTGTGAACTCAGAATGGAGGTTTGTGAAGTCACAGAATGGAGGTGTGTGAAGTCATAGAATGGAAGTTTGTGAAGTCATAGAATGGAGGTGTGTGAAGACAGAATGGAGATGTGTGACGTCACCGAATGGAGTTTTGTCAACTCAGAATGGAGGTGTGTGAAGTCACAGAATGGAGGTTTGTGAAGTCATAGAATGGAGGTGTGTGAAGTCATAGAATGGATGTTTCTGAAGGAAAAATGAAGGTGTGTGAAGTCATAGAATGGAAGTGTGTGAAGTCAGAGAATGGAGGTGTGTGAAGTCACAATGGAGGTGGGTAGTCATAGATTGGAGGTGGTTGACGTCACAGAAAGGAGGTGAGGTAGGTCATAGAATGGAGGAGTGTGAAGTCATAGAGTGCAGGTGAGTGAAGTCACAGATTCGATGTCTGTGAAGTCATAGAATGGAGTGTGTGAAGTCATAGAATGGAGGTGTGTAATGTCACAGAATGGAGGTGTGTGAAGTCAGAATGGAGGTGTGAAGTCATAGAATGGAGGTGGGTGAAGTCATAGAATGGAATTGTGTGAAGTCATAGAATGGAGGTGTGTGGAGTCACAGAATGGAGGGTATGAGGTCATAGAATGGAGCTGTGTGAGGTGACAGAATTGAGGTGTTTGAAGTCATATATTGGAGGTGTCTTAAGTCAAAATGGATGTGTGAAGTCATAGAATGGAGGTGTGTGAAATCATAGAATGAGGGTGTGTGAGGTCATAGAATGGAGGTGTGTGAAGTCACAGAATGGAGGTGTGTGAAGTCATAAAATGGAGGTGGGTGAAGTCATAGAAAGGAGGTGTGGGAAGTCATAGAATGGTGGAGTGAGAAGTCATAGAGTGGAGGTGAGTGAAGTCACATATTCGAGGTCTCTGAAGTCATAGAATGGAGGTGTGTGAAGTCAGAATGGAGGTGTGTGAAGTCATAGAATGGAGGTGTGTGAAGTCACAGAATGGAGGTGTGAGAAGTCAAAATGGAGGTGTGTGACTTCATAAAATGGAGGTGTGTGAAGTCATAGAATGGAGGTGTGTGAAATCATAGAATGGAGGTTTGTGAAGTTACAGAATGGAGGTGTGTGAACTCAGAATGGAGGTGTGTGAAGTCACAGAATGGAGGTGTGTGAAGTCATAGCATGGAGGTATGTCGAATTATAGAATGGAAGTGTGTGAAGTCATAGAATGGAGGTGTTTGAAATCACAGAATTGAGGTGTTTGAAGTCATATATTAGAGGTGTGTGAAGTCAAAATGGATGTTTGAAGTCATAGAATGGAGTTCTGTGAAATCATAGAATGAGGGTGTGTGAGGTCATAGAATGGAGGTGTGTGAAGTCACAGAATGGAGGTGTGTGAAGTTATAAAATGGAGGTGTGTGAAGTCATAGAATGAAAGTGTGTGAAGTCACACAATGGAGGTGTGTGAAGTCACAGAATGGAGGTGTGTGAAGTCACAGAATGGAGGTGTGTGAACTCAGAATGGAGGTTTGTGAAGTCACAGAATGGAGGTGTGTGAAGTCATAGAATGGAAGTTTGTGAAGTCATAGAATGGAGGTGTGTGAAGTCAGAATGGAGATGTGTGACGTCACCGAATGGAGTTTTGTCAACTCAGAATGGAGGTGTGTGAAGTCACAGAATGGAGGTTTGTGAAGTCATAGAATGGAGGTGTGTGAAGTCATAGAATGGATGTTTCTGAAGGAAAAATGAAGGTGTGTGAAGTCATAGAATGGAAGTGTGTGAAGTCAGAGAATGGAGGTGTGTGAAGTCACAATGGAGGTGGGTAGTCATAGATTGGAGGTGGTTGACGTCACAGAAAGGAGGTGTGGTAGGTCATAGAATGGAGGAGTGTGAAGTCATAGAGTGCAGGTGAGTGAAGTCACAGATTCGATGTCTGTGAAGTCATAGAATGGAGTGTGTGAAGTCATAGATTGAGTTGTGTCAAGTCATAGTATGGAGGTGTGTGAAACCATAGAATGGAGTTTTGTGAAGTCACAGAATGAGGCTGTGTGAATTCAGAATGGAGGTGTGTGAAGTCATAGAATGGAGGTGTGTGAAATCATAGAATGAGGGTGTGTGAGGTCATAGAATTGAGGTGTGTGAAGTCACAGAATGGAGGTGTGTGAAGTGATAAAATGGAGGTGGGTGAAGTCATAGAAAGGAGGTGTGGGAAGTCATAGAATGGAGGAGTGTGAAGTCATAGAGTGGAGGGGATTGACGTCACATATTCGAGGTCTGTGAAGTCATAGAATGGAGGTGTGTGAATTCAGAATGGAGGTGTGTGTAGTCATAGAATGGAGGTGTGTGAACTCATAGAATGGAGGTGTGTGACGTCACAATGGAAGTGTGTGAAGTCATAGAATGGAGGTGTGTGAAGTCACAGAATGGAGGTGTGTGAAGTCATAGAATGGAGGTATGTGAAGTCACAGAATGGAGGTGTGTAAAGTCATAGAATGGAGGTGTGTGAAGTTATAGAATGGATGTTTGTAAAGTAAGAATGGAGGTGAGTGAAGTCATAGAAGGGAGCTGTGTGAAGTCAGAATGGAGGTGTGTGAAGTCACAGAATGGAGGTGTGTGAAGTCACAGAATGGAGGTGTGTGAAGTCATAGAATGGAGGTATGTGAAGTCACAGAATGGAGGTGTGTAAAGTTATAGAATGGAGGTGTGTGAAGTTATAGAATGGATGTTTGTAAAGTAAGAATGGAGGTGTGTGAAGTCATAGAATGGAGCTGTGTGAAGCCAGAATGGAGGTGTGTGAAGTCACCGAATGGAGGTGTGTGAACTCCGAATGGAGGTGTATGAAGTCACAGAATGGAGGTTTGCGAAGTTATAGAATGGAGGTGTGTGAAGACAAAATTGTGGTGTGTGAACTCATAGAATGGATGTGTGTGAAATCATAGATTGAGGGTGTGTGAGGTCATAGAATGGAGGTGTGTGAATTCACAGAATGAAGGTGGGTGAAGTCATAAAATGGAGGTGGGTGAAATCATAGAAAGGAGGTGTGGGAAGTGATAGAATGGAGGAGTGTGAAGTCATAGAGTGGAGGTGTGTGAAGTCAGAATGGAGGTGTGTGAAGTCATAGAATGGAGGTGTGTGAACTCATAGAATGGAGGTGTGTGATGTCACAGTGGAAGTGTGTGAAGTCATAGAATGGAGGTGTGTGAAGTCACAGAATGGAGGTGTGAGAAGTCAAAATGGAGGTGTGTGAAGTCACAGAATGGAGATGTGTGAACTCAGAATGGAGGTTTGTGAAGTCATAGAATGGAGGTGTGGGAAGTCACAGAATGGAAGTGTGTGAAGTCATAGAATGGAGGAGTGTGAAGTCAGAATGGAGATGTGTGACGTCACCGAATGCAGTTGTGTCAATTCAGAATGGAGGTGTGTGAAGTCACAGAATGGAGGTTTGTGAAGTCATAGAATGGAGGTGTGTGAAGTCATAGAATGGATGTTTCTGAAGGAAAAATGAAGGAGTGTGAAGTCAAAGAATGCAGGTGTGTGAAGTCAGAGAATGGCGGTGTGTGAAGTCAGAATGGAGGTGGGTAGTCATAGATTGGAGGTGGGTGACGTCATAGAAAGGAGGTGTGGTAAGTCATAGAATGGAGGAGTGTGAAGTCCTAGAGTGCAGGTGAGTGAAGTCACAGATTCGAGGTCTGTGAAGTCATAGAATGGAGGTGTGTGATGTCAGAATGGAGGTGTGCAAAGTCATACAATAGAGGTGTGTGATGTCAGAATGGAGGTGTGTGAAGTCATAGATGGAGTTGTCTGAAGTCGTAGTATGGAGGTGTGTGAAACCATAGAATGGAGTTTTGTGAAGTCACAGAATGGAGCTGTGTGAATTCAGAATGGAGGTGTGTGAAGTAATAGAATGGAGGTGTGTGAAGTCAGAATGGAGGTGTGTGTAGTGATAGAATGGAGGTGTGTGAAGTCACAGAATGGAGGTGTGTGAAGTCATAGAATGGAGGTATGTGAAGTCACAGAGTGGAGGTGTGTAAAGTCATAGAATGGAGTTGTGTGAAGTTATAGAATGGATGTTTGTAAAGTAAGAATGGAGGTGTGTGAAGTCATAGAATGGAGCTGTGTGAAGTCACAATGGAGGTGTGTGAAGTCACAGAATGGAGGTGTGTGAAGTCAGAGAATGGAGGTGTGTGAAGTCACAAAATGGAAGTGTGTGAGGTCATAGAACTGAGGTGTGTGAAGTCAGAATGGAGGTGTGTGAAGTCACAGAATGCAGGTGTGTGAACTCCGAATGGAGGTGCGTGAAGTCACAGAATGGAGGTGTTTGAAGTCAAAAAATGGTGGTGTGTGAAGTCACAGAATGGAGGTGTGTGAAGTGATAAAATGGAGGTGGGTGAAGTCATAGAAAGGAGGTGTGGGAAGTCATAGAATGGAGGAGTGTGAAGTCATAGAGTGGAGGTGATTGAAGTCACATATTCGAGGTCTGTGAAGTCATAGAATGGAGGTGTGTGAAGTCAGAATGGAGGTGTGTGAAGTCACAGAATGGAGGTGTGTGAACTCATAGAATGGAGGTGCGTGACGTCACAATGGAAGTGTGTGAAGTCATAGAATGGAGGTGTGTGAAGTCACAGAATGGAGGTGTGTGAAGTCATAGAATGGAGGTATGTGAAGTCACAGAATGGAGGTGTGTAAAGTCATAGAATGGAGGTGTGTGAAGTTATAGAATGGATGTTTGTAAAGTAAGAATGGAGGTGTGTGAAGTCATAGAAGGGTGCTGTGTGAAGTCAGAATGGAGGAGTGTGAAGTCACAGAATGGAGGTGTGTGAAGTCACAGAATGGAGGTGTGTGAAGTCATAGAATGGAGGTATGTGAAGTCACAGAATGGAGGTGTGTAAAGTCATAGAATGGAGGTGTGTGAAGTTATAGAATGGATGTTTGTAAAGTAAGAATGGAGGTGTGTGAAGTCATAGAATGGAGCAGTGTGAAGTCAGAATGGAGGTTTGTGAAGTCACAGAATGGAGGTGTGTGAAGTCACAGAATGGAAGTGTGTGAAGTCATAGAATGGAGGTGTGTGAAGTCAGAATGGATGTGTGTGAAGTCACCGAATGGAGGTGTGTGAACTCCGAATGGAGGTGTGTGAAGTCACAGAATGGAGGTTTGCGAAGTTATAGAATGGAGGTGTGTGAAGACAAAATTGTGGTGTGTGAACTCATAGAATGGATGTGTGTGAACTAATAGAATCGAGGTTTGTGAAGTCGTGGAATGGAGGTGTGTGAAGTCAAAGAATGGAGGTGTGTGAAGTCAAACAATGGTGGTGTGTAAAGTCACAGAATAGAGGTGTGTGAAGTCACAGAATGGAAGTGTGTGAAGTCAAAACGGAGGTGTGTGAACTCAAAGAATGGAGGTGTGTGAAGTCACAGAATGGAGGTGTGTGAAATCAAAATGGTGGTGTGTGAAGTCACAAATGGAGGTGTGTGAAGTCACAGAATGTAGGTGTGTGAAGTCAAAATGGAGGTGTGTGAAGTCAAAGAATGGAGGTGTGTGAACTCATAGAATGGAGTTGTGTGAAGTCATGGAATGGAGGTTTGTGAAGTCAAACATTGAAAGTGTGGGAAGTTACAGAAAGAAGATGTGTGAAGTCATAGAATGGAGGTGTGTGAAGTCAGAATGCAGGTGTGTGAAGTCATAGAATGGAAGTGTGTGAAGTCATAGAATGGAGGTTTGTGATGTCACAGAATGGAGGTGTGTGAACTCAGAATGGAGGTGTGAAGTCATAGAATGGAGGTGGGTGAAGTCATAGAATGGAATTGTGTGAAGTCATAGAATGGAGGTGTGTGAAGTCACAGAATGGAGATGTGTGACATCACAGAATGGAGGAGTGTGAACTCATAATGGAGGTGTGTAAAGTCACAGAATGGAGGTGTGTGAAGTCATAGAATGGAAGTGTGTGAAGTCATAGAATGGAGGTGTGTGGAGTCACAGAATGGAGGGTAGGAGGTCATAGAATGGAGATGTGTGAAGTGACAGAATTGAGGTGTTTGAAGTCATATATTGGAGGTGTGTGAAGTCAAAACGGATGTGTGAACTCATAGAATGGAGGTGTGTGAAATCATAGATTGAGGGTGTGTGAGGTCATAGAATGGAGGTGTGTGAATTCACAGAATGGAGGTGGGTGAAGTCATAAAATGGAGGTGGGTGAAGTCATAGAAAGGAGGTGTGGGAAGTCATAGAATGGAGGTGTGTGAACTCATAGAATGGAGGTGTGTGATGTCACAATAGAAGTGTGTGAAGTCATAGAATGGAGGTGTGTGAAGTCACAGAATGGAGGTGTGAGAAGTCAAAATGGAGGTGTGTGAAGTCACAGAATGGAGGTGTGTGAACTCAGAATGGAGGTTTGTGAAGTCATAGAATGGAGGTGTGGGAAGTCATAGAATGGAAGTGTGTGAAGTCATAGAATGGAGGTGTGTGAAGTCAGAATGGAGATGTGTGAGGTCACCGAATGCAGTTGTGTCAACTCAGAATGGAGGTGTGTGAAGTCACAGAATGGAGGTTTGTGAAGTCATAGAATGGAGGTGTGTGAAGTCATAGAATGGATGTTTCTGAAGGAAAAATGAAGGTGTGTGAAGTCAAAGAATGGAGGTGTGTGAAGTCAGAGAATGGAGGTGTGTGAAGTCAGAATGGAGGTGGGTAGTCATAGATTGGAGATGGGTGACGTCATAGAAAGGAGGTGTGGTAAGTCATAGAATGGAGGAGTGTGAAGTCATAGAGTGCAGGTGAGTGAAGTCACTGATTCGAGGTCTGTGAATTCATAGAATGGAGTTGTGTGATGTCAGAATGGAGGTGTGCGAAGTCATACAATACAGGTGTGTGATGTCAGAATGGAGGTGTGTGAAGTCATAGATGGAGTTGTGTGAAGTCGCAGTATGGAGGTGTGTGAAACCATAGAATGGAGTTTTGTGAAGTCACAGAATGGAGCTGTGTGAATTCAGATTGGAGGTGTGTGAAGTAATAGAATGGAGGTGTGTGAAGTCACAGAATGGAGGGGTGTAAAGTCATAGAATGGAGTTGTGTGAAGTTATAGAATGGATGTTTGTAAAGTAAGAATGGAGGTGTGTGAAGTCACAGAATGGAGGCGTGTGAAGTCACAGAATTGAGGTGTGTGAAGTCACAGAATGGAAGTGTGTGAAGTCATAGAATTGAGGTGTGTGAAGTCAGAATGGAGGTGTGTGAAGTCACAGAATGCAGGTGTGTGAACTCCGAATGGAGGTGTGTGAAGTCACAGAATGGAGGTGATTGAAGTCAAAAAATGGTGGTGTGTGAAGTCACAGAATGGAGGTGTGTGAAGTCATAGAATTGAGGTGTGTGAAGTCAGAATGAGGTGTGTGAAGTCACCGAATGCAGGTGTGTGAACTCCGAATGGAGGTGTGTGAAGTCACAGAATGTAGGTGTTTGAAGTCAACAATGGTGGTGTGTGAAGTCACAGAATGGAGGTGTGTGAAGTCACAGAATGGAAGTGTGTGAAGTCAAAACGGAGGTGTGTGAACTCAAAGAATGGAGGTGTGTGAAGTAATAGAATGGAGCTGTGTGAAGTCAGAATGGAGGTGTGTGAAGTCAGAATGGAGGTGTGTGAAGTCACAGAATGCGGGTGTGTGAACTCCGAATGGAGGTGCGTGAAGTCACAGAATGGAGGTGTTTCAAGTCAAAAAATGGTGGTGTGTGAAGTCACAGAATGCAGGTGTGTGAAGTGATAAAATGGAGGTGGGTGAAGTCATAGAAAGGAGGTGTGGGAAGTCATAGAATGGAGGAGTGTGAAGTCATAGAGTGGAGGTGATTGAAGTCACATATTCGAGGTCTGTGAAGTCATAGAATGGAGGTGTGTGAAGTCAGAATGGAGGTGTGTGAAGTCGTAGAATGGAGGTGTGTGAACTCATAGAATGGAGGTGTGTGACGTCACAATGAAAGAGTGTGAAGTCATAGAATGGAGGTGTTTGAAGTCACAGAATGGAGGTGTGTGAAGTCATAGAATGGAGGTATGTGAAGTCACAGAATGGAGGTGTGGAAAGTCATAGAATGGAGGTGTGTGAAGTTATAGAATGGATGTTTTTAAAGTAAGAATGGAGGTGTGTGAATTCATAGAAGGGAGCTGTGTGAAGTCAGAATGGAGGAGTGTGAAGTCACAGAATGGAGGTGTGTGAAGTCACAGAATGGAGATGTGTGAAGTCATAGAATGGAGGTATGTGAAGTCACAGAATGGAGGTGTGTAAAGTCATAGAATGGAGGTGTGTGAAGTTATAGAATGGATGTTTGTAAAGTAAGAATGGAGGTGTGTGAAGTCATAGAATGGAGCTGTGTGAAGTCAGAATGGAGGTGTGTGAAGTCAAAGAATGGAGGTGTGTGAAGTCACAGAATGGAAGTGTGTGAAGTCATAGAATGGAGGTGTGTGAAGTCAGAATGGAGGTGTGTGAAGTCACCGAATGGGGGTGTGTGAACTCCGAATGGAGGTGTGTGAAGTCACAGAATGGAGGTTTGCGAAGTCATAGAATGGAGGTGTGTGAAGACAAAATTGTGGTGTGTGAACTCATAGAATGGATGTGTGTGAACTAATAGAATCGAGGTGTGTGAAGTCACAGAATGGAGGTGTGTGAAGTCATAGAATTGAGGTGTGTGAAGTCAGAATGGAGGTGTGTGAAGTCACCGAATGCAGGTGTGTGAACTCCGAATGGAGGTGTGTGAAGTCACAGAATGTAGGTGTTTGAAGTCAAACAATGGTGGTGTGTGAAGTCACAGAATGGAGGTGTGTGAAGTCACAGAATGGAAGTGTGTGAAGTCAAAACGGAGGTGTGTGAACTCAAAGAATGGAGGTGTGTGAAGTCACAGACTGGAGGTGTGTGAACTAATAGAATCGAGGTGTGTGAAGTCACAGAATGGAGGTGTGTGAAATCAAAATGGTGGTGTGTGAAGTCACAAATGGAGGTGTGTGAAGTCACAGAATGTAGGTGTTTGAAGTCAAAATGGAGGTGTGTGAAGTCAAAGAATGGAGGTGTGTGAACTCATAGAATGGAGGTGTGTGAAGTCATGGAATGGAGGTTTGTGAAGTGAAATATTGGAAGTGTGGGAAGTTACAGAAAGAAGATGTGTGAAGTCATAGAATGGAGGTGTGTGAAGTCAGAATGCAGGTGTGGGAAGTCATAGAATAGAGGTGTGTGAAGTCATAGAATGGAGGTGTGTGGAGTCACAGAATGGAGGGTATGAGGTCATAGAATGGAGGTTTGTGAAGTGACAGAATTGAGGTGTTTGAAGTCATATATTGGAGGTGTGTGAAGTCAAAATGGATGTGTGAAGTCATAGAATGGAGTTGTGTGAAATCATACAATGAGGGAGTGTGAGGTCATAGAATGGAGGTGTGTGAAGTCACAGAATGGAGGTGTGTGAAGTCATAAAATGGAGGTGGGGGAAGTTATAGAAAGGAGGTGTGGGAAGTCATAGAATGGAGGAGTGTGAAATCATAGAGTGGAGGTGAGTGAAGTCACATATTAGAGGTCTGTGAAGTCATAGAATGGAGATGTGTGAAGTCAGAATGGAGGTGTGTGAAGTCATAGAATGGAGGTTTGTGAACTCATAAAATGGAGGTGTGTGATGTCACAATGGAAGTGTGTGAAGTCATAGAATGGAGGTGTGTGAAGTCACAGAATGGAGGTGTGAGAAGTCAAAATGGAGGTGTGTGACGTCATAAAATGGAGGTGTTTGAAGTCATAGAATGGAGGTGTGTGAAATCATAGAATGGAGGTTTGTGAAGTCACAGAATGGAGGTGTGTGAACTCAGAATGGAGGTGTGTGAAGTCATAGCATGGAGGTATGTGAAATCATAGAATGGAAGTTTGTGAAGTCATAGAATGGAGGTGTGTGAAATCACAGAATTGAGGTGTTTGAAGTCATATATTAGAGGTGTGTGAAGTAAAAATGGATGTTTGAAGTCATAGAATGGAGGTCTGTGAAATCATAGAATGAGGGTGTGTTAGGTCATAGAATGGAGGTGTGTGAAGTCACAGAATGGAAGTGTGTGAAGTTATAAAATGGAGGTGTGTGAAGTCATAGAATGGAAGTGTGTGAAGTCATAGAATGGAGGTGTGTGAAGTCATAGAATGGATGTTTCTGAAGGAAAAATGAAGGTGTGTGAAGTCATAGAATGGAGGTGTGTGAAGTGAGAGAATGGAGGTTTGTGAAGTCAGAATGGAGGTGGGTAGTCATAGATTGGAGGTGGGTGACGTCATAGAAAGGAGGTGTGGCAAGTCATAGAATGGAGGAGTGTGAAGTCCTAGAGTGCAGGTGAGTGAAGTCACAGATTCGAGGTCTGTGAAGTCATAGAATGGAGTTGTGTGATGTCAGAATGGAGGTGTGCAAAGTCATAGAATACAGGTGTGTGATGTCAGAATGGAGGTGTGTGAAGTCATAGATGGAGTTGTGTGAAGTCATAGTATGGAGGTGTGTGAAACCATAGAATGGAGATTTGTGAGGTCACAGAATGGAGCTGGGTGAATTCAGAATGGAGGTGTGTGAAGTAACAGAATGGAGGTGTGTGAAGTCAGAATGGAGGTGTGTGAACTCATAGAATGGAGGTGTGTGAAGTCACAGAAAGGAGGTGTGTGAAGTCATAGAATGGAGGTATGTGAAGTCACAGAATGAAGGTGTGTAAAGTCATAGAATGGAGGTGTGTGAAGTTATAGAGTGGATGTTTGTAAAGTAAGAATAGAGGTGTGTGAAGTCATAGAATGGAGCTCTGTGAAGTCAGAATGGAGGTGTGTGAAGTCACAGTATGGAGGTGTGTGAAGTCATAGAATGGAGGTGTGTGAAGTCATAGAATGTATGTTTGTGAAGTAATAAGAAGGTGTGTGAAGTCATAGAATGGAGGTGTGTGAAGTCACAGCATGGAGGTGTGTGAAGTCATAGAATGGAGGTGTGTGAAGTCATAGAATGGAGGTGTGTGAAGTCATATAATGGAGGTGTGTGAAGTGACAGAATGGAGGTGTGTGAAGTCAGAATGGAGGTGTGAAGTCATAGAATGGAGGTGGGTGAAGTCATAGAATGGAGGTGTGTGCAATCATAGAATGGAGGTGTGTGAAGTCACATAATGGAGGTGTGGGAAGTCACAGAATGGAGGGATGTGACGTCACAGAATCGAGGTGTGTGAAGTCAGAATGGAGGTGTGTAAAGTCACAGAATGGAGGTGTGTGAAGTCATAGAATGGAAGTGTGTGAAGTCATAGAATGGAGGTCTGTGAAGTCACAGAATGGAAGGTATGAACTCATAGAATGGAGGTGTGTGAAGTCACAGAATTGAGATGTTTGAAATCATATATTGGAGGTGTGTGAAGTCAAAATGGATGTGTGAAGTCATAGAATGGAGGTGTGTGAAATCATAGAATGAGGGTGTGTGAGGTCATAGAATGGAGGTGTGTGAAGTCACAGAATGGAGGTGTGTGAAGTCATAAAATGGAGGTTGGTGAAGTCATAGAAAGGAGGTGTGGGAAGTCATAGATTGGAGGAGTGTGAAGTATTAGAGTGGAGGTGAGTGAAGTCACATATTCAACGTCCCTGAAGTCATAGAATGGAGGTGTGTGAAGTCAGAATGGAGGTGTGTGAAGTCATCGAATGGAGGTGTGTAAACACATAGGATGGAGGTGTGTGACGTAACAAAGGAAGTGTGTGAAGTCATAGAATGGAGGTGTGTGAAGTCACAGAATGGAGGTGTGAGAAGCCAAAATGGAGGTGTGTGACGTCATAAAATGGAGGTGTGTGAAGTCATAGAATGGAGGTGTGTGAAATCATAGAATGGAGGTTTGTGAAGTCACAGAGTGGAGGTGTGTGAACTCAGAATGGAGGTGTGTGAAGTCACAGAATGGAGGTGTGTGAAGTCATAGCATGGAGGTATGTGAAATCATAGAATGGAAGTGTGTGAAGTCATAGAATGGAGGTGAGTGAAGTCACAGAATGAAGGTGTGTGAAGTCATAGAATGGAGGTGTGTGAAGTCACAGAAGGGATGTGTGTGAAGTCACATAATGGAGGTGTGTGAAGTCAAAATAGAGGTGTGTGACGTCATAAACTGGAGGTGTGTGAAGTCATAGAATTGAGGTGTGAGAAATCATAGAATGGAGGTTTGTGAAGTCACAGAATGGAGGTGTGTGTAGTCACAGAATGGTGGTTTGTGAAGTCATAGAATGGAGGTATGTGAAGTCACAGAATGGACGGGTATGAAGTCACATATTTTAGGTTTGTGAAGTCAAAATGGATGTGTGAAATCATAGAATGGAGGTGTGTTAAGTCATAGAATGTTGGTGTGTGAAGTCATAGAATGGAGGTGTGTGAAGTCACAAAATGGAGGTGTGTGAAGTCACAGAATGGAGGTGTGTGAAGTCATAGAATGGAAGTGTGTGAAGTCATGGAATGGAGGTGTGTGAAGTCAGAATGGAGGTGTGTGAAGTCACAGAATGGAGGTTTGCGAAGTCATAGAATGGAGGTGTGTGAAGTCATAGAATGGATGTTTCTGAATTAAGAATGAAGGTGTGTGAAGTAATAGAATGGAGGTGTGTGAAGACAAAATTTTGGTGTTGAACTCATAGAATGGATGTTTGTGAACTAATAGAAGGGAGGTGTGTGAAGTCAAAGAATGGAGGTGTGTGAAGTCTAACAATGGTGGTTTGTGAAGTCACAGAATGGAAGTGTGTGAAGTCAAAACGGAGGTGTGTGAAGTCAAAGAATGGAGGTGTGTGAAGTCACTGAATGGTGGTGTGTGAAATCAAAATGGTGGTGTGTGAAGTCACAAATGGAGGTGTGTGAAGTCACAGAATGTAGGAGTGTGAAGTCAAAATGGAGGTGTGTGAAGTCAAAGAATGGAGGTGTGTGAACTCATAGAATAGAAGTGTGTGAAGTCATGGAATGGTGGTTTGTGAAGTCAAACATTGGAAGTGTGGGAAGTTACAGAAACAAGATGTGTGAAGACATACAATGGAGGTGTGTGAAGTCACAGAATGGAGGTGTGTGAAGTCACAGAATGGAGGTGTGTGAACTCAGAATGGAGGTGTGTGAAGTCATAGAATGGAAGTGTGTGAAGTCATAGAATGGAGGTGTGTGGAGTCACAGAATGGAGGGTATGAGGTCATAGAATGGAGGTGTGTGAAGTCATAGAATTGAGGTGTTTGAAGTCATATATTGGCGATGTGTGAAGTCAAAATGGATGTGTGAAGTCATAGAATGGAGTTGTGTGAAATCATACAATGAGGGAGTGTGAGGTCATAGAATGTAGGTGTGTGAAGTCACAGAATGGAGGTGTGTGAAGTCATAAAATGGAGGTGGGGGAAGTCATAGAAAGGAGGTGTGGGAAGTCATAGAATGGAGGAGTGTGAAATCATAGAGTGGAGGTGAGTGAAGTCACATATTCGAGGTCTGTGAAGTCATAGAATGGATGTTTCTGAAGGAAAAATGAAGGTGTGTGAAGTCATAGAATGGAGGTGTGTGAAGTGAGAGAATGGAGGTTTGTGAAGTCAGAATGGAGGTGGGTAGTCATAGATTGGAGGTGGGTGACGTCATAGAAAGGAGGTGTGGTAAGTCATAGAATGGAGGAGTGTGAAGTCCTAGAGTGCAGGTGAGTGAAGTCACAGATTCGAGGTCTGTGAAGTCATAGAATGGAGTTGTGTGATGTCAGAATGGAGGTGTGCAAAGTCATAGAATACAGGTGTGTGATGTCAGAATGGAGGTGTGTGAAGTCATAGATGGAGTTGTGTGAAGTCATAGTATGGAGGTGTGTGAAACCATAGAATGGAGTTTTGTGAGGTCACAGAATGGAGCTGTGTGAATTCAGAATGGAGGTGTGTGAACTCATAGAATGGAGGTGCGTGACGTCACAATGGAAGTGTGTGAATTCATAGAATGGAGGTGTGTGAAGTCACAGAATGGAGGTGTGTGAAGTCATAGAATGGAGGTATGTGAAGTCACAGAATGGAGGTGTGTAAAGTCATAGAATGGAGGTGTGTGAAGTTATAGAATGGATGTTTGTAAAGTAAGAATGGAGGTGTGTGAAGTCATAGTATGGAGCTCTGTGAAGTCAGAATGGAGGTGTGTGAAGTCACAGAATGGAGGTGTGTGAAGTCATAGAATGGAGGTGTGTGAAGTCATAGAATGTATGTTTGTGAAGTAAGAAGAAGGTGTGTGAAGTCATAGAATGGAGGTGTGTGAAGTGACAGCATGGAGGTGTGTGAAGTCATAGAATGGAGGTGTGTGAAGTCATAGAATGGAGGTGTGTTAAGTCATATAATGGAGGTGTGTGAAGTGACAGAATGGAGGTGTGTGACGTCAGTATGGAGGTGTGAAGTCATAGAATGGAGGTGGGTGAAGTCATAGAATGGAGGTGTGTGCAATCATAGAATGGAGGTGTGTGAAGTCACATAATGGAGGTGTGGGAAGTCACAGAATGGAGGGATGTGACGTCACAGAATGGAGGTGTGTGAAGTCAGAATGGAGGTGTGTAAAGTCACAGAATGGAGGTGTGTGAAGTCATAGAATGGAAGTGTGTGAAGTCATAGAATGGAGGTCTGTGAAGTCACAGAATGGAAGGTATGAACTCATAGAATGGAGGTGTGTGAAGTCACAGAATTGAAGTGTTTGAAGTCATATATTGGAGGTGTTTGAAGTCAAAATGGATGTGTGAAGTCATAGAATGGAGGTGTGTGAAGTCACAGAATGGAGGTGTGTGAATTCATAAAATGAAGGTGGGTGAAGTCATAGAAAGGAGGTGTGGGAAGTCATAGATTGGAGGAGTGTGAAGTATTAGAGTGGAGGTGAGTGAAGTCACATATTCAAGGTCTGTGAAGTCATAGAATGGAGGTGTGTGAAGTCAGAATGGAGGTGCGTGAAGTCATCGAATTGAGGTGTGTAAACACATAGAATGGAGGTGTGTGACGTAACAAAGGAAGTGTGTGAAGTCATAGAATGGAGGTGTGTGAAGTGACAGAATGGAGGTGTGAGAAGCCAAAATGGAGGTGTGTGACGTCATAAAATGGAGGTGTGTGAAGTCATAGAATGGAGGTGTGTGAAATCATAGAATGGAGGTTTGTGAAGTCACAGAGTGGAGGTGTGTGAACTCAGAATGGAGGTGTATGAAGTCACAGAATGGAGGTGTGTGAAGTCATAGCATGGAGGTATGTGAAATCATAGAATGGAAGTGTGTGAAGTCATAGAATGGAGGTGTGTGAAGTCAAGAATGAAGGTGTGTGAAGTCATAGAATGGAGGTGTGTGAAGTCACAGAAGGGATGTGTGTGAAGTCACATAATGGAGGTGTGTGAAGTCAAAATAGACGTGTGTGACGTCATAAACTGGAGGTGTGTGAAGTCATAGAATTGAGGTGTGAGAAATCATAGAATGGAGGTGTGTGAAGTCACCGAATGGAGGTTTGTGAAGTCATAGAATGGAGGTATGTGAAGTCACAGAATGGACCGGTATGAAGTCATATATTTTAGGTGTGTGAAGTCAAAATGGATGTGTGAAATCATAGAATGGAAGTGTGTTAAGTCATAGAATGTTGGTGTGTGAAGTCATAGAATGGAGGTGTGTGAAGTCAAAGAATGGAGGTGTGTGAAGTCAAACAATGGTGGTGTGTGAAGTCACAGAATGGAGGTGTGTGAAGTCACACAATGGAAGTGTGTGAAGTCAAAACGGAGGTGTGTGAAGTCAAAGAATGGAGGTGTGTGAAGTCACTGAATGGTGGTGTGTGAAATCAAAATGGTGGTGTGTGAAGTCACAAATGGAGGTGTGTGAAGTCACAGAATGTAGGTGTGTGAAGTCAAAATGGAGGTGTGTGAAGTCAAAGAATGGAGGTGTGTGAAATCATAGAATGGAGGTGTGTGAAGTCATGGAATGGTGGTTTGTGAAGTCAAACATTGGAAGTGTGGGAAGTTACAGAAACAAGATGTGTGAAGACATACAATAGAGGTGTGTGAAGTCAGAATGCATCTGTAGGAAGTCATAGCATGGAGGTGTGTGAAGTCATAGAATGGAGGTGTGTGATGTCATAGAATGGAGGTTTGTGAAGTCATAGAATGGAGGTGGGTGAAGTCACGGAAGGGAGGTATGTGAAATCACAGAATGGAGGTGTGTGAAGTCACAGAATGGAGGTGTGTGAAGTCACAGAATGGAGGTGTGTGAAGTCACAGAATGGAGATGTGTGAAGTCAAAAAGGTGGTGTGAGAAGTCACAAATGTTAGTGTGTGAAGTCACAGAATGGAGGTGTGAAGTCAAAATGGTTGTGTGTGAAGTCAAAGAATGTAGGTGTGTGAAGTCATCGAATGGAGGTGTGTGAAGTCACAGAATGGAGGTGTGTGAAGTCAGAATAGAGGTGTGCGAAGTCATAGAATGGAGGTGTGTGAAGTCAGAATGGAGGTGTGTGAAGTCATAGAATGGAGGTGTGTGACGTCAGAATAGAGGTGTGTGAAGTCATAGAATGGAGGTGTGTGTACTCAGAATGGAGGTATGTAAAGTCACAGAATGGAGGTGTATGAAGTCATAGAATGGAAGGGTGTGAAGTCATAGAATGGAGGTGTGTGAAGTCACAGAATGGATGGTTTGAACTCATAGAATGGAGGTGTGAAGTCACAGAATTGAGGTGATTGAAGTCATATATTGGAGGTGTGTGAAGTCAAAATGGATGTGTGAATTCATAGAATGGAGGTGTGTGAAACCATAGAATGAGGGTGTGTGAGGTCATATAATGGAGGTGTGTGAAGTCACAGAATGGAGGTGTGTGAAGTCATAGAATGGAGGTGTGTGAAGTCATAGAATGGAAGTGTGTGAAGTCACAGAATGGAGGTGTGTGAAGTCACAGAATGGAGGTGTGTGAAGTCACAGAATTGAAGTGTGCGAACACAGAATGGAGGTGTGTGAAGTCACAGAATGGAGGTGTGTGAAGTCATAGAATGGAATTGTGTGAAGTCATAGAATGGAGGTGTGTGAAGTCAGAATGGAGGTGTGTGAAGTCACCGAATGGAGTTGTGTGAACTCAGAATGGAGGTGTGTGAATTCACAGAATGGAGGTTTGTGAAGTCATAGAATGGAGTTGTGTGAAGTCATAGAACTGATGTTTCTGAAGTAAGAATGAAGGTGTGTGAAGTCATAGAATGGAGGTGTGTGAACACATAGAATGCAGGTGTGCGAATTCACAGAATGAAGGTGTGTGAAGTCAGAATGGAGGTGTGTAGTCATAGATTGGAGGTGGTGAAGTCATAGAAAAGAGGTGTGGAAAGTCATAGAATGGAGGAGTGTGAAGTCATAGAGTGCAGGTGAGTGAAGTCACAGATTCGAGGTCTGTGAAGTCATAGAATGGAGGTGTGTGATGTCAGAATGAAGGTGTGTGAAGTCATAGATGGAGGTGTGTGAAGTTAGAATGCATGTGTGGGAAGTCATAGAATGGAGGTGTTTGAAGTCATAGAATGGTGGTGTGTGAAGTCATAGAGTGGAAGTGTGTGAAGTCATAGAATGGATGTGTGTGATGTCATAGAATGGAGATGTGTGAAGTCAAAAAGGTGGTGTGAGAAGTCACAAATGTAAGTGTGTGAAGTCACAGAATGGAGGTGTGAAGACAAAATGGTTGTGTGTGAAGTCAAAGAATGTAGGTGTGTGAAGTCATCGAATGGAGGTGTGTGAAGTCACAGAATGGAGGTGTGTGAAGTCAGAATAGAGGTGTGCGAAGTCATAGAATGGAGGTGTGTGAAGTCAGAATGGAGGTGTGTGAAGTCATAGAATTGAGGTGTGAGACGTCAGAATAGAGGTATGTGAAGTCATAGAATGGAGGTGTGTGAAGTAAAATAATGGAGGTGTGGGAAGTCACAGAATGGAGGTGTGTGAAGTCACAGAATGGAGGTGTGTGAACTCAGAATGGAGGTAGGTAAAGTCACAGAATGGAGGTGTATGAAGTCATAGAATGGAAGTGTGTAAAGTCATAGAATGGAGGTGTGTGAAGTCACTGAATGGATGGTATGAACTCATAGAATGGAGGTGTGTGAAGTCACAGAATTGAGGTGTTTGAAGTCATATATTGGAGGTGTGTGAAGTCAAAATGGATGTGTAAATTCATAGAATGTATGTGTGTGTGCTAACCATAGAATGAGGGTGTGTGAGGTCATATAATGGAGGTGTGTGAAGTCATAGAATGGAGGTGTGTGAAGTCACAGAATGGAGGTGTGTGAAGTCACAGAATGGAAGTGTGCGAACACAGAATGGAGGTGTGTGAAGTCACAGAATGGAGAGTGTGAAGTCATAGAATGGAAGTGTGTGAAGTCATAGAATGGAGGTTTGTGAAGTCAGATTGGAGGTGTGTGAAGTCACCGAATGGAGTTGTGTGAACTCAGAATGGAGGTGTGTGAAGTCACAGAATGGAGGTTGTGAAGTCATAGAATGGAGTTGTGTGAAGTCATAGAACTGATGTTTCTGAAGTAAGAATGAAGGTGTGTGAAGTCATAGAATGGAGGTGTGTGGACACATAGAATGGAGGTGTGCGAATTCACAGAATGAAGGTGTGTGAAGTCAGAATGGAGGTGTGTAGTCATAGATTGGAGATGGTGACGTCATAGAAAAGAGGTGTGGAAAGTCATAGAATGGAGGAGTGTGAAGTCATAGAGTGCAGGTGAGTGAAGTCACAGATTCGAGGTCTGTGAAGTCATAGAATGGAGGTGTGTGATGTCAGAATGAAGGTGTGTGAAGTCATAAATGGAGGTGTGTGAAGTTAGAATGCATGTGTGGGAAGTCATAGAATGGAGGTGTTTGAAGTCATAGAATGGTGGTGTGTGATGTCATAGAATGGAGGTGTGTGAAGTCATAGAATGGAGGTGGGTGAAGTCAAGGAAGGGAGGTGTGTGAAATCACAGAATGGAGGTGTGTGAAGTCACAGAATGGAGGTATGTGAAGTCACAGGTTGGAGGTGTGTGAAGTCACAGAATGGAGATGTGTGAAGTCAAAAAGGTGGTGTGAGAAGTCACAAACGTAAGTGTGTGAAGTCACAGAATGGAGGTGTGAAGTCAAAATGGTTGTGTGTGAAGTCAAAGACTGTAGGTGTGTGAAGACATCGAATGGAGGTGTGTGAAGTCACAGAATGGAGGTGTGTGAAGTCAGAATGGAGGTGTGTGAAACCATAGAATGAGGGTGTGTGAGGTCATATAATGGAGGTGTGTGAAGTCACAGAATGGAGCTGTGTGAAGTCATAGAATGGAAGTGTGTGAAGTCATAGAATGGAAGTGTGTGAAGTCACAGAATGGAGGTGTGTGAAGTCACAGAATGGAGGTGTGTGAAGTCACAGAATGGAGGTGTGCAAACACAGAATGGAGGTGTGTGAACTCACAGAATGGAGGTGTGTGAAGTCATAGAATGGAAGTGTGTGAAGTCATAGAATGGAGGTGTGTGAAGTCAGAATGGAGGTGTGTGAAGTCACCGAATTGAGTTGTGTGAACTCAGAATGGAGGTGTGTGAAGTCACAGAATGGAGGTTTGTGAAGTCATGGAATGGAGTTGTGTGAAGTCATAGAACTGATGTTTCTGAAGTAAGAATGAATGTGTGTGAAGTCATAGAATGGAGGTGTGTGAACACATAGAATGGAGGTGTGTAAATTCACAGAATGAAGGTGTGTGAAGTCAGAATGGAGGTGTGTAGTCATAGATTGGAGGTGGTGAAGTCATAGAAGGGAGGTGTGGAAAGCCATAGAATGGAGGACTGTGAATTCATAGAGTGCAGGTGAGTGAAGTCACAGATTCGAGGTCTGTGAAGTCATAGAATGGAGGTGTGTGATGTCAGAATGAAGGTGTGTGAAGTCATAGATGGAGTTGTGTGAAGTCATAGTATGGAGGTGTGTGAAATCATAGAATGGAGTTTTGTGAAGTCACAGAATGGAGCTGTGTGAATACAGAATGGAGGTATGTGAAGTCATAGAATGTAGGTGTGTGAAGTCAGAACGGAGGTGTGTGAACGCATAGAATGGAGGTGAGTGACATCACAATGGAAGTTTGTGAAGTCATAGAATGGAGGTGTTTGACGTCATAAAATGGAGGTGTGTGAATTTATTGAATGGATGTTTGAAAAGTAAGAATGAAGTTGTGCGAAGTCATAGAATAAATGTGTGACGTCAAAGAATGGAGGTGTGTGAAGTCATAGAATGGTGGTGTGTAAACTCAGAATGGAGGTGTGTGAAGTCATAGAATGGAGGTGTGTGAAGTTATAAAATGGAGGTGTGTGAAGTGATAGAATGGAATTGTGTGAAGTCATAGAATGGAGGTGTTTGAAGTCACAGGATGGACGGTATGAAGTCATAGAATGCAGGTGTGTGAAGTCACAGAATTGAGGTGTTTGAAGTCATATATTACAGGTGTGTGAAGTCGAAATGGATGTGTGAAATCATAGAATGGAGGTGTGTGAAATCAAAGAATGAGGGTGTGTGAGGTCATAGAATGGAGGTGTGTGAAATTATAAAAGGGAGGTTTATGAAGTCATAGAATGGAAGTGTGTGAAGTCACACAATGGAGGTGTGTGAAGTCACAGAATAGCGGTGTGTGAAGTCATAGAATGGAAGTGTGTGAAGTCATAGAATGGAGGTTTGTGAAGTCATAGAGTGGAGGTGTGTGAAGTCATAGAATGGATGTTTCTGAAGTAAAAATGAAGGTGTGTGAAGTCATAGAAGAGTTGTGGGAATGGAGGAGTGTAAAGTCATAGAGTGCAGGTGAGTGAAGTCACAGATTCGAGGTCTATGAAGTCATAGAATGGAGGTGTGTGATGTCATAATGGAGGTGTGCGAAGTCATAGAATAGAAGTGTGTGAAGTAAGAATGGAGGTGTGTGAAGTCATAGAATGGAGGTGTGTGAAGTCAGAATGCAGGTGTGTGAACTCATAGAATGGAGGTGTGTGACGTCACAATGGAAGTGTGTGAAGTCGTAGAATGGAGGTGTGTGAAGTCACAGAATGGAGATGTGTGAAGTCATAGAATGCAGGTATGTGAAGTCACACAATGGAGGTGTGTAAAGTCATAGAATGGAGGTGTGTGAAGTTATAGAATGGATGTTTGTAAAGTAAGAATGAAGGTGTGTGAAGTCATCGAATGGAGGTGTGTGACATCAAGAATGGAGGTGTGTGAAGTCATAGAATGGAGCTGTGTGAGGTCAGAATGGAGGTGTGTGAAATCACAGAATGGAGGTGTGTCAACTCAAAATTTTGGTGTGTGAAGTCAAAGAATGGCGGTGTGTGAAGTCATAGAATGGAGGTGTGTGAAGTCAGAATGGACGTGTGTGAAGTCACAGAATTAAGGTGTGTGAACACAGAATGGAGGTGTGTGAAGTCAAAGAATGTAGGTGTGTGAAATCATAGAATGGATGTGTGTGAAGTCATAGAATGTATGTTTGTGAAGTAAGAATGAAGTTGTGTGAAGTCATAGAATGGAAGTGTGTGAAGTCACAGAATGGAGTTGTGTGAAGTCATAGAATGGAGGTGTGTGAAGACATAGAATGGAGGTGTGTGAAGTCATATAATGGAGGTGTGTGAAGTCACAGAATGGATGTGTGTGAAGTCAGAATGGAGGTGTGTGAAGTCACAGAATGGAGGTGTGGGAAGTCACAGTATGGAGGTGTGTGACGTCACAGAATGGAGTTGTGTGAAGTCAGAATGGAGGTGTGTAAAGTCACAGAATGGAGGTGTGTGAATTCATAGAATTGAAGTGTGTGAAGTCATAGAATGGAGGTGTGTGAAGTCACAGGATGGAGATGTGTGAAGTCACAGAATGCAGGTATGTCAACTCACAAAATGGAGGTGTGTAAAGTCATAGAATGGAGGTGTGTGACGTCAAAGAATGGAGGTGTGTGAAGTCATAGAATGGAGCTGTGTGAGGTCAGAATGGAGGTGTGTGAAGTCACAGAATGGAAGTGTGTCAACTCAAATTTTGGTGTGTGAAGTCAAAGAATGGCGGTGTGTGAAGTCATAGAATGGAGTGTGTGAAGTCAGAATGGACGTGTGTGAAGTCACAGAATTGAGGTGTGTGAACACAGAATGGAGGTGTGTGAAGTCAAAGAATATAGGTGTGTGAAATCATAGAATGGATGTGTGTGAAGTCATAGAATGTATGTTTGTGAAGTAAGAATGAAGGTGTGTGAAGTCATAGAATGGAGGTGTGTGAAGTCACAGAATGGAGGTGTGTGAAGTCATAGAATGGAGGTGTGTGAAGACATAGAATGGAGGTGTGTGAAGTCATATAATGGAGGTGTGTGAAGTCACAGAATGGATGTGTGTGAAGTCAGAATGGAAGTGTGTGAAGTCACAGAATGGAGGTGTGGGAAGTCATAGAATGGAGGTGTGTGAAGTTATAAAATGGAGGTGTGTGAAGTGATAGAATGGAATTGTGTGAAGTCATAGAATGGAGGTGTTTGAAGTCACAGGATGGACGGTATGAAGTCATAGAATGCAGGTGTGTGAAGTCACAGAATTGAGGTGTTTGAAGTCATATATTAGAGGTGTGTGAAGTCGAAATGGATGTGTGAAATCATAGAATGGAGGTGTGTGAAATCAAAGAATGAGGGTGTGTGAGGTCATAGAATGGAGGTGTGTGAAATTATAAAAGGGAGGTTTATGAAGTCATAGAATGGAATTGTGTGAAGTCACACAATGGAGGTGTGTGAAGTCACAGAATAGAGGTGTGTGAAGTCATAGAATGGAAGTGTGTGAAGTCATAGAATGGAGGTTTGTGAAGTCATAGAGTGGAGGTGTGTGAAGTCATAGAATGGATGTTTCTGAAGTAAAAATGAAGGTGTGTGAAGTCATAGAAGAGTTGTGGGAATGGAGGAGTGTAAAGTCATAGAGTGCAGGTGAGTGAAGTCACAGATTCGAGGTCTGTGAAGTCATAGAATGGAGGTGTGTTATGTCACAATGGAGGTGTGCGAAGTCATAGAATAGAGGTGTGTGAAGTCAGAATGGAGGTGTGTGAAGTCATAGAATGGAGGTGTGTGAAGTCAGAATGCAGGTGTGTGAACTCACAGAATGGAGGTGTGTGACGTCACAATGGAAGTGTGTGAAGTCGTAGAATGGAGGTGTGTGAAGTCACAGAATGTAGATGTGTGAAGTCATAGAATGCAGGTATGTGAAGTCACACAATGGAGGTGTGTAAAGTCATAGAATGGAGGTGTGTGAAGTTATAGAATGGATGTTTGTAAAGTAAGAATGAAGGTGTGTGAAGTCATCGAATGGAGGTGTGTGACGTCAAAGAATGGAGGTGTGTGAAGTCATAGAATGGAGCTGTGTGAGGTCAGAATGGAGGTGTGTGAAGTCACAGAATGGAGGTGTGTCAACTCAAAATTTAGGTGTGTGAAGTCAAAAAATGGCGGTGTGTGAAGTCATAGAATGGAGTGTGTGAAGTCAGAATGGACGTGTGTGAAGTCACAGAATTGAGGTGTGTGAACACAGAATGGAGGTGTGTGAAGTCAAAGAATGTAGGTGTGTGAAATCATAGAATGGATGTGTGTGAAGTCATAGAATGTATGTTTGTGAAGTAAGAATGAAGGTGTGTGAAGTCATAGAATGGAGGTGTATGAAGTCACAGAATGGAGGTGTGTGAAGTCATAGAATGGAGGTGTGTGAAGACATAGAATGGAGGTGTGTGAAGTCATATAATGGAGGTGTGTGAAGTCACAGAATGGATGTGTGTGAAGTCAGAATGGAGGTGTGTGAAGTCACAGAATGGAGGTGTGGGAAGTCACAGTATGGAGGTGTGTGACGTCAGAGAATGGAGTTGTGTGAAGTCAGAATGGAGGTGTGTAAAGTCACAGAATGGAGGTGTGTGAAGTCATAGAATTGAAGTGTGTGAAGTCATAGAATGGAGGTGTGTGAAGTCACAGAATGGACGGTATGAAGTCATAGAATGGAGGTGTGGGAAGTCACAGAATTGAGGTGTTTGAAGTCATATATTGGAGGTGTGTGAAGTCAAAATGGGTGTGTGAAGTCATAGAATGGAGGTGTGTGAAGTCATAAAATGGAGGAGGGTGAAGTCACAGAATGGAGTTGTGTGAAGTCATAAAATGGAGGAGGGTGAAGTCATAGAAAGAGATGTGGGAAGTCATAGAATGGAGGAGTGTGAAGTCCTAGAGTGGAGGTGAGTGAAGTCACATATTCGAGGTCTGTGAAGTCATAGAATGGAGGTGTGTGAAGTCAGAATGGAGGTGTGTGAAGTCACAGAATGGAGGTGTGTGAAGTCATAGCATGGAGGTATGTGAAATCATAGAATGGAAGTGTGTGAAGTCATAGAATGGAGGAGTGTGAAATCACAGAATTGAGGTGTTTGAAATCATATATTAGAGGTGTGTGAAGTAAAAATGGATGTTTGAAGTCATAGAATGGAGGTCTGTGAAATCATAGAATGAGGGTGTGTGAGGTCATAGAATGGAGGTGTGTGAAGTCACAGAATGGAGGTGTGTGAAGTTATAAAATGGAGGTGTGTGAAGTCATAGAATGGAAGTGTGTGAAGTCATAGAATGGAGGTGTGTGAAGTCATAGAATGGATGTTTCTGAAGGAAAAATGAAGGTGTGTGAAGTCATAGAATGGAGGTGTGTGAAGTGAGAGAATGGAGGTTTGTGAAGTCAGAATGGAGGTGGGTAGTCATAGATTGGAGGTGGGTGACGTCATAGAAAGGAGGTGTGGTAAGTCATAGAATGGAGGAGTGTGAAGTCCTAGAGTGCAGGTGAGTGAAGTCACAGATTCGAGGTCTGTGAAGTCATAGAATGGAGTTGTGTGATGTCAGAATGGAGGTGTGCAAAGTCATAGAATACAGGTGTGTGATGTCAGAATGGAGGTGTGTGAAGTCATAGATGGAGTTGTGTGAAGTCATAGTATGGAGGTGTGTGAAACCATAGAATGGAGTTTTGTGAGGTCACAGAATGGAGCTGTGTGAATTCAGAATGGAGGTGTGTGAACTCATAGAATGGAGGTGCGTGACGTCACAATGGAAGTGTGTGAATTCATAGAATGGAGGTGTGTGAAGTCACAGAATGGAGGTGTGTGAAGTCAGAGAATGGAGGTATGTGAAGTCACAGAATGGAGGTGTGTAAAGTCATAGAATGGAGGTGTGTGAAGTTATAGAATGGATGTTTGTAAAGTAAGAATGGAGGTGTGTGAAGTCATAGTATGGAGCTCTGTGAAGTCAGAATGGAGGTGTGTGAAGTCACAGAATGGAGGTGTGTGAAGTCATAGAATGGAGGTGTGTGAAGTCATAGAATGTATGTTTGTGAAGTAAGAAGAAGGTGTGTGAAGTCATAGAATGGAGGTGTGTGAAGTGACAGCATGGAGGTGTGTGAAGTCATAGAATGGAGGTGTGTGAAGTCATAGAATGGAGGTGTGTTAAGTCATATAATGGAGGTGTGTGAAGTGACAGAATGGAGGTGTGTGACGTCAGTATGGAGGTGTGAAGTCATAGAATGGAGGTGGGTGAAGTCATAGAATGGAGGTGTGTGCAATCATAGAATGGAGGTGTGTGAAGTCACATAATGGAGGTGTGGGAAGTCACAGAATGGAGGGATGTGACGTCACAGAATGGAGGTGTGTGAAGTCAGAATGGAGGTGTGTAAAGTCACAGAATGGAGGTGTGTGAAGTCACAGAATGGAAGTGTGTGAAGTCATAGAATGGAGGTCTGTGAAGTCACAGAATGGAATGTATGAACTCATAGAATGGAGGTGTGTGAAGTCACAGAATTGAAGTGTTTGAAGTCATATATTGGAGGTGTTTGAAGTCAAAATGGATGTGTGAAGTCATAGAATGGAGGTGTGTGAAGTCACAGAATGGAGGTGTGTGAATTCATAAAATGAAGGTGGGTGAAGTCATAGAAAGGAGGTGTGGGAAGTCATAGATTGGAGGAGTGTGAAGTATTAGAGTGGAGGTGAGTGAAGTCACATATTCAAGGTCTGTGAAGTCATAGAATGGAGGTGTGTGAATTCAGAATGGAGGTGCGTGAAGTCATCGAATTGAGGTGTGTAAACACATAGAATGGAGGTGTGTGACGTAACAAAGGAAGTGTGTGAAGTCATAGAATGGAGGTGTGTGAAGTGACAGAATGGAGGTGTGAGAAGCCAAAATGGAGGTGTGTGACGTCATAAAATGGAGGTGTGTGAAGTCATAGAATGGAGGTGTGTGAAATCATAGAATGGAGGTTTGTGAAGTCACAGAGTGGAGGTGTGTGAACTCAGAATGGAGGTGTATGAAGTCACAGAATGGAGGTGTGTGAAGTCATAGCATGGAGGTATGTGAAATCATAGAATGGAAGTGTGTGAAGTCATAGAATGGAGGTGTGTGAAGTCAAGAATGAAGGTGTGTGAAGTCATAGAATGGAGGTGTGTGAAGTCACAGAAGGGATGTGTGTGAAGTCACATAATGGAGGTGTGTGAAGTCAAAATAGACGTGTGTGACGTCATAAACTGGAGGTGTGTGAAGTCATAGAATTGAGGTGTGAGAAATCATAGAATGGAGGTGTGTGAAGTCACCGAACGGAGGTTTGTGAAGTCATAGAATGGAGGTATGTGAAGTCACAGAATGGACGGGTATGAAGTCATATATTTTAGGTGTGTGAAGTCAAAATGGATGTGTGAAATCATAGAATGGAAGTGTGTTAAGTCATAGAATGTTGGTGTGTGAAGTCATAGAATGGAGGTGTGTGAAGTCAAAGAATGGAGGTGTGTGAAGTCAAACAATGGTGGTGTGTGAAGTCACAGAATGGAGGTGTGTGAAGTCACACAATGGAAGTGTGTGAAGTCAAAACGGAGGTGTGTGAAGTCAAAGAATGGAGGTGTGTGAAGTCACTGAATGGTGGTGTGTGAAATCAAAATGGTGGTGTGTGAAGTCACAAATGGAGGTGTGTGAAGTCACAGAATGTAGGTGTGTGAAGTCAAAATGGAGGTGTGTGAAGTCAAAGAATGGAGGTGTGTGAAATCATAGAATGGAGGTGTGTGAAGTCATGGAATGGTGGTTTGTGAAGTCAAACATTGGAAGTGTGGGAAGTTACAGAAACAAGATGTGTGAAGACATACAATAGAGGTGTGTGAAGTCAGAATGCATCTGTAGGAAGTCATAGCATGGAGGTGTGTGAAGTCATAGAATGGAGGTGTGTGATGTCATAGAATGGAGGTTTGTGAAGTCATAGAATGGAGGTGGGTGAAGTCACGGAAGGGAGGTATGTGAAATCACAGAATGGAGGTGTGTGAAGTCACAGAATGGAGGTGTGTGAAGTCACAGAATGGAGGTGTGTGAAGTCACAGAATGGAGATGTGTGAAGTCAAAAAGGTGGTGTGAGAAGTCACAAATGTTAGTGTGTGAAGTCATAGAATGGAGGTGTGAAGTCAAAATGGTTGTGTGTGAAGTCAAAGAATGTAGGTGTGTGAAGTCATCGAATGGAGGTGTGTGAAGTCACAGAATGGAGGTGTGTGAAGTCAGAATAGAGGTGTGCGAAGTCATAGAATGGAGGTGTGTGAAGTCAGAATGGAGGTGTGTGAAGTCATAGAATGGATGTGTGTGACGTCAGAATAGAGGTGTGTGAAGTCATAGAATGGAGGTGTGTGTACTCAGAATGGAGGTATGTAAAGTCACAGAATGGAGGTGTATGAAGTCATAGAATGGAAGGGTGTGAAGTCATAGAATGGAGGTGTGTGAAGTCACAGAATGGATGGTTTGAACTCATAGAATGGAGGTGTGAAGTCACAGAATTGAGGTGATTGAAGTCATATATTGGAGGTGTGTGAAGTCAAAATGGATGTGTGAATTCATAGAATGGAGGTGTGTGAAACCATAGAATGAGGGTGTGTGAGGTCATATAATGGAGGTGTGTGAAGTCACAGAATGGAGGTGTGTGAAGTCATAGAATGGAGGTGTGTGAAGTCATAGAATGGAAGTGTGTGAAGTCACAGAATGGAGGTGTGTGAAGTCACAGAATGGAGGTGTGTGAAGTCACAGAATTGAAGTGTGCGAACACAGAATGGAGGTGTGTGAAGTCACAGAATGGAGGTGTGTGAAGTCATAGAATGGAATTGTGTGAAGTCATAGAATGGAGGTGTGTGAAGTCAGAATGGAGGTGTGTGAAGTCACCGAATGGAGTTGTGTGAACTCAGAATGGAGGTGTGTGAATTCACAGAATGGAGGTTTGTGAAGTCATAGAATGGAGTTGTGTGAAGTCATAGAACTGATGTTTCTGAAGTAAGAATGAAGGTGTGTGAAGTCATAGAATGGAGGTGTGTGAACACATAGAATGCAGGTGTGCGAATTCACAGAATGAAGGTGTGTGAAGTCAGAATGGAGGTGTGTAGTCATAGATTGGAGGTGGTGAAGTCATAGAAAAGAGGTGTGGAAAGTCATAGAATGGAGGAGTGTGAAGTCATAGAGTGCAGGTGAGTGAAGTCACAGATTCGAGGTCTGTGAAGTCATAGAATGGAGGTGTGTGATGTCAGAATGAAGGTGTGTGAAGTCATAGATGGAGGTGTGTGAAGTTAGAATGCATGTGTGGGAAGTCATAGAATGGAGGTGTTTGAAGTCATAGAATGGTGGTGTGTGAAGTCATAGAGTGGAAGTGTGTGAAGTCATAGAATGGAGGTGTGTGATGTCATAGAATGGAGATGTGTGAAGTCAAAAAGGTGGTGTGAGAAGTCACAAATGTAAGTGTGTGAAGTCACAGAATGGAGGTGTGAAGACAAAATGGTTGTGTGTGAAGTCAAAGAATGTAGGTGTGTGAAGTCATCGAATGGAGGTGTGTGAAGTCACAGAATGGAGGTGTGTGAAGTCAGAATAGAGGTGTGCGAAGTCATAGAATGGAGGTGTGTGAAGTCAGAATGGAGGTGTGTGAAGTCATAGAATGGAGGTGTGAGACGTCAGAATAGAGGTATGTGAAGTCATAGAATGGAGGTGTGTGAAGTAAAATAATGGAGGTGTGGGAAGTCACAGAATGGAGGTGTGTGAAGTCACAGAATGGAGGTGTGTGAACTCAGAATGGAGGTAGGTAAAGTCACAGAATGGAGGTGTATGAAGTCATAGAATGGAAGTGTGTAAAGTCATAGAATGGAGGTGTGTGAAGTCACTGAATGGATGGTATGAACTCATAGAATGGAGGTGTGTGAAGTCACAGAATTGAGGTGTTTGAAGTCATATATTGGAGGTGTGTGAAGTCAAAATGGATGTGTAAATTCATAGAATGTATGTGTGTGTGCTAACCATAGAATGAGGGTGTGTGAGGTCATATAATGGAGGTGTGTGAAGTCATAGAATGGAGGTGTGTGAAGTCACAGAATGGAGGTGTGTGAAGTCACAGAATGGAAGTGTGCGAACACAGAATGGAGGTGTGTGAAGTCACAGAATGGAGAGTGTGAAGTCATAGAATGGAAGTGTGTGAAGTCATAGAATGGAGGTTTGTGAAGTCAGATTGGAGGTGTGTGAAGTCACCGAATGGAGTTGTGTGAACTCAGAATGGAGGTGTGTGAAGTCACAGAATGGAGGTTGTGAAGTCATAGAATGGAGTTGTGTGAAGTCATAGAACTGATGTTTCTGAAGTAAGAATGAAGGTGTGTGAAGTCATAGAATGGAGGTGTGTGGACACATAGAATGGAGGTGTGCGAATTCACAGAATGAAGGTGTGTGAAGTCAGAATGGAGGTGTGTAGTCATAGATTGGAGATGGTGACGTCATAGAAAAGAGGTGTGGAAAGTCATAGAATGGAGGAGTGTGAAGTCATAGAGTGCAGGTGAGTGAAGTCACAGATTCGAGGTCTGTGAAGTCATAGAATGGAGGTGTGTGATGTCAGAATGAAGGTGTGTGAAGTCATAAATGGAGGTGTGTGAAGTTAGAATGCATGTGTGGGAAGTCATAGAATGGAGGTGTTTGAAGTCATAGAATGGTGGTGTGTGATGTCATAGAATGGAGGTGTGTGAAGTCATAGAATGGAGGTGGGTGAAGTCAAGGAAGGGAGGTGTGTGAAATCACAGAATGGAGGTGTGTGAAGTCACAGAATGGAGGTGTGTGAAGTCACAGGTTGGAGGTGTGTGAAGTCACAGAATGGAGATGTGTGAAGTCAAAAAGGTGGTGTGAGAAGTCACAAACGTAAGTGTGTGAAGTCACAGAATGGAGGTGTGAAGTCAAAATGGTTGTGTGTGAAGTCAAAGACTGTAGGTGTGTGAAGACATCGAATGGAGGTGTGTGAAGTCACAGAATGGAGGTGTGTGAAGTCAGAATGGAGGTGTGTGAAACCATAGAATGAGGGTGTGTGAGGTCATATAATGGAGGTGTGTGAAGTCACAGAATGGAGGTGTGTGAAGTCATAGAATGGAGGTGTGTGAAGTCATAGAATGGAAGTGTGTGAAGTCACAGAATGGAGGTGTGTGAAGTCACAGAATGGAGGTGTGTGAAGTCACAGAATTGAAGTGTGCGAACACAGAATGGAGGTGTGTGAAGTCACAGAATGGAGGTGTGTGAAGTCATAGAATGGAATTGTGTGAAGTCATAGAATGGAGGTGTGTGAAGTCAGAATGGAGGTGTGTGAAGTCACCGAATGGAGTTGTGTGAACTCAGAATGGAGGTGTGTGAATTCACAGAATGGAGGTTTGTGAAGTCATAGAATGGAGTTGTGTGAAGTCATAGAACTGATGTTTCTGAAGTAAGAATGAAGGTGTGTGAAGTCATAGAATGGAGGTGTGTGAACACATAGAATGCAGGTGTGCGAATTCACAGAATGAAGGTGTGTGAAGTCAGAATGGAGGTGTGTAGTCATAGATTGGAGGTGGTGAAGTCATAGAAAAGAGGTGTGGAAAGTCATAGAATGGAGGAGTGTGAAGTCATAGAGTGCAGGTGAGTGAAGTCACAGATTCGAGGTCTGTGAAGTCATAGAATGGAGGTGTGTGATGTCAGAATGAAGGTGTGTGAAGTCATAGATGGAGGTGTGTGAAGTTAGAATGCATGTGTGGGAAGTCATAGAATGGAGGTGTTTGAAGTCATAGAATGGTGGTGTGTGAAGTCATAGAGTGGAAGTGTGTGAAGTCATAGAATGGAGGTGTGTGATGTCATAGAATGGAGATGTGTGAAGTCAAAAAGGTGGTGTGAGAAGTCACAAATGTAAGTGTGTGAAGTCACAGAATGGAGGTGTGAAGACAAAATGGTTGTGTGTGAAGTCAAAGAATGTAGGTGTGTGAAGTCATCGAATGGAGGTGTGTGAAGTCACAGAATGGAGGTGTGTGAAGTCAGAATAGAGGTGTGCGAAGTCATAGAATGGAGGTGTGTGAAGTCAGAATGGAGGTGTGTGAAGTCATAGAATGGAGGTGTGAGACGTCAGAATAGAGGTATGTGAAGTCATAGAATGGAGGTGTGTGAAGTAAAATAATGGAGGTGTGGGAAGTCACAGAATGGAGGTGTGTGAAGTCACAGAATGGAGGTGTGTGAACTCAGAATGGAGGTAGGTAAAGTCACAGAATGGAGGTGTATGAAGTCATAGAATGGAAGTGTGTAAAGTCATAGAATGGAGGTGTGTGAAGTCACTGAATGGATGGTATGAACTCATAGAATGGAGGTGTGTGAAGTCACAGAATTGAGGTGTTTGAAGTCATATATTGGAGGTGTGTGAAGTCAAAATGGATGTGTAAATTCATAGAATGTATGTGTGTGTGCTAACCATAGAATGAGGGTGTGTGAGGTCATATAATGGAGGTGTGTGAAGTCATAGAATGGAGGTGTGTGAAGTCACAGAATGGAGGTGTGTGAAGTCACAGAATGGAAGTGTGCGAACACAGAATGGAGGTGTGTGAAGTCACAGAATGGAGAGTGTGAAGTCATAGAATGGAAGTGTGTGAAGTCATAGAATGGAGGTTTGTGAAGTCAGATTGGAGGTGTGTGAAGTCACCGAATGGAGTTGTGTGAACTCAGAATGGAGGTGTGTGAAGTCACAGAATGGAGGTTGTGAAGTCATAGAATGGAGTTGTGTGAAGTCATAGAACTGATGTTTCTGAAGTAAGAATGAAGGTGTGTGAAGTCATAGAATGGAGGTGTGTGGACACATAGAATGGAGGTGTGCGAATTCACAGAATGAAGGTGTGTGAAGTCAGAATGGAGGTGTGTAGTCATAGATTGGAGATGGTGACGTCATAGAAAAGAGGTGTGGAAAGTCATAGAATGGAGGAGTGTGAAGTCATAGAGTGCAGGTGAGTGAAGTCACAGATTCGAGGTCTGTGAAGTCATAGAATGGAGGTGTGTGATGTCAGAATGAAGGTGTGTGAAGTCATAAATGGAGGTGTGTGAAGTTAGAATGCATGTGTGGGAAGTCATAGAATGGAGGTGTTTGAAGTCATAGAATGGTGGTGTGTGATGTCATAGAATGGAGGTGTGTGAAGTCATAGAATGGAGGTGGGTGAAGTCAAGGAAGGGAGGTGTGTGAAATCACAGAATGGAGGTGTGTGAAGTCACAGAATGGAGGTGTGTGAAGTCACAGGTTGGAGGTGTGTGAAGTCACAGAATGGAGATGTGTGAAGTCAAAAAGGTGGTGTGAGAAGTCACAAACGTAAGTGTGTGAAGTCACAGAATGGAGGTGTGAAGTCAAAATGGTTGTGTGTGAAGTCAAAGACTGTAGGTGTGTGAAGACATCGAATGGAGGTGTGTGAAGTCACAGAATGGAGGTGTGTGAAGTCAGAATGGAGGTGTGTGAAACCATAGAATGAGGGTGTGTGAGGTCATATAATGGAGGTGTGTGAAGTCACAGAATGGAGCTGTGTGAAGTCATAGAATGGAAGTGTGTGAAGTCATAGAATGGAAGTGTGTGAAGTCACAGAATGGAGGTGTGTGAAGTCACAGAATGGAGGTGTGTGAAGTCACAGAATGGAGGTGTGCAAACACAGAATGGAGGTGTGTGAACTCACAGAATGGAGGTGTGTGAAGTCATAGAATGGAAGTGTGTGAAGTCATAGAATGGAGGTGTGTGAAGTCAGAATGGAGGTGTGTGAAGTCACCGAATTGAGTTGTGTGAACTCAGAATGGAGGTGTGTGAAGTCACAGAATGGAGGTTTGTGAAGTCATGGAATGGAGTTGTGTGAAGTCATAGAACTGATGTTTCTGAAGTAAGAATGAATGTGTGTGAAGTCATAGAATGGAGGTGTGTGAACACATAGAATGGAGGTGTGTAAATTCACAGAATGAAGGTGTGTGAAGTCAGAATGGAGGTGTGTAGTCATAGATTGGAGGTGGTGAAGTCATAGAAGGGAGGTGTGGAAAGCCATAGAATGGAGGACTGTGAATTCATAGAGTGCAGGTGAGTGAAGTCACAGATTCGAGGTCTGTGAAGTCATAGAATGGAGGTGTGTGATGTCAGAATGAAGGTGTGTGAAGTCATAGATGGAGTTGTGTGAAGTCATAGTATGGAGGTGTGTGAAATCATAGAATGGAGTTTTGTGAAGTCACAGAATGGAGCTGTGTGAATACAGAATGGAGGTATGTGAAGTCATAGAATGTAGGTGTGTGAAGTCAGAACGGAGGTGTGTGAACGCATAGAATGGAGGTGAGTGACATCACAATGGAAGTTTGTGAAGTCATAGAATGGAGGTGTTTGACGTCATAAAATGGAGGTGTGTGAATTTATAGAATGGATGTTTGAAAAGTAAGAATGAAGTTGTGCGAAGTCATAGAATAAATGTGTGACGTCAAAGAATGGAGGTGTGTGAAGTCATAGAATGGTGGTGTGTAAACTCAGAATGGAGGTGTGTGAAGTCATAGAATGGAGGTGTGTGAAGTTATAAAATGGAGGTGTGTGAAGTGATAGAATGGAATTGTGTGAAGTCATAGAATGGAGGTGTTTGAAGTCACATGATGGACGGTATGAAGTCATAGAATGCAGGTGTGTGAAGTCACAGAATTGAGGTGTTTGAAGTCATATATTACAGGTGTGTGAAGTCGAAATGGATGTGTGAAATCATAGAATGGAGGTGTGTGAAATCAAAGAATGAGGGTGTGTGAGGTCATAGAATGGAGGTGTGTGAAATTATAAAAGGGAGGTTTATGAAGTCATAGAATGGAAGTGTGTGAAGTCACACAATGGAGGTGTGTGAAGTCACAGAATAGAGGTGTGTGAAGTCATAGAATGGAAGTGTGTGAAGTCATAGAATGGAGTTTTGTGAAGTCATAGAGTGGAGGTGTGTGAAGTCATAGAATGGATGTTTCTGAAGTAAAAATGAAGGTGTGTGAAGTCATAGAAGAGTTGTGGGAATGGAGGAGTGTAAAGTCATAGAGTGCAGGTGAGTGAAGTCACAGATTCGAGGTCTGTGAAGTCATAGAATGGAGGTGTGTGATGTCATAATGGAGGTGTGCGAAGTCATAGAATAGAAGTGTGTGAAGTAAGAATGGAGGTGTGTGAAGTCATAGAATGGAGGTGTGTGAAGTCAGAATGCAGGTGTGTGAACTCATAGAATGGAGGTGTGTGACGTCACAATGGAAGTGTGTGAAGTCGTAGAATGGAGGTGTGTGAAGTCACAGAATGGAGATGTGTGAAGTCATAGAATGCAGGTATGTGAAGTCACACAATGGAGGTGTGTAAAGTCATAGAATGGAGGTGTGTGAAGTTATAGAATGGATGTTTGTAAAGTAAGAATGAAGGTGTGTGAAGTCATCGAATGGAGGTGTGTGACATCAAGAATGGAGGGGTGTGAAGTCATAGAATGGAGCTGTGTGAGGTCAGAATGGAGGTGTGTGAAATCACAGAATGGAGGTGTGTCAACTCAAAATTTTGGTGTGTGAAGTCAAAGAATGGCGGTGTGTGAAGTCATAGAATGGAGGTGTGTGAAGTCAGAATGGACGTGTGTGAAGTCACAGAATTAAGGTGTGTGAACACAGAATGGAGGTGTGTGAAGTCAAAGAATGTAGGTGTGTGAAATCATAGAATGGATGTGTGTGAAGTCATAGAATGTATGTTTGTGAAGTAAGAATGAAGTTGTGTGAAGTCATAGAATGGAAGTGTGTGAAGTCACAGAATGGAGTTGTGTGAAGTCATAGAATGGAGGTGTGTGAAGACATAGAATGGAGGTGTGTGAAGTCATATAATGGAGGTGTGTGAAGTCACAGAATGGATGTGTGTGAAGTCAGAATGGAGGTGTGTGAAGTCACAGAATGGAGGTGTGGGAAGTCACAGTATGGAGGTGTGTGACGTCACAGAATGGAGTTGTGTGAAGTCAGAATGGAGGTGTGTAAAGTCACAGAATGGAGGTGTGTGAATTCATAGAATTGAAGTGTGTGAAGTCATAGAATGGAGGTGTGTGAAGTCACAGAATGGAGATGTGTGAAGTCACAGAATGCAGGTATGTCAACTCACACAATGGAGGTGTGTAAAGTCATAGAATGGAGGTGTGTGAAGTTATAGAATGGATGTTTGTAAAGTAAGAATGATGGTGTGTGAAGTCATCGACTGGAGGTGTGTGACGTCAAAGAATGGAGGAGTGTGAAGTCATAGAATGGAGCTGTGTGAGGTCAGAATGGAGCTGTGTCAAGTCACAGAATGGAGGTGTGTCAAATAAAAATTTAGGTGTGTGAAGTCAAATAATGGCGGTGTGTGAAGTCATAGAATGGAGGTGTGTGAAGTCAGAATGGACGTGTGTGAAGTCACAGAATTGAGGTGTGTGAACACAGAATGGAGGTGTGTGAAGTCAAAGAATGTAGGTGTGTGAAATCATAGAATGGATGTGTGTGAAGTCATAGAATGTATGTTTGTGAAGTAAGAATGAAGGTGTGTGAAGTCATAGAATGGAGGTGTGTGAAGTCACACAATGGAGGTGTGTGAAGTCACAGAATAGAGGTGTGTGAAGTCATAGAATGGAAGTGTGTGAAGTCATAGAATGGAGGTTTGTGAAGTCATAGAGTGGAGGTGTGTGAAGTCATAGAATGGATGATTCTGAAGTAAAAATGAACGTGTGTGAAGTCATAGAAGAGTTGTGGGAATGGAGGAGTGTAAAGTCATAGAGTGCAGGTGAGTGAAGTCACAGATTCGAGGTCTGTGAAGTCATAGAATGGAGGTGTGTGATGTCAGAATGGAGGTGTGCGAAGTCATAGAACAGAGGTGTGTGAAGTCAGAATGGAGGTGTGTGAAGTCATAGAATGGAGGTGTGTGAAGTCAGAATGCAGGTGTGTGAACTCATAGAATGGGGGTGTGTGACGTCACAATGGAAGTGTGTGAAGTCGTAGAATGGAGGTGTGTGAAGTCACAGAATGGAGATGTGTGAAGTCATAGAATGCAGGTATGTGAAGTCACACAATGGAGGTGTGTAAAGCCATAGAATGGAGGTGTGTGAAGTTATAGAATGGATGTTTGTAAAGTAAGAATGAAGGTGTGTGAAGTCATCGAATGGAGGTGTGTGACGTCAAAGAATGGAGGTGTGTGAAGTCATAGAATGGAGCTGTGTGAGGTCAGAATGGAGGTGTGTGAAGTCACAGAATGGAAGTGTGTCAACTCAAAATTTTGGTGTGTGAAGTCAAAGAATGGCGGTGTGTGAAGTCATAGAATGGAGTGTGTGAAGTCAGAATGGACGTGTGTGAAGTCACAGAATTGAGGTGTGTGAACACAGAATGGAGGTGTGTGAAGTCAAAGAATATAGGTGTGTGAAATCATAGAATGGATGTGTGTGAAGTCATAGAATGTATGTTTGTGAAGTAAGAATGAAGGTGTGTGAAGTCATAGAATGGAGGTGTGTGAAGTCACAGAATGGAGGTGTGTGAAGTCATAGAATGGAGGTGTGTGAAGACATAGAATGGAGGTGTGTGAAGTCATATAATGGAGGTGTGTGAAGTCACAGAATGGATGTGTGTGAAGTCAGAATGGAGGTGTGTGAAGTCACAGAATGGAGGTGTGGGAAGTCATAGAATGGAGGTGTGTGAAGTTATAAAATGGAGGTGTGTGAAGTGATAGAATGGAATTGTGTGAAGTCATAGAATGGAGGTGTTTGAAGTCACAGGATGGACGGTATGAAGTCATAGAATGCAGGTGTGTGAAGTCACAGAATTGAGGTGTTTGAAGTCATATATTAGAGGTGTGTGAAGTCGAAATGGATGTGTGAAATCATAGAATGGAGGTGTGTGAAATCAAAGAATGAGGGTGTGTGAGGTCATAGAATGGAGGTGTGTGAAATTATAAAAGGGAGGTTTATGAAGTCATAGAATGGAATTGTGTGAAGTCACACAATGGAGGTGTGTGAAGTCACAGAATAGAGGTGTGTGAAGTCATAGAATGGAAGTGTGTGAAGTCATAGAATGGAGGTTTGTGAAGTCATAGAGTGGAGGTGTGTGAAGTCATAGAATGGATGTTTCTGAAGTAAAAATGAAGGTGTGTGAAGTCATAGAAGAGTTGTGGGAATGGAGGAGTGTAAAGTCATAGAGTGCAGGTGAGTGAAGTCACAGATTCGAGGTCTGTGAAGTCATAGAATGGAGGTGTGTGATGTCATAATGGAGGTGTGCGAAGTCATAGAATAGAAGTGTGTGAAGTAAGAATGGAGGTGTGTGAAGTCATAGAATGGAGGTGTGTGAAGTCAGAATGCAGGTGTGTGAACTCATAGAATGGAGGTGTGTGACGTCACAATGGAAGTGTGTGAAGTCGTAGAATGGAGGTGTGTGAAGTCACAGAATGGAGATGTGTGAAGTCATAGAATGCAGGTATGTGAAGTCACACAATGGAGGTGTGTAAAGTCATAGAATGGAGGTGTGTGAAGTTATAGAATGGATGTTTGTAAAGTAAGAATGAAGGTGTGTGAAGTCATCGAATGGAGGTGTGTGACATCAAGAATGGAGGGGTGTGAAGTCATAGAATGGAGCTGTGTGAGGTCAGAATGGAGGTGTGTGAAATCACAGAATGGAGGTGTGTCAACTCAAAATTTTGGTGTGTGAAGTCAAAGAATGGCGGTGTGTGAAGTCATAGAATGGAGGTGTGTGAAGTCAGAATGGACGTGTGTGAAGTCACAGAATTAAGGTGTGTGAACACAGAATGGAGGTGTGTGAAGTCAAAGAATGTAGGTGTGTGAAATCATAGAATGGATGTGTGTGAAGTCATAGAATGTATGTTTGTGAAGTAAGAATGAAGTTGTGTGAAGTCATAGAATGGAAGTGTGTGAAGTCACAGAATGGAGTTGTGTGAAGTCATAGAATGGAGGTGTGTGAAGACATAGAATGGAGGTGTGTGAAGTCATATAATGGAGGTGTGTGAAGTCACAGAATGGATGTGTGTGAAGTCAGAATGGAGGTGTGTGAAGTCACAGAATGGAGGTGTGGGAAGTCACAGTATGGAGGTGTGTGACGTCACAGAATGGAGTTGTGTGAAGTCAGAATGGAGGTGTGTAAAGTCACAGAATGGAGGTGTGTGAATTCATAGAATTGAAGTGTGTGAAGTCATAGAATGGAGGTGTGTGAAGTCACAGAATGGAGATGTGTGAAGTCACAGAATGCAGGTATGTCAACTCACACAATGGAGGTGTGTAAAGTCATAGAATGGAGGTGTGTGAAGTTATAGAATGGATGTTTGTAAAGTAAGAATGATGGTGTGTGAAGTCATCGACTGGAGGTGTGTGACGTCAAAGAATGGAGGAGTGTGAAGTCATAGAATGGAGCTGTGTGAGGTCAGAATGGAGCTGTGTCAAGTCACAGAATGGAGGTGTGTCAAATAAAAATTTAGGTGTGTGAAGTCAAATAATGGCGGTGTGTGAAGTCATAGAATGGAGGTGTGTGAAGTCAGAATGGACGTGTGTGAAGTCACAGAATTGAGGTGTGTGAACACAGAATGGAGGTGTGTGAAGTCAAAGAATGTAGGTGTGTGAAATCATAGAATGGATGTGTGTGAAGTCATAGAATGTATGTTTGTGAAGTAAGAATGAAGGTGTGTGAAGTCATAGAATGGAGGTGTGTGAAGTCACACAATGGAGGTGTGTGAAGTCACAGAATAGAGGTGTGTGAAGTCATAGAATGGAAGTGTGTGAAGTCATAGAATGGAGGTTTGTGAAGTCATAGAGTGGAGGTGTGTGAAGTCATAGAATGGATGATTCTGAAGTAAAAATGAACGTGTGTGAAGTCATAGAAGAGTTGTGGGAATGGAGGAGTGTAAAGTCATAGAGTGCAGGTGAGTGAAGTCACAGATTCGAGGTCTGTGAAGTCATAGAATGGAGGTGTGTGAAGTCAGAATGGAGGTGTGCGAAGTCATAGAACAGAGGTGTGTGAAGTCAGAATGGAGGTGTGTGAAGTCATAGAATGGAGGTGTGTGAAGTCAGAATGCAGGTGTGTGAACTCATAGAATGGGGGTGTGTGACGTCACAATGGAAGTGTGTGAAGTCGTAGAATGGAGGTGTGTGAAGTCACAGAATGGAGATGTGTGAAGTCATAGAATGCAGGTATGTGAAGTCACACAATGGAGGTGTGTAAAGCCATAGAATGGAGGTGTGTGAAGTTATAGAATGGATGTTTGTAAAGTAAGAATGAAGGTGTGTGAAGTCATCGAATGGAGGTGTGTGACGTCAAAGAATGGAGGTGTGTGAAGTCATAGAATGGAGCTGTGTGAGGTCAGAATGGAGGTGTGTGAAGTCACAGAATGGAAGTGTGTCAACTCAAAATTTTGGTGTGTGAAGTCAAAGAATGGCGGTGTGTGAAGTCATAGAATGGAGTGTGTGAAGTCAGAATGGACGTGTGTGAAGTCACAGAATTGAGGTGTGTGAACACAGAATGGAGGTGTGTGAAGTCAAAGAATATAGGTGTGTGAAATCATAGAATGGATGTGTGTGAAGTCATAGAATGTATGTTTGTGAAGTAAGAATGAAGGTGTGTGAAGTCATAGAATGGAGGTGTGTGAAGTCACAGAATGGAGGTGTGTGAAGTCATAGAATGGAGGTGTGTGAAGACATAGAATGGAGGTGTGTGAAGTCATATAATGGAGGTGTGTGAAGTCACAGAATGGATGTGTGTGAAGTCAGAATGGAGGTGTGTGAAGTCACAGAATGGAGGTGTGGGAAGTCATAGAATGGAGGTGTGTGAAGTTATAAAATGGAGGTGTGTGAAGTGATAGAATGGAATTGTGTGAAGTCATAGAATGGAGGTGTTTGAAGTCACAGGATGGACGGTATGAAGTCATAGAATGCAGGTGTGTGAAGTCACAGAATTGAGGTGTTTGAAGTCATATATTAGAGGTGTGTGAAGTCGAAATGGATGTGTGAAATCATAGAATGGAGGTGTGTGAAATCAAAGAATGAGGGTGTGTGAGGTCATAGAATGGAGGTGTGTGAAATTATAAAAGGGAGGTTTATGAAGTCATAGAATGGAATTGTGTGAAGTCACACAATGGAGGTGTGTGAAGTCACAGAATAGAGGTGTGTGAAGTCATAGAATGGAAGTGTGTGAAGTCATAGAATGGAGGTTTGTGAAGTCATAGAGTGGAGGTGTGTGAAGTCATAGAATGGATGTTTCTGAAGTAAAAATGAAGGTGTGTGAAGTCATAGAAGAGTTGTGGGAATGGAGGAGTGTAAAGTCATAGAGTGCAGGTGAGTGAAGTCACAGATTCGAGGTCTGTGAAGTCATAGAATGGAGGTGTGTTATGTCAGAATGGAGGTGTGCGAAGTCATAGAATAGAGGTGTGTGAAGTCAGAATGGAGGTGTGTGAAGTCATAGAATGGAGGTGTGTGAAGTCAGAATGCAGGTGTGTGAACTCACAGAATGGAGGTGTGTGACGTCACAATGGAAGTGTGTGAAGTCGTAGAATGGAGGTGTGTGAAGTCACAGAATGGAGATGTGTGAAGTCATAGAATGCAGGTATGTGAAGTCACACAATGGAGGTGTGTAAAGTCATAGAATGGAGGTGTGTGAAGTTATAGAATGGATGTTTGTAAAGTAAGAATGAAGGTGTGTGAAGTCATCGAATGGAGGTGTGTGACGTCAAAGAATGGAGGTGTGTGATGTCATAGAATGGAGCTGTGTGAGGTCAGAATGGAGGTGTGTGAAGTCACAGAATGGAGGTGTGTCAACTCAAAATTTAGGTGTGTGAAGTCAAAAAATGGCGGTGTGTGAAGTCATAGAATGGAGTGTGTGAAGTCAGAATGGACGTGTGTGAAGTCACAGAATTGAGGTGTGTGAACACAGAATGGAGGTGTGTGAAGTCAAAGAATGTAGGTGTGTGAAATCATAGAATGGATGTGTGTGAAGTCATAGAATGTATGTTTGTGAAGTAAGAATGAAGGTGTGTGAAGTCATAGAATGGAGGTGTGTGAAGTCACAGAATGGAGGTGTGTGAAGTCATAGAATGGAGGTGTGTGAAGACATAGAATGGAGGTGTGTGAAGTCATATAATGGAGGTGTGTGAAGTCACAGAATGGATGTGTGTGAAGTCAGAATGGAGGTGTGTGAAGTCACAGAATGGAGGTGTGGGAAGTCACAGTATGGAGGTGTGTGACGTCACAGAATGGAGTTGTGTGAAGTCAGAATGGAGGTGTGTAAAGTCACAGAATGGAGGTGTGTGAAGTCATAGAATTGAAGTGTGTGAAGTCATAGAATGGAGGTGTGTGAAGTCACAGAATGGACGGTATGAAGTCATAGAATGGAGGTGTGGGAAGTCACAGAATTGAGGTGTTTGAAGTCATATATTGGAGGTGTGTGAAGTCAAAATGGGTGTGTGAAGTCATAGAATGGAGGTGTGTGAAGTCATAAAATGGAGGAGGGTGAAGTCACAGAATGGAGTTGTGTGAAGTCATAAAATGGAGGAGGGTGAAGTCATAGAAAGAGATGTGGGAAGTCATAGAATGGAGGAGTGTGAAGTCCTAGAGTGGAGGTGAGTGAAGTCACATATTCGAGGTCTGTGAAGTCATAGAATGGAGGTGTGTGAAGTCAGAATGGAGGTGTGTGAAGTCATAGAATGGAGGTGTGTGAACTCATAGAATGGAAGTGTGTGACATCACAAAGGATGGGTGTGAAGTCATAGAATGGAGGTGTGCGAAGTCAGGGAATGGAGGTATGAGAAGTCAAAATGGAGGTGTGTGACGTCATAAAATGGAGCTGTGTGAAGTCATAGAATGGAGCTGTGTGAAATCATAGAATGGAGGTTTGTGAAGTCACAGAATGGAGGTGTGTGAACTCAGAATGGAGGTGTGTGAAGTCACAGAATGGAGGTTTGAGAAGTTACAGCATGGAGGTATGTGAAATCATAGAATGGAAGTGTGTGAAGTCATAGAATTGAGGTGTGTGAAGTCACAGAATGAAGGTGTGTGAAGTCATAGAATGGAGGTGTGTGAAGACACAGAAGGGAGGTGTGTGAAGTCACATAATGGAGGTGTGTGAAGTCAAAATGGAGGTGTGTGACGTCATAAACTGGAGGTGTGTGAAGTCACAGAATGGAGGTGTGTGAAATTATAGAATGGAGGTTTGTGAAGTCACAGAATGGAGTTGTGTGACATCATGGAATGGAGGTTTGTGAAGTCATAGAATGGAGGTATGTGAAGTTAAATTGGAGGGGTGTGAAGTCGGAGAATAGAGGTGTGTGAAGTCACAGAATGGAGGTGGGCGAAGTCACAGAATGGAGGTGTGTGAAGTCATAGAATGGAGGTGTGGGAAGTCACAGAATGGACGGGTATGAAGTCATAGAATGGAGGTGTGTGAAGTCACAGAATTGAGGTGTTTGAAGTCATATATTTTATGTGTGTGAAGTCAAAATGGATGTGTGAAATCATAGAATAGAGGTGTTTGAAGTCACAGAATGGAGGTGTGTGAAGTCATAGAATGAAGGTGTGTGAAGTCACAGAATGGAGGTGTGTGAAGTCACAGAATGGAGGCGTGTGAAGTCATAGAATGGAAGTGTGTAAAGTCATAGAATGGAGGTGCGTGAAGTCAGAATGGAGGTGTGTGAAGTCAATGAATGGAGGTGTGTGAACTCAGAATGGAGGTGCGTGAAGTCACAGAATAGAGGTTTTTGAAGTCATAGAATGGAGGTGTGTGAAGTTATAGAATGGATGTTTCTGAATTAAGAATGAAGGTGTGTGAAGTCATAGAATGGAGGTGTGTGAAGACAAAATTGTGGTGTGTGAACTCATAGAATGGATGTTTCTGAACTCATAGAATGGAGTTGTGTGATGTCGTGGAATGGAGGTGTGTGAAGTCAAAGAACGGAGGTGTGTGAAGTCAAACAATGGTGGTGTGTGAAGTCACAGAATGGAGGTGTGTGAAGTCCCAGACTGGAAGTGTGTGAAGTCAAAACGAAGGTGTGTGAAGTCAAAGAATGGAGGTGTGTGAAGTCACAGAATGGAGGTGTGTGAAATCAAAATGGTGGTGTGTGAAGTCACAAATGGAGGTGTGTGAAGTCACAGAATGGAGGTGTGTGAAGTCACAGAATGGATGTGTGTGAAGTCAGAATGGAGGTGTGTGAAGTCACAGAATGGAGGTGTGGGAAGTCACAGTATGGAGGTGTGTGACGTCACAGAATGGAGTTGTGTGAAGTCAGAATGGAGGTGTGTAAAGTCACAGAATGGAGGTGTGTGAAGTCATAGAATTGAAGTGTGTGAAGTCATAGAATGGAGGTGTGTGAAGTCACAGAATGGACGGTATGAAGTCATAGAATGGAGGTGTGGGAAGTCACAGAATTGAGGTGTTTGAAGTCATATATTGGAGGTGTGTGAAGTCAAAATGGGTGTGTGAAGTCATAGAATGGAGGTGTGTGAAGTCATAAAATGGAGGAGGGTGAAGTCACAGAATGGAGTTGTGTGAAGTCATAAAATGGAGGAGGGTGAAGTCATAGAAAGAGATGTGGGAAGTCATAGAATGGAGGAGTGTGAAGTCCTAGAGTGGAGGTGAGTGAAGTCACATATTCGAGGTCTGTGAAGTCATAGAATGGAGGTGTGTGAAGTCAGAATGGAGGTGTGTGAAGTCATAGAATGGAGGTGTGTGAACTCATAGAATGGAAGTGTGTGACGTCACAAAGGATGGGTGTGAAGTCATAGAATGGAGGTGTGCGAAGTCAGGGAATAGAGGTATGAGAAGTCAAAATGGAGGTGTGTGACGTCATAAAATGGAGCTGTGTGAAGTCATAGAATGGAGCTGTGTGAAATCATAGAATGGAGGTTTGTGAAGTCACAGAATGGAGGTGTGTGAACTCAGAATGGAGGTGTGTGAAGTCACAGAATGGAGGTTTGAGAAGTTACAGCATGGAGGTATGTGAAATCATAGAATGGAAGTGTGTGAAGTCATAGAATTGAGGTGTGTGAAGTCACAGAATGAAGGTGTGTGAAGTCATAGAATGGAGGTGTGTGAAGACACAGAAGGGAGGTGTGTGAAGTCACATAATGGAGGTGTGTGAAGTCAAAATGGAGGTGTGTGACGTCATAAACTGGAGGTGTGTGAAGTCACAGAATGGAGGTGTGTGAAATTATAGAATGGAGGTTTGTGAAGTCACAGAATGGAGTTGTGTGACATCATGGAATGGAGGTTTGTGAAGTCATAGAATGGAGGTATGTGAAGTTAAATTGGAGGGGTGTGAAGTCGGAGAATAGAGGTGTGTGAAGTCACAGAATGGAGGTGGGCGAAGTCACAGAATGGAGGTGTGTGAAGTCATAGAATGGAGGTGTGGGAAGTCACAGAATGGACGGGTATGAAGTCATAGAATGGAGGTGTGTGAAGTCACAGAATTGAGGTGTTTGAAGTCATATATTTTATGTGTGTGAAGTCAAAATGGATGTGTGAAATCATAGAATAGAGGTGTTTGAAGTCACAGAATGGAGGTGTGTGAAGTCATAGAATGAAGGTGTGTGAAGTCACAGAATGGAGGTGTGTGAAGTCACAGAATGGAGGCGTGTGAAGTCATAGAATGGAAGTGTGTAAAGTCATAGAATGGAGGTGCGTGAAGTCAGAATGGAGGTGTGTGAAGTCAATGAATGGAGGTGTGTGAACTCAGAATGGAGGTGCGTGAAGTCACAGAATAGAGGTTTTTGAAGTCATAGAATGGAGGTGTGTGAAGTTATAGAATGGATGTTTCTGAATTAAGAATGAAGGTGTGTGAAGTCATAGAATGGAGGTGTGTGAAGACAAAATTGTGGTGTGTGAACTCATAGAATGGATGTTTCTGAACTCATAGAATGGAGTTGTGTGATGTCGTGGAATGGAGGTGTGTGAAGTCAAAGAACGGAGGTGTGTGAAGTCAAACAATGGTGGTGTGTGAAGTCACAGAATGGAGGTGTGTGAAGTCCCAGACTGGAAGTGTGTGAAGTCAAAACGAAGGTGTGTGAAGTCAAAGAATGGAGGTGTGTGAAGTCACAGAATGGAGGTGTGTGAAATCAAAATGGTGGTGTGTGAAGTCACAAATGGAGGTGTGTGAAGTCACAGAATGTAGGTGTGTGAAGTCAAAATGGAGGTGTGTGAAGTCAAAGAATGGAGTGTGTGAACTCATAGAATAGAGGTGTGTGAAGTCATAGAATGGAGGTGTGTGAAGTCACAGAATGGAGGTGTGTGAAGTCCTAGAATGGAGGTGTGTGAAGTCACAGAATGGAGGTGTGTGATATCATATAATGGAGGTGTGTGAAGTCACAGAATGGAGGTGTGTGAAGTCAGAATGGAGGTGTGAAGTCATAGAATAGAGGTGGGTGAAATCATAGAAAGGAGGTGTGGGAAGTCAGAGAATGGAGGAGTGTGAAGTCATATAGTGGAGGTGAGTGAAGTCACAGATTCGAGGTCTGTGAAGTCATAGAATGGAGGTGTGTGAAGTCAGAATGGAGGTGTGTGAAGTCACAGAATGGACGGGTATGAATTCATAGAATTGAGGTGGGTGAAGTCATAGAATGGAGGTGTGTGAAGTCACAGAATGGAGGTGTGTGAAGTCATAGAATGGAGGTATGTGAAGTCAAAATGGAGGTGTGTGACGTCAAAAATTTAGGTGTGTGAAGTCATAGATTGGAGGTGTGTGAAATCATAGAATGGAGGCTTGTGAAGTCACAGAATGGAGGTGTGTGAAGTCATAGAATGGAGGTATGTGAAGTCAAATTGGAGGGGTGTGAAGTTGGAGAATGGAGGTGTGCGAAGTCACAGAATTGAGGTGGGTGAAGTCACAGAATGGAGGTGTGTGAAGTTAAAGAATGGGGGTGTGTGAAGTCACAGAATGGACGGGTATGAATTCATAGAATTGAGGTGTGTGAAGTCACAGAATTGAGGTGTTTGAAGTTATATATTGTGAGTTGTGTGAAGTCAAAATGGATGTGTGAAGTCATAGAATGGAGGTGTGTGAAGTCGGAGAATTGAGGTGTTTGAAGTCACAGAATGGAGCTGTGTGAAGTCACAGAATGGAGGTGTGTGAAGTCACAGAATGGAGGTGTGTGAAGTCAAAGAATGGAGGTGTGTGAAGTCATAGAATGGAGGTGTGTGAAACCATAAAATGAAGGTATGTGAAGTCAGAGAATGGAGGTGTGTGAAGTCATAGAATGGAGGTGTATGAAGTCACAGAATAGAGGTGTGTGAAGTCATAGCATGGAGGTATGTGAAAGCATAAAATGGAGGTGTGTGAAGTCATAGATTGGAGGTGTGTGAAATCATAGAATAGAGGTTTGTGAAACCACAGAATGGAGGTGTGTGAAGTCATAGAATGGAGGTGTGTGAAGTCACAGAATGGAGGTGTGTGAAGTCACAGAATGGAGGTGTGTGAACTCAGAATGTAGATGTGTGAAGTCACACAATGGAGTTCTATGAAGTCATAGAATTGAGGTGTGTGAAATCACAGAACAGAGGTGTGTGAATTCATAGAATGGAGGTGTGACATCTCAGAATTGAGGTGTGTGAAATCGCAGAATGGAAGTGTGTGAGGTCACAGAATGGAGGTGTGTGAACTCACAATGCAGGTGTGTGAAGTGACGGAATGGCGGTGTGTGAAGTCATAGAATGGAAGTGTGTGAAGTCATAGAATGGAGGTGTGTGAAGTCACAGAAGGGAGGTGTGTGGAGTCACATAATGGAGGTGTGTGAAGTCAAAATGGAGGTGTGTAACGTCATAAAATGTAGGTGTGTGAAGTCATAGATTGGAGGTGTGTGAAATCATAAAATGGAGGTTTGTGAAGTCACAGAATGGAGGTGTGTGAAGTCATAGAATGGAGGTATGTGAAGTCAAATTGGAGGGGTGTGAAGTCGGAGAATGGATGTGTGGGAAGTCACAGAATGGAGGTGGGTGAAATCACAGAATGGAGGTGTGTGAAGTTAAAGAATGGAGGTGTGTGAAGTCACAGAATGGACCGGTATGAATTCATAGAATGGAGGTGTGTGAAGTCAAAGAATTGAGGTGTTTGAAGTTATATATTGGAGTTGTGTGAAGTCAAAATGGATGTGTGAAGTCATAGAATGGAGGTGTGTGAAGTCGAAGAATGGAGGTGTGTGAAGTCACAGAATGGAGCTGCGTGAAGTCACAGAATGGAGGTGTGTGAAGTCCCAGAATGGAGGTGTGTGAAGTCAAAGAATGGAGGTGTGTGAAGTCATAGAATGTATGATTGTGAATTAAGAATGAAGGTGTGTGAAGTCATAGAATGGAGGTGTGTGAAGTCACAGAATGGAGTTCTGTGAAGTCATAGAATTGAGGTGTGTGAAATCACAGAACGGAGGTGTGTGAATTCATAGAATGGAGGTGTGACATCTCAGAATTGAGGTGTGTGAAATCGCAGAATGGAGGTGTGTGAGGTCACAGAATGGAGGTGTGTGAACTCACAATGCAGGTGTGTGAAGTGACGGAATGGCGGTGTGTGAAGTCATAGAATGGAAGTGTGTGAAGTCATAGAATGGAGGTGTGTGAAGTCACAGAATGGAGGTGTGTGAAGTCATAGAATGGAGGTATGTGAAGTCAAAATGGAGGTGTGTGACGTCAAAAATTTAGGTGTGTGAAGTCATAGATTGGAGGTGTGTGAAATCATAGAATGGAGGCTTGTGATGTCACAGAATGGAGGTGTGTGAAGTCATAGAATGGAGGTATGTGAAGTCAAATTGGAGGGGTGTGAAGTCGGAGAATGGAGTTGTGGGAAGTCACAGAATTGAGGTGGGTGAAGTCACAGAATGGAGGTGTGTGAAGTTAAAGAATGGAGGTGTGTGAAGTCACAGAATGGACCGGTATGAATTCATAGAATTGAGGTGTGTGAAGTCACAGAACTGAGGTGTTTGAAGTTATATATTGGAGTTGTGTGAAGTCAAAATGGATGTGTGAAGTCATAGAATGGAGGTGTGTGAAGTCGGAGAATTGAGGTGTTTGAAGTCACAGAATGGGGCTGTGTGAAGTCACAGAATGGAGGTGTGTGAAGTCACAGAATGGAGGTGTGTGAAGTCAAAGAATGGAGGTGTGTGAAGTCATAGAATGGAGGTGTGTGAAATCATAGAATGAAGGTATGTGAAGTCACAGAATGGAGGTGTGTGAAGTCATAGAATGGAGGTGTGTGAAGTCACAGAATAGAGGTGTGTGAAGTCATAGCATGGAGGTATGTGAAATCATAAAATGGAGGTGTGTGAAGTCATAGATTGGAGGTGTGTGAAATCATAGAATAGAGGTTTGTGAAGTCACAGAATGGAGGTGTGTGAAGTCATAGAATGGAGGTGTGTGAAGTCACAGAATGGAGGTGTGTGAAGTCAAAGAATGGAGGTGTGTGAACTCAGAATGGAGATGTGTGAAGTCACAGAATGGAGTTCTGTGAAGTCATAGAATTGAGGTGTGTGAAATCACAGAACGGAGGTGTGTGAATTCATAGAATGGAGGTGTGACATCTCAGAATTGAGGTGTGTGAAATCGCAGAATGGAGGTGTGTGAGGTCACAGAATGGAGGTATGTGAACTCACAATGCAGGTGTGTGAAGTGACGGAATGGCGGTGTGTGAAGTCATAGAATGGAAGTGTGTGAAGTCATAGAATGGAGGTGTGTGAAGTCACAGAAGGGAGGTGTGTGGAGTCACATAATGGAGGTGTGTGAAGTCAAAATGGAGGTGTGTGACGTCATAAAATGTAGGTGTGTGAAGTCATAGATTGGAGGTGTGTGAAATCATAGAATGGAGGTGTGTGAAGTCACAGAATGGAGGTGTGTGAAGTCATAGAATGGAGGTATGTGAAGTCAAATTGGAGGGGTGTGAAGTCGGAGAATGGAGGAGTGGGAAGTCACAGAATGGAGGTGGGTGAAGTCACAGAATGGAGCTGTGTGAAGTTAAAGAATGGAGGTGTGTGAAGTCACAGAATGGACCGGTATGAATTCATAGAATGGAGGTGTGTGAAGTCAAAGAATTGAGGTGTTTGAAGTTATATATTGGAGTTGTGTGAAGTCAAAATGGATGTGTGAAGTCATAGAATGGAGGTGTGTGAAGTCGGAGAATGGAGGTGTGTGAAGTCACAGAATGGAGCTGTGTGAAGTCACAGAATGGAGGTGTGTGAAGTCCCAGAATGGAGGTGTGTGAAGTCAAAGAATGGCGGTGTGTGAAGTCAAAGAATGGAGGTGTGTGAAGTCATAGAATGTATGTTTGTGAAGTAAGAATGAAGGTGTGTGAAGTCATAGAATGGAGGTGTGTGAAGTCACAGAATGGAGGTGTGTGAAGTCATAGAATAGAGGTGTGTGAAGTCATAGAACGGAGATGTGTGACGTCATATAATGGAGGTGTGTGAAGTCTCATAATGGAGGTGTGTGCAGTCAGAATGGAGGTGTGAAGTCATAGAATGGAGGTGTGGGAAGTCATAGAATGGAGGAGTGTGAAGTCATAGATTGGAGGTGAGTGAAGTCACAGATTCGAGGTCTGTGAAGTCATAGAATGGAGGTGTGTGAAGTCGAATGAAGGTGTGTGAACTCATAGAATGGAGGTGTGTGACGTCCCAATGGAAGTGTGTGAAGTCATAGAATGGAGCTGTGTGAAGTCACAGAATGGAAGTGTGTGAAGTAAAAATGGAGGTGTGTGACGTCCTAAAATGGAGGTGTGAGAAGTCATAGAATGGAGGTGTGTGAAATCATAGAATAGAGGTTTGTGAAGTCACAGAATGGAAGTGTGTGAAGTCAAAATGGAGGTGTGTGACGTCCTAAAATGGAGGTGTGAGAAGTCATAGAATGGAGGTGTTCGAAGTCATACAATGAAGGTGTGTGACGTCATAGAATGGAGGTGTGTGAAATCACAGAAGAGAGGTGTGTGAAGTCACATAATGGAGGTGTGAGAAGTCAAAATGGAGGTGTGTGACGTCATAAAATGGAGGTGTGTAAAGTCACAGAATGGAGGTGTGTGAACTCAGAATGGAGATGTGTGAAGTCATAGATTGGAGGTGTGTGAAATCATAGAATGGTGGTTTGTGAAGTCACAGAAAGGAGGTGAGTGAAGTCACAGAATGGAGGTTTGTGAAGTCATAGAATGGAGGTAGGTGAAGTCACAGAATGGAGGTGTGTGAAGTCATAGAATGGAGGTGTGTGAAGTCACAGAATGGAGGTGTGTAAAGTCACAGAATGGAGGTGTGTGAACTCAGAATGGAGATGTGTGAAGTCACAGAATGGAGTTGTGTGAAGTCAGAGAATGGAGGTGTGTGAAATCACAGAATGGAGGTGTGTGAATTCATAGAATGGAGGTGTGACATCTCAGAATGGAGGTGTGTGAAATCGCAGAATGGAGGTGTGTGAGGTCACAGAATGGTGTGTGAACTCACAATGCAGGTGTGTGAAGTCACGGAATGGCGGTGTGTGAAGTCATCGTATGAAGGTATGTGAAATCATAGAATGGAAGAGTGTGAAGTCATAGAATGGAGGTGTGCGAAGTCATACAATGAAGGTGTGTGAAGTCATAGAATGGAGGTGTGTGAAGTCACAGAAGCGAGGTGTGTGGAGTCACATAATGGAGGTGTGTGAAGTTAAAATGGAGGTGTGTGACGTCATAAAATGTAGGTCTATGAAGTCATAGATTGGAGGTGTGTGAAATCATAGAATGGAGGTTTGTGAAGTCACAGTATGGAGGTGTGTGAAGTCACAGAATGGACGTGTGTGAAGTCATAGAATGGAGGTATGTGAAGTCAAATTGGAGGAGTGTGAAGTCGGAGAATGGAGGTGTGGGAAGTCACAGAATGGAGGTGGGTGAAGTCATAGAACGGAGTTGTATGACGTCATATAATGGAGGTGTGTGAAGTCACATAATGGAGGTGTGTGAAGTCAGAATGGATGTGTTTGAAGTCGAATGAAGGTGTGTGAAGTCATAGAATGTAGGTTTGTGAACCAATAGAATGGAGGTGTGTGACGTCACAATGGAAGTGTGTGAAGTCATAGAATTTAGGTGTGTGAAGTCACAAAGTGGAAGTGTGTGAAGTCAAAATGGAGGTGTGTGACGTCCTAAAATGGAGGTGTGTGAAGTCATAGAATGGAGGTGTGTGAAATCATAGAATAGAGGTTTGGGAAGTCACAGAATGGAGGTGTGTGAACTCAGAATGGAGGTGTGTGAAGTCAGAGAATGGAGGTGTGTGAAGTCATCGCATGAAGGTATGTGAAATCATAGAATGGAGGTGTGTGAAGTCACAGAATGAAATTGTGTGAAGTCAAAATGGAGGTGTGTGACGTCCTAAAATGGAGGTGTGTGAAATCATAGAATAGAGGTTTGTGAAGTCACAAAATGGAGGTGTGTGAACTCAGAATGGAGGTGTGTGAAGTCACAGAATGGAAGTGTGTGAAGTCAAAACGGAGGTGTGTGAAGTCAAAGAATGGAGGTGTGTGAAGTCACAGGATGGTGGTGTGTGAAATCAAAATGGTGGTGTGTGAAGTCACAAATGGAGGTGTGTGAAGTCACAGAATGTAGGTGTGTGAAATCAAAATGGAGGTGTGTGAAGTCAAAGAATGGAGGTGTGTGAACTCATAGAATGGAGGTGTGTGAAGTCATGGAATGGAGGTTTGTGTAGTCAAACATTGGAAGTGTGGGAAGTTACAGAAAGAAGATGTGTGAAGTCATACAATGGAGGTGTGTGAAGTCAGAATGCAGGTGTGGGAAGTCATAGAATGGAGGTGTGTGAAGTCATAGAATGGAGGTGTGTGAAGTCATAGAATGGAAGTGTGTGAAGTCATAGAATTGAGGTGTGTGAAGTCATAGAATGGAGGTGGGTGACGTCACGGAAGGGAGGTGTGTGAAATCAAAGAATGGAGGTGTGTGAAGTCACAGAATGGAGGTGTGTGAAGTCACAGAATGGAGATGTGTGAAGTCAAAAAGGTGGTGTGAGAAGTCACAAATGTAAGTGTGTGAAGTCACAGAATGGAGGTGTGAAGTCAAAATGGTTGTGTGAAGTCAAAGAATGTAGGTGTGTGAAGTCATCGAAGGGAGGTGTGTGAAGTCACAGAATGGAGGTGTGTGAAGTCAGAATAGAGGTGTGCAAAGTCATAGAATGGAGGTGTGTGAAGTCAGAATGGTGGTGTATGAAGTCATAGAATGGAGGTGTGTGAAGTCAGAATAGAGGTGTGTGAAGTCATAGAATGAAGTTGTGTGAAGTCAGAAGAGAGGTGTTTGAAGTCATAGAATGGAGGTGTGTGAAGTCACAGAATGGAGGTGTGGGAAGTCACAGAATGGAGGGTATGAGGTCATAGAATGGAGGTGTGTGAGGTGACAGAATTGAGGTGTTTGAAGTCATATATTGGAGGTGTCTGAATTCAAAATGTATGTGTGAAGTCATAGAATGGAGGTGTGTGAAATCATAGAATGAGGGTGTGTGAGGTCATAGAATGGAGGTGTGTGAAGTCACAGAATGGAGGTGTGTGAAGTCATAAAATGGAGGTGGGTGAAGTCATAGAAAGGAGGTGTGGGAAGTCATAGAATGGTGGAGTGAGAAGTCATAGAGTGGAGGTGAGTGAAGTCACATATTCGAGGTCTCTGAAGTCATAGAATGGAGGTGTGTGAAGTCAGAATGGAGGTGTGTGAAGTCATAGAATGGAGGTGTGTGAACTCATAGAATGGAGGTGTGTGATGTCACAATGGAAGTGTGTGAAGTCATAGAATGGAGGTGTGTTAAGTCACAGAATGGAGGTGTGAGAAGTCAAAATGGAGGTGTGTGACGTCATAAAATGGAGGTGTGTGAAGTCATAGAATGGATGTGTGTGAAGTCACAGAATGGAGGTGTGTGAAGTCATAGCATGGAGGTATGTGAAAACATAGAATGGAAGTGTGTGACGTCATAGAATTGAGGTGTGTGAAATCACAGAATTGAGGTGTTTGAAGTCATATATTAGAGGTGTGTGAAGTCAAAATGGATGTTTGAAGTCATAGAATGGAGGTCTGTGAAATCATAGAATGAGGGTGTGTGAGGTCATAGAATGGAGGTGTGTGAAGTCACAGAATGGAGGTGTGTGAAGTTATAAAATAGAGGTGTGTGAAGTCATAGAATGGAAGTGTGTGAAGTCACACAATGGAGGTGTGTGAAGTCATAGAATGGAAGTGTGTGAAGTCATAGAATGGAGGTGTGTGATGTCACAGAATGGAGGTGTGTGATGTCAGAATGGAGGTGTGAAGTCATAGAATGGAGGTGTGTGAAGTCACAGAATGGAGATGTGTGAACTCAGAATGGAGGTGTGTAAAGTCACAGAATGTAGGTGTGTGAAGTCATAGAATGGAAGTGTGTGAAGTCTTAGAATGGAAGTGTGTGAAGGCATAGAATGGAGGTGTGTGAGGTCACAGAATGGACGGTATTAAGTCATAGAATGGAGGTGTGTGAAGTTACAGAATTGAGGTGTTTGAAGTCATATATTGGAGGTCTGTGAATTCAAAATGGATGTGTGAATTCATAGAATGGAGGTGTGTGAAATCATAGAGTGAGGGTGTGTGAGGTCATAGAATGGAGATGTGTGAAGTCACAGAATGGAGATGTGTGAAGTCATAAAATGGAGGTGTGTGAAGTCATAGAATGGAAGTGTGTGAAGTCACACAATGGAGGTGTGTGAAGTCACAGAATGGAGGTGTGTGAAGTCACAGAATGGAGGTGTGTGACTCAGAATGGAGGTTTGTGAAGTCACAGAATGAAGGTGTGTAAAGTCATAGAATGGAAATGAGTGAAGTCATATAATGGAGGTGTGTGAAGTCAGAATGGAGATGTGTGAAGTCACCGAATGGAGGTTTGTGAAGTCATAGAATGGAGGTGTGTGAAGTCATAGAATGGATGTTTCTCAAGTAAAAATGAAGGTGTGTGAACTCATAGAATGGAGGTGTGTGAAGTCACAGAATGGAGGTGTGTGAAGTCAGAATGGAGGTGTGTAGTCATAGATTGGAGGTGGGTGAAGTCATAGAAAGAAGGTGTGGGAAGTCATGGAATGGAGGAGTATGAAGTCATAGAGTGCAGGTGAGTGAAGTCACAGATTCGAGGTCTGTGAAGCCATAGAATGGAGGTGTGTGAAGTCAGAATGGAGGTGTGTGAAGTCATAGATGGAGTTGTGTGAAGTCATAGTATGGAGGTGTGTGAAATCATAGAATGGAGTTTTGTGAAGTCACAGAATGGAGCTGTGTGAATTCAGAATGGAGGTGTGTGAAGTCATAGAATGGAGGTGTGTGAAGTCAGAATGGAGGTGTGTGAACTCATAGAATGGAGGTGTGTGAAGTCACAGAATGGAAGAGTGTGAAGTCATAGAATGGAGGTGGGCGAAGTCCCAGAATGGAGGTGTGTGAAGTCATAGAATGGAGGTATGTGAAGTCACAGAATGGAGGTGTGTAAAGTCATAGAATGGAGATGTGTGAAGTTATAGAGTGGATGTTTGTAATGTAATAATATAGGTGTGTGAAGTCATGGAATTTAGGTGTGTGACGTCCAAGAATGAAGGTGTGCAAAGTCATAGAATGGAGCTGTGCGAAGTCAGAATGGAGGTGTGTGAAGTCACAGAATGGAGGTGTGTCAACTCAGAATTTAGGTGTGTGAAGTCAAAGAATGGAGGTGTGTGAAGTCATAGAATGCAGGTGTGTGAAGTCATAGAATGGATGTGTGTGAAGTCAGAATGGAGGTGTGTGAAGTCACAGAATTCAGGTGTGTGAACACAGAATGGAGGTGTGTGAAGTCATAGAATGTAAGTATGTGAAGTCATAGAATGGAGGTGTGTGAAGTCACAGAATTGAGGTGTTTGAAGTCAGAATGGAGGTGTGTAGTCATAGACTGGAGGTGGGTGAAGTCATAGAAAGAAGGTGTGGGAAGTTATAGAATGGAGGACTGTGAAGTCATAGAGTGCAGGTGAGTGAAGTCACAGTTTCGAGGTCTGTGAAGCCATAGAATGGAGGTGTGTGATGTCAGAATTGAGGTGTGCGAAGTCATAGAATAGAGGTGTGTAAAATCAGAATGGAGGTGTGTGAAGTCATAGATGGAGTTGTGTGAAGTCATAGTATGGAGGTGTGTGAAATCATAGAATGGAGTTTTGTGAAGTCACAGAATTGAGCTGTGTGAATTCAGAATGGAGGTGTGTGGAGTCAGAATGGAGATGTGTGACGTCAACGAATGCAGTTGTGTCAACTCAGAATGGAGGTGTGTGAAGTCACAGAATGGAGGTTTGTGAAGTCATAGAATAGAGGTGTGTGAAGTCATAGAATGGATGTTTCTGAAGGAAAAAGGAAGGTGTGTGAAGTCAAAGAATGGAGGTGTGTGAAGTCAGAGAATGGAGGTGTGTGAAGTCACAATGGAGGTGGGTAGTCATAGATTGGAGGTGGGTGACGTCATAGAAAGGAGGTGTGGTAAGTCATAGAATGGAGGAGTGTGAAGTCCTAGAGTGCAGGTGAGTGAAGTCACAGATTCGAGGTCTGTGAAGTCATAGAATGGAGGTGTGTGATGTCAGAATGGAGGTGTGCAAAGTCATACAATAGAGGTGTGTGATGTCAGAATGGAGGTGTGTGAAGTCATAGATGGAGTTGTCTGAAGTCGTAGTATGGAGGTGTGTGAAACCATAGAATGGAGTTTTGTGAAGTCACAGAATGGAGCTGTGTGAATTCAGAATGGAGGTGTGTGAAGTAATAGAATGGAGGTGTGTGGAGTCAGAATGGAGGTATGTGTAGTCATAGAATGGAGGTGTGTGAAGTCACAGAATGGAGGTGTGTGAAGTCATAGAATGGAGGTATGTGAAGCCACAGAATGGAGGTGTGTAAAGTCATAGAATGGAGTTGTGTGAAGTTATAGAATGGATGTTTGTAAAGTAAGAATGGAGGTGTGTGAAGTCATAGAATGGAGCTGTGTGAAGTCAGAATGGAGGTGTGTGAAGTCACAGAATGGAGGTGTGTGAAGTCAGAGAATGGAGGTGTGTGAAGTCACAGAATGGAAGTGTGTGAAGTCATAGAATTGAGGTGTGTGAAGTCAGAATGGAGGTGTGTGAAGTCACAGAATGCAGGTGTGTGAACTCCGAATGGAGGTGCGTGAAGTCACAGAATGGAGGTGTTTGAAGTCAAAAAATGGTGGTGTGTGAAGTCACAGAATGGAGGTGTGTGAAGTGATAAAATGGAGGTGGGTGAAGTCATAGAAAGGAGGTGTGGGAAGTCATAGAATGGAGGAGTGTGAAGTCATAGAGTGGAGGTGATTGAAGTCACATATTCGAGGTCTGTGAAGTCATAGAATGGAGGTGTGTGAAGTCAGAATGGAGTTGTGTGAAGTCATAGAATGGAGGTGTGTGAACTCACAGAATGGAGGTGTGTGACGTCACAATGGAAGTGTGTGAAGTCATAGAATGGAGGTGTGTGAAGTCATAGAATGGAGGTATGTGAAGTCACAGAATGGAGGTGTGTAAAGTCATACAATGGAGGTGTGTGAAGTTATAGAATGGATGTTTGTAAAGTAAGAATGGAGGTGTGTGAGGTCATAGAATGGAGCAGTGTGAAGTCAGAATGGAGGTTTGTGAAGTAATAGAATGGAGTTGTGTGAAGTCGTAGTATGGAGGTGTGTGAAACCATAGAATGGAGTTTTGTGAAGTCACAGAATGGAGCTGTGTGAATTCAGAATGGAGGTGTGTGAAGTAATAGAATGGAGGTGTGTGAAGTCAGAATGGAGGTGTGTGTAGTCATAGAAGAGGTGTGTGAAGTCACAGAATGGAGGTGTGTGAAGTCATAGAATGGAGGTATGTGAAGTCACAGAATGGAGGTGTGTAAAGTCATAGAATGGAGTTGTGTGAAGTTATAGAATGGATGTTTGTAAAGTAAGAATGGAGGTGTGTGAAGTCATAGAATGGAGGTGTGTGAAGTCACAGAATGGAGATGTGTGACATCACAGAATGGAGGAGTGTGAACTCAAAATGGAGGTGTGTAAAGTCACAGAATGGAGGTGTGTGAAGTCATAGAATGGAAGTGTGTGAAGTCATAGAATGGAGGTGTGTGGAGTCACAGAATGGAGGGTATGAGGTCACAGAATGGAGGTGTGTGAAGTGACAGAATTGAGGTGTTTGAAGTCATATATTGGAGGTGTGTGAAGTCAAAACGGATGTGTGAAGTCATAGAATGGAGGTGTATGAAATCATAGATTGAGGGTGTGTGAGGTCAGAGAATGGAGGTGTGTGAATTCACAGAATGGAGGTGGGTGAAGTCATAAAATAGAGGTGGGTGAAGTCATAGAAAGGAGGTGTGGGAAGTCATATAATGGAGGTGTGTGAACTCATAGAATGGAGGTGTGTGATGTCACAATGGAAGTGTGTGAAGTCATAGAATGGAGGTGTGTGAAGTCACAGAATGGAGGTGTGAGAAGTCAAAATGGAGGTGTGTGAAGTCACAGGATGGAGGTGTGGGAAGTCATAGAATGGAAGTGTGTGAAGTCATAGAATGGAGGTGTGTGAAGTCAGAATGGAGATGTGTGAGGTCACCGAATGCAGTTGTGTCAACTCAGAATGGAGGTGTGTGAAGTCACAGAATGGAGGTTTGTGAAGTCATAGAATGGAGGTGTGTGAAGTCATAGAATGGATGTTTCTGAAGGAAAAATGAAGGTGTGTGAAGTCAAAGAATGGAGGTGTGTGAAGTCAGAGAATGGAGGTGTGTGAAGTCAGAATGGAGGTGTGTAGTCATAGACTGGAGGTGGGTGAAGTCATAGAAAGAAGGTGTGGGAAGTTATAGAATGGAGGACTGTGAAGTCATAGAGTGCAGGTGAGTGAAGTCACAGTTTCGAGGTCTGTGAAGCCATAGAATGGAGGTGTGTGATGTCAGAATTGAGGTGTGCGAAGTCATAGAATAGAGGTGTGTAAAATCAGAATGGAGGTGTGTGAAGTCATAGATGGAGTTGTGTGAAGTCATAGTATGGAGGTGTGTGAAATCATAGAATGGAGTTTTGTGAAGTCACAGAATTGAGCTGTGTGAATTCAGAATGGAGGTGTGTGGAGTCAGAATGGAGATGTGTGACGTCAACGAATGCAGTTGTGTCAACTCAGAATGGAGGTGTGTGAAGTCACAGAATGGAGGTTTGTGAAGTCATAGAATAGAGGTGTGTGAAGTCATAGAATGGATGTTTCTGAAGGAAAAAGGAAGGTGTGTGAAGTCAAAGAATGGAGGTGTGTGAAGTCAGAGAATGGAGGTGTGTGAAGTCACAATGGAGGTGGGTAGTCATAGATTGGAGGTGGGTGACGTCATAGAAAGGAGGTGTGGTAAGTCATAGAATGGAGGAGTGTGAAGTCCTAGAGTGCAGGTGAGTGAAGTCACAGATTCGAGGTCTGTGAAGTCATAGAATGGAGGTGTGTGATGTCAGAATGGAGGTGTGCAAAGTCATACAATAGAGGTGTGTGATGTCAGAATGGAGGTGTGTGAAGTCATAGATGGAGTTGTCTGAAGTCGTAGTATGGAGGTGTGTGAAACCATAGAATGGAGTTTTGTGAAGTCACAGAATGGAGCTGTGTGAATTCAGAATGGAGGTGTGTGAAGTAATAGAATGGAGGTGTGTGGAGTCAGAATGGAGGTATGTGTAGTCATAGAATGGAGGTGTGTGAAGTCACAGAATGGAGGTGTGTGAAGTCATAGAATGGAGGTATGTGAAGCCACAGAATGGAGGTGTGTAAAGTCATAGAATGGAGTTGTGTGAAGTTATAGAATGGATGTTTGTAAAGTAAGAATGGAGGTGTGTGAAGTCATAGAATGGAGCTGTGTGAAGTCAGAATGGAGGTGTGTGAAGTCACAGAATGGAGGTGTGTGAAGTCAGAGAATGGAGGTGTGTGAAGTCACAGAATGGAAGTGTGTGAAGTCATAGAATTGAGGTGTGTGAAGTCAGAATGGAGGTGTGTGAAGTCACAGAATGCAGGTGTGTGAACTCCGAATGGAGGTGCGTGAAGTCACAGAATGGAGGTGTTTGAAGTCAAAAAATGGTGGTGTGTGAAGTCACAGAATGGAGGTGTGTGAAGTGATAAAATGGAGGTGGGTGAAGTCATAGAAAGGAGGTGTGGGAAGTCATAGAATGGAGGAGTGTGAAGTCATAGAGTGGAGGTGATTGAAGTCACATATTCGAGGTCTGTGAAGTCATAGAATGGAGGTGTGTGAAGTCAGAATGGAGTTGTGTGAAGTCATAGAATGGAGGTGTGTGAACTCACAGAATGGAGGTGTGTGACGTCACAATGGAAGTGTGTGAAGTCATAGAATGGAGGTGTGTGAAGTCATAGAATGGAGGTATGTGAAGTCACAGAATGGAGGTGTGTAAAGTCATACAATGGAGGTGTGTGAAGTTATAGAATGGATGTTTGTAAAGTAAGAATGGAGGTGTGTGAGGTCATAGAATGGAGCAGTGTGAAGTCAGAATGGAGGTTTGTGAAGTCACAGAATGGAGGTGTGTGAAGTCACAGAATGGAAGTGTGTGAAATCATAGAATGGAGGTGTGTGAAGTCAGAATGGAGGTGTGTGAAGTCACCGAATGGAGGTGTGTGAACTCCAAATGGAGGTGTGTGAAGTCACAGAATGGAGGTTTGCGAAGTCATAGAATGCAGGTGTGTGAAGACAAAATTGTGGTGTGTGAACTCATAGAATGGATGTGTGTGAACTAATAGAATCGAGGTGTGTGAAGTCGTGGAATGGAGGTTTGTGAAGTCAAACATTGAAAGTGTGAGAAGTTACAGAAAGAAGATGTGTGAAGTCATAGAATGGAGGTGTGTGAAGTCAGAATGCAGGTGTGTGATGTCATAGAATGGAAGTGTGTGAAGTCATAGAATGGAGGTGTGTGATGTCACAGAATGGAGGTGTGTGAACTCAGAATGGAGGTGTGAAGTCATAGAATGGAGGTGGGTGAAGTCATAGAATGGAGGTGTGTGAAGTCACAGAATGGAGATGTGTGACATCACAGAATGGAGGAGTGTGAACTCAAAATGGAGGTGTGTAAAGTCACAGAATGGAGGTGTGTGAAGTCATAGAATGGAAGTGTGTGAAGTCATAGAATGGAGGTGTGTGGAGTCACAGAATGGAGGGTATGAGGTCACAGAATGGAGGTGTGTGAAGTGACAGAATTGAGGTGTTTGAAGTCATATATTGGAGGTGTGTGAAGTCAAAACGGATGTGTGAAGTCATAGAATGGAGGTGTATGAAATCATAGATTGAGGGTGTGTGAGGTCAGAGAATGGAGGTGTGTGAATTCACAGAATGGAGGTGGGTGAAGTCATAAAATAGAGGTGGGTGAAGTCATAGAAAGGAGGTGTGGGAAGTCATATAATGGAGGTGTGTGAACTCATAGAATGGAGGTGTGTGATGTCACAATGGAAGTGTGTGAAGTCATAGAATGGAGGTGTGTGAAGTCAGAATGGAGATGTGTGAGGTCACCGAATGCAGTTGTGTCAACTCAGAATGGAGGTGTGTGAAGTCACAGAATGGAGGTTTGTGAAGTCATAGAATGGAGGTGTGTGAAGTCATAGAATGGATGTTTCTGAAGGAAAAATGAAGGTGTGTGAAGTCAAAGAATGGAGGTGTGTGAAGTCAGAGAATGGAGGTGTGTGAAGTCAGAATGGAGGTGGGTAGTCATAGATTGGAGGTGGGTGACGTCATAGAAAGGAGGTGTGGTAAGTCATAGAATGGAGGAGTGTGAAGTCATAGAGTGCAGGTGAGTGAAGTCACAGATTCGAGGTCTGTGAACTCATAGAATGGAGTTGTGTGATGCCAGAATGGAGGTGTGCGAAGTCATACAATAGAGGTGTGTGATGTCAGAATGGAGGTGTGTGAAGTCATAGATGGAGTTGTGTGAAGTCGTAGTATGGAGGTGTGTGAAACCATAGAATGGAGTTTTGTGAAGTCACACAATGGAGCTGTGTGAATTCAGAATGGAGGTGTGTGAAGTAATAGAATGGAGGTGTGTGAAGTCAGAATGAAGGTGTGTGTAGTCATAGAAAAGAGGTGTGTGAAGTCACAGAATGGAGGTGTGTGAAGTCATAGAATGGAGGTATGTGAAGTCACAGAATGGAGGTGTGTAAAGTCATAGAATGGAGTTGTGTGAAGTTATAGAATGGATGTTTGTAAAATAAGAATGGAGGTGTGTGAAGTCATAGAATGGAGCTGTGTGAAGTCAGAATGGAGGTGTGTGAAGTCACAGAATGGAGGCGTGTGAAGTCACAGAATTGAGGTGTGTGAACTCACAGAATGGAAGTGTGTGAAGTCATAGAATTGAGGTGTGTGAAATCAGAATGGAGGTGTGTGAAGTCACAGAATGCAGGTGTGTGAACTCCGAATGGAGGTGTGTGAAGTCACAGAATGGAGGTGATTGAAGTCAAAAAATGGTGGTGTGTGAAGTCACAGAATGGAGGTGTGTGAAGTCATAGAATTGAGGTGTGTGAAGTCAGAATGGAGGTGTGTGAAGTCACCGAGTGCAGGTGTGTGAACTCTGAATGGAGGTGTGTGAAGTCACAGAATGTAGGTGTTTGAAGTCAACAATGGTGGTGTGTGAAATCACAGAATGGAGGTGTGTGAAGTCACAGAATGGAAGTGTGTGAAGTCAAAACGGAAGTGTGTGAACTCAAAGAATGGAGGTGTGTGAAGTAATAGAATGGAGCTGTGTGAAGTCAGAATGGAGGTGTGTGAAGTCACAGAATGGAGGTGTGTGAAGTCAGAGAAGGGAGGTGTGTGAAGTCACAGAATGGAAGTGTGTGAAGTCATAGAATTGAGGTGTGTGAAGTCAGAATGGAGGTGTGTGAAGTCACAGAATGCAGGTGTGTGAACTCCGAATGGAGGTGCGTGAAGTCACAGAATGGAGGTGTTTGAAGTCAAAAAATGGTGGTGTGTGAAGTCACAGAATGCATGTGTGTGAAGTGATAAAATGGAGGTGGGTGAAGTCATAGAAAGGAGGTGTGGGAAGTCATAGAATGGAGGAGTGTGAAGTCATAGAGTGGAGGTGATTGAAGTCACATTTTCGAGGTCTGTGAAGTCATAGAATGGAGGTGTGTGAAGTCAGAATGGAGGTGTGTGAAGTCATAGAATGGAGGAGTGTGAACTCATAGAATGGAGGTGTGTGACGTCACAATGGAAGAGTGTGAAGTCATAGAATGGAGGTGTTTGAAGTCACAGAATGGAGGTGTGTGAAGTCATAGAATGGAGGTATGTGAAGTCACAGAATGGAGGTGTGTAAAGTCATAGAATGGAGGTGTGTGAAGTTATACAATGGATGTTTGTAAAGTAAGAATGGAGGTGTGTGAATTCATAGAAGGGAGCTGTGTGAAGTCAGAATGGAGGAGTGTGAAGTCACAGAATGGAGGTGTGTGAAGTCACAGAATGTAGGTGTGTGAAGTCAGAATGGAGGTGGGTAGTCATAGATTGGAGGTGGGTGACGTCATAGAAAGGAGGTGTGGTAAGTCATAGAATGGAGGAGTGTGAAGTCATAGAGTGCAGGTGAGTGAAGTCACAGATTCGAGGTCTGTGAACTCATAGAATGGAGATGTGTGATGTCAGAATGGAGGTGTGCGAAGTCATACAATAGAGGTGTGTGATGTCAGAATGGAGGTGTGTGAAGTCATAGATGGAGTTGTGTGAAGTCGTAGTATGGAGGTGTGTGAAACCATAGAATGGAGTTTTGTGAAGTCACAGAATGGAGCTGTGTGAATTCAGAATGGAGGTGTGTGAAGTAATAGAATGGAGGTGTGTGAAGTCAGAATGGAGGTGTGTGAAGTCAGAGAATGGAGGTGTGTGAAGTCACAGAATGGAAGTGTGTGAAGTCATAGAATTGAGGTGTGTGAAGTCAGAATGGAGGTGTGTGAAGTCATAGAATGGAGGTATGTGAAGTCACAGAATGGAGGTGTGTAAAGTCATAGAATGGAGTTGTGTGAAGTTATAGAATGGATGTTTGTAAAGTAAGAATGGAGGTGTGTGAAGTCATAGAATGGAGCTGTGTGAAGTCAGAATGGAGGTGTGTGAAGTCACAGAATGGAGGCGTGTGAAGTCACAGAATTGAGGTGTGTGAACTCACAGAATGGAACTGTGTGAAGTCATAGAATTGAGGTGTGTGAAATCAGAATGGAGGTGTGTGAAGTCACAGAATGCAGGTGTGTGAACTCCGAATGGAGGTGTGTGAAGTCACAGAATGGAGGTGATTGAAGTCAAAAAATGGTGGTGTGTGAAGTCACAGAATGGAGGTGTGTGAAGTCATAGAATTGAGGTGTGTGAAGTCAGAATGGAGGTGTGTGAAGTCAACGAATGCAGGTGTGTGAACTCCGAATGGAGGTGTGTGAAGTCACAGAATGTAGGTGTTTGAAGTCAACAATGGTGGTGTGTGAAATCACAGAATGGAGGTATGTGAAGTCACAGAATGGAAGTGTGTGAAGTCAAAACGGAAGTGTGTGAACTCAAAGAATGGAGGTGTGTGAAGTAATAGAATGGAGCTGTGTGAAGTCAGAATGGAGGTGTGTGAAGTCACAGAATGGAGGTGTGTGAAGTCAGAGAATGGAGGTGTGTGAAGTCACAGAATGGAAGTGTGTGAAGTCATAGAATTGAGGTGTGTGAAGTCAGAATGGAGGTGTGTGAAGTCACAGAATGCAGGTGTGTGAACTCGGAATGGAGGTGCGTGAAGTCACAGAATGGAGGTGTTTGAAGTCAAAAAATGGTGGTGTGTGAAGTCACAGAATGCATGTGTGTGAAGTGATAAAATGGAGGTGGGTGAAGTCATAGAAAGGAGGTGTGGGAAGTCCTAGAATGGAGGAGTGTGAAGTCATAGAGTGGAGGTGATTGAAGTCACATATTCGAGGTCTGTGAAGTCATAGAATGGAGGTGTGTGAAGTCAGAATGGAGGTGTGTGAAGTCATAGAATGGAGGTGTGTGAACTCATAGAATGGAGGTGTGTGACGTCACAATGGAAGAGTGTGAAGTCATAGAATGGAGGTGTTTGAAGTCACAGAATGGAGGTGTGTGAAGTCATAGAATGGAGGTATGTGAAGTCACAGAATGGAGGTGTGTAAAGTCATAGAATGGAGGTGTGTGAAGTTATACAATGGATGTTTGTAAAGTAAGAATGGAGGTGTGTGAATTCATAGAAGGGAGCTGTGTGAAGTCAGAATGGAGGAGTGTGAAGTCACAGAATGGAGGTGTGTGAAGTCACAGAATGGAGGTGTGTGAAGTCATAGAATGGAGGTATGTGAAGTCACAGAATGGAGGTGTGTAAAGTCATAGAATGGAGGTGTGTGAAGTTATAAAATGGATGTTTGTAAAGTAAGAATGGAGGTGTGTGAAGTCATAGAATGGAGCTGTGTGAAGTCAGAATGGAGGTGTGTGAAGTCACAGAATGGAGGTGTGTGAAGTCACAGAATGGAAGTGTGTGAAGTCATAGAATGGAGGTGTGTGAAGTCAGAATGGAGGTGTGTGAAGTCACCGAATGGAGGTGTGTGAACTCCGAATGGAGGTGTGTGAAGTCACAGAATGGAGGTTTGCGAAGTCATAGAATGGAGGTATGTGAAGACAAAATTGTGGTGTGTGAACTCATAGAATGGATGTGTGTGAACTAATAGAATCGAGGTGTGTGAAGTCACAGAATGGAGGTGTTTGAAGTCAAAAAATGGTGGTGTGTGAAGTCACAGAATGGAGGTGTGTGAAGTCATAGAATTGAGGTGTGTGAAGTCAGAATGGAGGTGTGTGAAGTCACCGAATGCAGGTGTGTGAACCCCGAATGGAGGTGTGTGAAGTCACAGAATGTAGGTCTTTGAAGTCAAACAATGGTGGTGTTGTGAAGTCACAGAATGGAGGTGTGTGAAGTCACAGAATGGAAGTGTGTGAAGTCAAAACGGAGGTGTGTGAACTCAAAGAATGGAGGTGTGTGAAGTCACAGAATGGAGGTGTGTGAACTAATAGAATCGAGGTGTGTGAAGTCACAGAATGGAGGTGTGTGAAATCAAAATGGTGGTGTGTGAAGTCACAAATGGAGGTGTGTGAAGTCACAGAATGTAGGTGTGTGAAGTCAAAATGGAGGTGTGTGAAGTCAAAGAATGGAGGTGTGTGAACTCATAGAATGGAGGTGTGTGAAGTCATGGAATGGAGGTTTGTGAAGTGAAATATTGGAAGTGTGGGAAGTTACAGAAAGAAGATGTGTGAAGTCATAGAATGTAGGTGTGTGAAGTCAGAATGCAGGTGTGGGAAGTCATAGAATGGAGGTGTGTGAAGTCATAGAATGGAGGTGTGTGGAGTCACAGAATGGAGGGTATGAGGTCGTAGAATGGAGGTGTGTTAAGTGACAGAATTGAGGTGTTTGAAGTCATATATTGGAGGTGTGTGAAGTCAAAATGGATGTGTGAAGTCATAGAATGGAATTGTGTGAAATCATACAATGAAGGAGTGTGAGGTCATAGAATGGAGGTGTGTGAAGTCACAGAATGGAGGTGTGTGAAGTCATAAAATGGAGGTGGGGGAAGTCATAGAAAGGAGGTGTGGGAAGTCATAGAATGGAGGAGTGTGAAATCATAGAGTGGAGGTGAATGAAGTCACATATTCGAGGTCTCTGAAGTCATAGAATGGAGATGTGTGAAGTCAGAATGGAGGTGTGTGAAGTCATAGAATGGAGGTTTGTGAACTTATAAAATGGAGGTGTGTGATGTCACAATGGAAGTGTGTGAAGTCATAGAATGGAGGTGTGTGAAGTCACAGAATGGAGGTGTGAGAAGTCAAAATGGAGGTGTGTGACGTCATAAAATGGAGGTGTGTGAAGTCATAGAATGGAGGTGTGTGAAATCATAGAATGGAGGTTTGTGAAGTCACAGAATGGAGGTGTGTGAACTCAGAATGGAGGTGTGTGAAGTCACAGAAAGGAGGTGTGTGAAGTCATAGCATGGAGGTATGTGAAATCATAGAATGGAAGTGTGTGAAGTCATAGAATGGAGGTGTGTGAAATCACAGAACTGAGGTGTTTGAAGTCATATATTAGAGGTGTGTGAAGTAAAAATGGATGTTTGAAGTCATAGAATGGAGGTGTGTGAAGTCATAGAATGAGGGTGTGTGAGGTCATAGAATGGAGGTGTGTGAAGTCACAGAATGGAGGTGTGTGAAATTATAAAATGGAGGTGTGTGAAGTGATAGAATGGAAGTGTGTGAAGTCATAGAATGGCGGTGTGTGAAGTCATAGAATGGAGGTTTCTGAAGGAAAAATGAAGGTGTGTGAAGTCATAGAATGGAGGTGTGTGAAGTGAGAGAATGGAGGTTTGTGAAGTCAGAATGGAGGTGGGTAGTCATAGATTGGAGGTGGGTGACGTCATAGAAAGGAGGTGTGGTAAGTCATAGAATGGAGGAGTGTGAAGTCATAGAGTGCAGGTGAGTGAAGTCACAGATTCGAGGTCTGTGAAGTCATAGAATGGAGTTGTGTGATGTCAGAATGGAGGTGTGCAAAGTCATAGAATACAGGTGTGTGATGTCAGAATGGAGGTGTGTCAAGTCATAGATGGAGTTGTGTGAAGTCATAGTATGGAGGTGTGTGAAACCATAGAATGGAGTTTTGTGAGGTCACAGAATGGAGCTGTGTGAATTCAGAATGGAGGTGTGTGAAGTAACAGAATGGAGGTGTGTGAAGTCAGAATGGAGGTGTGTGAACTCATAGAATGGAGGTGCGTGACGTCACAATGGAAGTGTGTGAATTCATAGAATGGAGGTGTGTGAAGTCACAGAATGGAGGTGTGTGAAGTCATAGAATGGAGGTGTGTGAAGTCATAGAATGTATGTTTGTGAAGTAAGAAGAAGGTGTGTGAAGTCATACAATGGAGGTGTGTGAAGTCACAGCATGGAGGTGTGTGAAGTCATAGAATGGAGGTGTGTGAAGTCATAGAATGGAGGTTTGTGAAGTCATATAATGGAGGTGTGTGAAGTGACAGAATGGAGGTGTGTGACGTCAGAATGGAGGTGTGAAGTCATAGAATGGAGGTGGGTGAAGTCATAGAATGGAGGTGTGTGCAGTCATAGAATGGAGGTGTGTGAAGTCACATAATGGAGGTGTGGGAAGTCACAGAATGGAGGGATGTGACGTCACAGAATGGAGGTGTGTGAAGTCAGAATGGAGGTGTGTAAAGTCACAGAATGGAGGTGTGTGAAGTCATAGAATGGAAGTGTGTGAAGTCATAAAATGGAGGTCTGTGAAGTCACAGAATGGAAGGTACGAACTCATAGAATGGAGGTGTGTGAAGTCACAGAATTGAAGTGTTTGAAGTCATATATTGGAGGTGTGTGAAGTCAAAATGGATGTGTGAAGTCATAGAATGGAGGTGTGTGAAATCATAGAATGAGGGTGTGTGAGGTCATAGAATGGAGGTGTGTGAAGTCACAGAATGGAGGTGTGTGAAGTCATAAAATGGAGGTGGGTGAAGTCATAGAAAGGAGGTGTGGGAAGTCATAGATTGGAGGAGTGTGAAGTATTAGAGTGGAGGTGAGTGAAGTCACATATTCAAGGTCTGTGAAGTCATAGAATGGAGGTGTGTGAAGTCAGAATGGAGGTGTGTGAAGTCATCGAATGGAGGTGTGTAAACACATAGAATGGAGGTGTGTGACGTAACAAAGGAAGTGTGTGAAGTCATAGAATGGAGGTGTGTGAAGTGACAGAATGGAGGTGTGAGAAGCCAAAATGGTGGTGTGTGACGTCATAAAATGGAGGTGTGTGAAGTCATAGAATGGAGGTGTGTGAAATCATAGAATGGAGGTTTGTGAAGTCACAGAGTGGAGGTGTGTGAACTCAGAATGGAGGTGTGTGAAGTCACAGAATGGAGGTGTGTGAAGTCATAGCATGGAGGTATGTGAAATCATAGAATGGAAGTGTGTGAAGTCATAGAATGGAGGTGTGTGAAGTCAAGAATGAAGGTGTGTGAAGTCACATAATGGAGGTGTGTGAAGTCAAAATAGAGGTGTGTGACGTCATAAACTGGAGGTGTGTGAAGTCATAGAATTGAGGTGTGAGAAATCATAAAATGGAGGTGTGTGAAGTCACAGAATGGAGGTTTGTGAAGTAATAGAATGGAGGTATGTGAAGTCACAGAATGGACGGGTATGAAGTCATATATTTTAGGTGTGTGAAGTCAAAATGGATGTGTGAAATCATAGAATGGAAGTGTGTTAAGCCATAGAATGTTGGTGTGTGAAGTCATAGAATGGAGGTGTGTGAAGTCAAAGAATGGAGGTGTGTGAAATCAAACAATGGTGGTGTGTGAAGTCACAGAATGGAGGTGTGTGAAGTCACAAAATGGAAGTGTGTGAAGTCAAAACGGAGGTGTGTGAAGTCAAAGAATGGAGGTATGTGAAGTCAATGAATGGTGGTGTGTGAAATCAAAATGGTGGTGTGTGAAGTCACAAATGGAGGTGTGTGAAGTCACAGAATGGAGGTGTGTGAAATCATAGAATGGAGGTGTGTGAAGTCATGGAATGGTGGTTTGTGAAGTCAAACATTGGAAGTGTGGGAAGTTACAGAAACAAGATGTGTGAAGACATACAATGGAGGTGTGTGAAGTCAGAATGCATCTGTAGGAAGTCAAGGCATGGAGATGTGTGAAGTCATAGAATGGTGGTGTGTGAAGTCATAGAAGTGTGTGAAGTCATAGAATGGAAGTGTGTGAAGTCATAGAATGGAGGTGTGTGATGTCATAGAATGGAGGTGTGTGAAGTCATAGAATGGAGGTGGGTGAAGTCACGGAAGGGAGGTATGTGAAATCACAGAATGGAGGTGTGTGAAGTCACAGAATGGAGGTGTGTGAAGTCACAGAATGGAGGTGTGTGAAGTCACAGAATGGAGATGTGTGAAGTCAAAAAGGTGGTGTGAGAAGTCACAAATGTTAGTGTGTGAAGTCACAGAATGGAGGTGTGAAGTCAAAATGGTTGTGTGTGAAGTCAAGGAATGTAGGTGTGTGAAACTCATCGAATTTAGGTGTGTGAAGTCACAGAATGGAGGTGTGTGAAGTCAGAATAGAGGTGTGCGAAAGTCATAGAATGGAGGTGTGTGAAGTCAGAATGGAGGTGTGTGAAGTCATAGAATGGAGGTGTGTGACGTCAGAATAGAGGTGTGTGAAGTCATAAAAATGGAGGTGTGGTGTACTCAGAATGGAGGTATGTAAAGTCACAGAATGGAGGTGTATGAAGTCATAGAATGGAAGGGTGTGAAGTCATAGAAATGGAGGTGTGTGAAGTCACAGAATGGATGGTTTGAAACTCATAGAATGGAGGTGTGAAGTCACAGAATTGAGGTGATTGAAGTCCATATATTGGAGGTGTGTGAAGTCAAAATGGGATGTGTGAATTCAAAGAATGGAGGTGTTGTGAAACCATAGAATGAGGGTGTGTGAGAGGTCATATAATGGAGGTGTGTGAAGTCACAGAATGGAGGTGTGTGAAGTCATAGAATGGAGGTGTGTGAAGTCATAGAATGGACGTGTGTGAAGTCACAGAATGGAGGTGTGTGAAGTCACAGAATGGAGGTGTGTGGAGTCACAGAATGGAGGGTATGAGGTCGTAGAATGGAGGTGTGTGAAGTGACAGAATTGAGGTGTTTGAAGTCATATATTGGAGGTGTGTGAAGTCAAAATGGATGTGTAAAAGTCATAGAATGGAATTGTGTGAAATCATACAATGAGGGAGTGTGAGGTCATAGAATGGAGGTGTGTGAAGTCACAGAATGGAGGTGTGTGAAGTCACAGAATGGAGGTGTGTGAAGTCACAGAATGGAAGTGTGAGAAACACAGAATGGAGGTGTGTGAAGTCACAGAATGGAGGTGTGTGAAGTCATAGAATGGAATTGTGTGAAGTCATAGAATGGAGGTGTGTGAAGGTCAGAATGGAGGTGTGTGAAGTCACCGAATGGAGGTTGTGTGAACTCAGAATGGGAGGTGTGTGAATTCACAGAATGGAGGTTTGTGAAGTCATTAGAATGGAGTTGTGTGAAGTCATAGAACTGATGTTTCTGAAGTAAGAATGAAGGGTGTGTGAAGTCATAGAATGGAGGTGTGTGAACACATAGAATGTAGGTGTGCGAATTCACAGAATGAAGGTGTGTGAAGTCAGAATGGAGGTGTGTAGTCATAGATTGGAGGTGGTGAAGTCATAGAAAAGAGGTGTGGAAAGTCATAGAATGGAGGAGTGTGAATTCATACAGTGCAGGTGAGTGAAGTCACAGATTCGAGGTCTGTGAAGTCATAGAATGGAGGTGTGTGATGTCAGAATGAAGGTGTGTGAAGTCATAGATGGAGGTGTGTGAAGTTAGAATGCATGTGTGGGAAGTCATAGAATGGAGGTGTTTGAAGACATAGAATGGTGGTGTGTGAAGTCATAGAGTGGAAGTGTGTGAAGTCATAGAATGGAGGTGTGTGATGTCATAGAATGGAGGTGTGTGAAGTCATAGAATAGAGGTGGGTGAAGTCACGGAAGGGAGATGTGTGAAATCACAGAATGGAGGTGTGTGAAGTCACAGAATGGAGGTGTGTGAAGTCACAGATTGGAGGTGTGTGAAGTCAAAAAGGTGGTGTGAGAAGTCACAAATGTAAGTGTGTGAAGTCACAGAATGGAGGTGTGAAGACAAAATGGTTGTGTGTGAAGTCAAAGAATGTAGGTGTGTGAAGTCATCGAATGGAGGTGTGTGAAGTCACAGAATGGAGGTGTGTGAAGTCAGAATAGAGGTGTGCGAAGTCATAGAATGGAGGTGTGTGAAGTCAGAATGGAGGTGTGTGAAGTCATAGAATGGAGGTGTGAGACGTCAGAATAGAGGTAATGGAGGTGTGTGAAGTAAAAGAATGGAGGTGTGGGAAGTCACAGAATGGAGGTGTGTGAAGTCACAGAATGGAGGTGTGCAAACACAGAATGGAGGTGTTTGAAGTCATATATTGGAGGTGTGTGAAGTCAAAATGGATGTGTAAATTCATAGAATGTATGTGTGTGTGTGCTAACCATAGAATGAGGGTGTGTGAGGTCATATAATGGAGGTGTGTGAAGTCATAGAATGGAGGTGTGTGAAGTCACAGAATGGAGGTGTGTGAAGTCACAGAATGGAAGTGTGCGAACACAGAATGGAGGTGTGTGAAGTCACAGAATGGAGAGTGTGAAGTCATAGAATGGAAGTGTGTGAAGTCATAGAATGGAGGTTTGTGAAGTCAGATTGGAGGTGTGTGAAGTCACCGAATGGAGTTGTGTGAACTCAGAATGGAGGTGTGTGAAGTCACAGAAGGGAGGTTTGTGAAGTCATAGAATGGAGTTGTGTGAAGTCATAGAACTGATGTTTCTGAAGTAAGAATGAAGGTGTGTGAAGTCATAGAATGGAGGTGTGTGGACACATAGAATGCAGGTGTGCGAATTCACAGAATGAAGGTGTGTGAAGTCAGAATGGAGGTGTGTAGTCATAGATTGGAGATGGTGAAATCATAGAAAAGAGGTGTGGAAAGTCATAGAATGGAGGAGTGTGAAGTCATAGAGTGCAGGTGAGTGAAGTCACAGATTCGAGGTCTGTGAAGTCATAGAATGGAGGTGTGTGATGTCAGAATGAAGGTGTGTGAAGTCATAAATGGAGGTGTGTGAAGTTAGAATGCATGTGTGGGAAGTCATAGAATGGAGGTGTTTGAAGTCATAGAATGGTGGTGTGTGATGTCATAGAATGGAGGTGTGTGAAGTCATAGAATGGAGGTGGGTAAAGTCAAGGAAGGGAGGTGTGTGAAATCACAGAATGGAGGTGTGTGAAGTCACAGAATGGAGGTGTGTGAAGTCACAGGTTGGAGGTGTGTGAAGTCACAGAATGGAGATGTGTGAAGTCAAAAAGGTGGTGTGAGACGTCACAAACGTAAGTGTGTGAAGTCACAGAATGGAGGTGTGAAGTGAAAATGGTTGTGTGTGAAGTCAAAGAATGTAGGTGTGTGAAGACATCGAATGGAGGTGTGTGAAGTCACAGAATGGAGGTGTGTGAAGTCAGAATGGAGGTGTGTGAAACCATAGAATGAGGGTGTGTGAGGTCATATAATGGAGGTGTGTGAAGTCACAGAATGGAGCTGTGTGAAGTCATAGAATGGAAGTGTGTGAAGTCATAGAATGGAAGTGTGTGAAGTCACAGAATGGAGGTGTGTGAAGTCACAGAATGGAGGTGTGTGAAATCACAGAATGGAGGTGTGCAAACACAGAATGGAGGTGTGTGAAGTCACAGAATGGAGGTGTGTGAAGTCATAGAATGGAAGTGTGTGAAATCATAGAATGGAGGTGTGTGTAGTCAGAATGGAGGTGTGTGAAGTCACCGAATGGAGTTGTGTGAACTCAGAATGGAGGTGTGTGAATTCACAGAATGGAGGTTTGTGAAGTCATAGAATGGAGTTGTGTGAAGTCATAGAACTGATGTTTCTGAAGTAAGAATGAAGGTGTGTGAAGTCATAGAATGTAGGTGTGTGAACACATAGAATGCAGGTGTGCGAATTCACAGAATGAAGGTGTGTGAAGTCAGAATGGAGGTGTGTAGTCATAGATTGGAGGTGGTGAAGTCATAGAAAAGAGGTGTGGAAAGTCATAGAATGGAGGAGTGTGAATTCATAGAGTGCAGGTGAGTGAAGTCACAGATTCGAGGTCTGTGAAGTCATAGAATGAAGGTGTGTGATGTCAGAATGAAGGTGTGTGAAGTCATAGATGGAGGTGTGTGAAGTTAGAATGCACGTGTGGGAAGTCATAGAATGGAGGTGTTTGAAGTCATAGAATGGTGGTGTGTGAATTCATAGAGTGGAAGTGTGTGAAGTCATAGAATGGAGGTGTGTGATGTCATAGAATTGAGGTGTGTGAAGTCATAGAATAGAGGTGGGTGAAGTCACGGAAGGGAGATGTGTGAAATCACAGAATGGAGGTGTGTGAATCACAGAATGGAGGTGTGTGAAGTCACAGATTGGAGGTGTGTGAAGTCACAGAATGGAGAAGTGTGAAGTCAAAAAGGTGGTGTGAGAAGTCACAAATGTAAGTGTGTGAAGTCACAGAATGGAGGTGTGAAGACAAAATGGTTGTGTGTGAAGTCAAAGAATGTAGGTGTGTGAAGTCATCGAATGGAGGTGTGTGAAGTCACAGAATGGAGGTGTGTGAAGTCAGAATAGAGGTGTGCGAAGTCATAGAATGGAGGTGTGTGAAGTCAGAATGGAGGTGTGTGAAGTCATAGAATGGAGGTGTGAGACGTCAGAATAGAGGTATGTGAAGTCATAGAATGGAGGTGTGTGAAGTAAAAGAATGGAGGTGTGGGAAGTCACAGAATGGAGGTGTGTGAAGTCACAGAATGGAGGTGTGCAAACACAGAATGGAGGTGTTTGAAGTCATATATTGGAGGTGTGTGAAGTCAAAATGGATGTGTAAATTCATAGAATGTATGTGTGTGTGCTAACCATAGAATGAGGGTGTGTGAGGTCATATAATGGAGGTGTGTGAAGTCATAGAATGGAGGTGTGTGAAGTCACAGAATGGAGGTGTATGAAGTCACAGAATGGAAGTGTGCGAACACAGAATGGAGGTGTGTGAAGTCACAGAATGGAGAGTGTGAAGTCATAGAATGGAAGTGTGTGAAGTCATAGAATGGAGGTTTGTGAAGTCAGATTGGAGGTGTGTGAAGTCACCGAATGGAGTTGTGTGAACTCAGAATGGAGGTGTGTGAAGTCACAGAATGGAGGTTTGTGAAGTCATAGAATGGAGTTGTGTGAAGTCATAGAACTGATGTTTCTGAAGTAAGAATGAAGGTGTGTGAAGTCATAGAATGGAGGTGTGTGGACACACAGAATGGAGGTGTGCGAATTCACAGAATGAAGGTGTGTGAAGTCAGAATGGAGGTGTGTAGTCATAGATTGGAGATGGTGAAGTCATAGAAAAGAGGTGTGGAAAGTCATAGAATGGAGGAGTGTGAAGTCATAGAGTGCAGGTGAGTGAAGTCACAGATTCGAGGTCTGTGAAGTCATAGAATGGAGGTGTGTGATGTCAGAATGAAGGTGTGTGAAGTCATAAATGGAGGTGTGTGAAGTTAGAATGCATGTGTGGGAAGTCATAGAATGGAGGTGTTTGAAGTCATAGAATGGTGGTGTGTGATGTCATAGAATGGAGGTGTGTGAAGTCATAGAATGGAGGTGGGTGAAGTCAAGGAAGGGAGGTGTGTGAAATCACAGAATGGAGGTGTGTGAAGTCACAGAATGGAGGTGTGTGAAGTCACAGGTTGGAGGTGTGTGAAGTCACAGAATGGAGATTTGTGAAGTCAAAAAGGTGGTGTGAGAAGTCACAAACGTAAGTGTGTGAAGTCACAGAATGGAGGTGTGAAGTCAAAATGGTTGTGTGTGAAGTCAAAGAATGTAGGTGTGTGAAGACATCGAATGCAGGTGTGTGAAGTCATAGAATGGAAGTGTGTGAAGTCATAGAATGGAGGTGTGTGAAGTCAGAATGGAGGTGTGTGAAGTCACCGAATTGAGTTGTGTGAACTCAGAATGGAGGTGTGTGAAGTCACAATATGGAGGTTTGTGAAGTCATGGAATGGAGGTGTGTGAAGTCATAGAACTGATGTTTCTGAAGTAAGAATGAAGGTGTGTGAAGTCATAGAATGGAGGTGTGTGAACACATAGAATGGAGGTGTGTAAATTCACAGAATGAAGGTGTGTGAAGTCAGAATGGAGGTGTGTAGTCATAGATTGGAGGTGGTGAAGTCATAGAATGGAGGTGTGGAAAGTCATAGAATGGAGGACTGTGAATTCATAGAGTGCAGGTGAGTGAAGTCACAGATTCGAGGTCTGTGAAGTCATAGAATGGAGGTGTGTGATGTCAGAATGAAGGTGTGTGAAGTCATAGATGGAGTTGTGTGAAGTCATAGTATGGAGGTGTTTGAAATCATAGAATGGAGTTTTGTGAAGTCACAGAATGGAGCTGTGTGAATACAGAATGGAGGTATGTGAAGTCATAGAATGTAGGTGTGTGAAGTCAGAACGGAGGTGTGTGAACGCATAGAATGGAGGTGAGTGACATCACAATGGAAGTTTGTGAAGTCATAGAATGGAGGTGTTTGAAGTCATAAAATGGAGGTGTGTGAATTTATTGAATGGATGTTTGTAAAGTAAGAATGAAGTTGTGCGAAGTCATAGAATAAATGTGTGACGTCAAAGAATGGAGGTGTGTGAAGTCATAGAATGGTGGTGTGTAAACTCAGAATGGAGGTGTGTGAAGTCATAGAATGAGGTGTGTGAAGTTATAAAATGGAGGTGTGTGAAGTGATAGAATGGAATTGTGTGAAGTCATAGAATGGAGGTGTTTGAAGTCACAGGATGGACGGTATGAAGTCATAGAATGCAGGTGTGTGAAGTCACAGAATTGAGGTGTTTGAAGTCATATATTAGAGGTGTGTGAAGTCGAAATGGATGTGTGAAATCATAGAATGGAGGTGTGTGAAATCAAAGAATGAGGGTGTGTGAGGTCATAGAATGGAGGTGTGTGAAATTATAAAAGGGAGGTTTATGAAGTCATAGAATGGAAGTGTGTGAAGTCACACAATGGAGGTGTGTGAAGTCACAGAATAGAGGTGTGTGAAGTCATAGAATGGAAGTGTGTGAAGTCATAGAATGGAAGTTTGTGAAGTCATAGAGTGGAGGTGTGTGAAGTCATAGAATGGATGTTTCTGAAGTAAAAATGAAGGTGTGTGAAGTCATAGAAGAGTTTTGGAATGGAGGAGTGTAAAGTCATAGAGTGCAGGTGAGTGAAGTCACAGATTCGAGGTCTGTGAAGTCATAGAATGGAGGTGTGTGATGTCATAATGGAGCTCTGCGAAGTCATAGAATAGAGGTGTGTGAAGTCAGAATGGAGGTGTGTGAAGTCATAGAATGGAGGTGTGTGAAGTCAGAATGCAGGTGTGTGAACTCATAGAATGGAGGTGTGTGACGTCACAATGGAAGTGTGTGAAGTCGTAGAATGGAGGTGTGTGAAGTCACAGAATGGAGATGTGTGAAGTCATAGAATGCAGGTATGTGAAGTCACACAATGGAGGTGTGTAAAGTCATAGAATGGAGGTGTGTGAAGTTATAGAATGGATGTTTGTAAAGTAAGAATGAAGGTGTGTGAAGTCATCAAATGGAGGTGTGTGACGTCAAAGAATGGAGGTGTGTGAAGTCATAGAATGGAGCTGTGTGAGGTCAGAATGGAGGTGTGTGAAGTCACAGAATGGAGGTGTGTCAACTCAAAATTTTGGTGTGTGAAGTCAAAGAATGGCGGTGTGTGAAGTCATAGAATGGAGGTGTGTGAAGTGAGAATGGACGTGTGTGAAGTCACAGAATTGAGGTGTGTGAACACAGAATGGAGGTGAGTGAAGTCAAAGAATGTAGGTGTGTGAAATCATAGAATGGATGTGTGTGAAGTCATAGAATGTATGTTTGTGAAGTAAGAATGAAGGTGTGTGAAGTCATAGAATGGAAGTGTGTGAAGTCACAGAATGGAGGTGTGTGAAGTCATAGAATGGAGGTGTGTGAAGACATAGAATGGAGGTGTGTGAAGTCATATAATGGAGGTGTGTGAAGTCACAGAATGGATGTGTGTGAAGTCAGAATGGAGGTGTGTGAAGTCACAGAATGGAGGTGTGGGAAGTCACAGTATGGAGGTGTGTGACGTCACAGAATGGAGTTGTGTGAAGTCAGAATGGAGGTGTGTAAAGTCACAGAATGGAGGTGTGTGAAGTCATAGAATTGAAGTGTGTGAAGTCATAGAATGGAGGTGTGTGAAGTCACAGAATGGAGATGTGTGAAGTCACAGAATGCAGGTATGTGAAGTCACAATGGAGGTGTGTAAAGTCACAGAATGGAGGTGTGTGAAGTTATAGAATGGATGTTTGTAAAGTAAGAATGAAGGTGTGTGAAGTCATCGACTGGAGGTGTGTGACGTCAAAGAATGGAGGTGTGTGAAGTCATAGAATGGAGCTTTGTGAGGTCAGAATGGAGGTGTGTGAAGTCACAGAATGGAGGTGTGTCAACTCAAAATTTAGGTGTGTGAAGTCAAAGAATGGCGGTGTGTGAAGTCATAGAGTGGAGGTGTGTGAAGTCAGAATGGACGTGTGTGAAGTCACAGAATTGAGGTGTGTGAACACAGAATGGAGGTGTGTGAAGTCAAAGAATGTAGGTGTGTGAAATCATAGAATGGATGTGTGTGAAGTCATAGAATGTATGTTTGTGAAGTAAGAATGAAGGTGTGTGAAGTCATAGAATGGAGGTGTGTGAAGTCATAGAATGGAGGTGTGTGAAGACATAGAATGGAGGTGTGTGAAGTCATATAATGGAGGTGTGTGAAGTCACAGAATGGATGTGTGTGAAGTCAGAATGGAGGTGTGTGAAGTCACAGAATGGAGGTGTGGGAAGTCACAGTATGGAGGTGTGTGAAGTTATAAAATGGAGGTGTGTGAAGTGATAGAATGGAATTGTGTGAAGTCATAGAATGGAGGTGTTTGAAGTCACAGGATGGACGGTATGAAGTCATAGAATGCAGGTGTGTGAAGTCACAGAATTGAGGTGTTTGAAGTCATATATTAGAGGTGTGTGAAGTCGAAATGGATGTGTGAAATCATAGAATGGAGGTGTGTGAAATCAAAGAATGAGGGTGTGTGAGGTCATAGAATGGAGGTGTGTGAAATTATAAAAGGGAGGTTTATGAAGTCATAGAATGGAAGTGTGTGAAGTCACACAATGGAGGTGTGTGAAGTCACAGAATAGAGGTGTGTGAAGTCATAGAATGGAAGTGTGTGAAGTCATAGAATGGAGGTTTGTGAAGTCATAGAGTGGAGGTGTGTGAAGTCATAGAATGGATGTTTCTGAAGTAAAAATGAAGGTGTGTGAAGTCATAGAAGAGTTTTGGGAATGGAGGAGTGTAAAGTCGTAGAGTGCAGGTGAGTGAAGTCACAGATTCGAGGTCTGTGAAGTCATAGAATGGAGGTGTGTGATGTCATAATAGAGGTGTGCGAAGTCATAGAATAGAGGTGTGTGAAGTCAGAATGGAGGTGTGTGAAGTCATAGAATCGAGGTGTGTGAAGTCAGAATGCAGGTGTGTGAACTCATAGAATGGAGGTGTGTGACGTCACAATGGAAGTGTGTGAAGTCGTAGAATGGAGGTGTGTGAGGTCATAGAATGGAGGTGTGTGAAGTCACAGAATGGAGGTGTGTGAAATTATAAAATGGAGGTGTGTGAAGTGATAGAATGGAAGTGTGTGAAGTCATAGAATGGCGGTGTGTGAAGTCATAGAATGGAGGTTTCTGAAGGAAAAATGAAGGTGTGTGAAGTCATAGAATGGAGGTGTGTGAAGTGAGAGAATGGAGGTTTGTGAAGTCAGAATGGAGGTGGGTAGTCATAGATTGGAGGTGGGTGACGTCATAGAAAGGAGGTGTGGTAAGTCATAGAATGGAGGAGTGTGAAGTCATAGAGTGCAGGTGAGTGAAGTCACAGATTCGAGGTCTGTGAAGTCATAGAATGGAGTTGTGTGATGTCAGAATGGAGGTGTGCAAAGTCATAGAATACAGGTGTGTGATGTCAGAATGGAGGTGTGTCAAGTCATAGATGGAGTTGTGTGAAGTCATAGTATGGAGGTGTGTGAAACCATAGAATGGAGTTTTGTGAGGTCACAGAATGGAGCTGTGTGAATTCAGAATGGAGGTGTGTGAAGTAACAGAATGGAGGTGTGTGAAGTCAGAATGGAGGTGTGTGAACTCATAGAATGGAGGTGCGTGACGTCACAATGGAAGTGTGTGAATTCATAGAATGGAGGTGTGTGAAGTCACAGAATGGAGGTGTGTGAAGTCATAGAATGGAGGTATGTAAAGTCACAGAATGGAGGTGTGTAAAGTCATAGAATGGAGGTGTGTGAAGTTATAGAATGGATGTTTGTAATGTAAGAATGGAGGTGTGTGAAGTCATAGAATGGAGCTCTGTGAAGTCAGAATGGAGGTGTGTGAAGTCACAGAATGGAGGTGTGTGAAGTCATAGAATGGAGGTGTGTGAAGTCATAGAATGTATGTTTGTGAAGTAAGAAGAAGGTGTGTGAAGTCATACAATGGAGGTGTGTGAAGTCACAGCATGGAGGTGTGTGAAGTCATAGAATGGAGGTGTGTGAAGTCATAGAATGGAGGTTTGTGAAGTCATATAATGGAGGTGTGTGAAGTGACAGAATGGAGGTGTGTGACGTCAGAATGGAGGTGTGAAGTCATAGAATGGAGGTGGGTGAAGTCATAGAATGGAGGTGTGTGCAGTCATAGAATGGAGGTGTGTGAAGTCACATAATGGAGGTGTGGGAAGTCACAGAATGGAGGGATGTGACGTCACAGAATGGAGGTGTGTGAAGTCAGAATGGAGGTGTGTAAAGTCACAGAATGGAGGTGTGTGAAGTCATAGAATGGAAGTGTGTGAAGTCATAAAATGGAGGTCTGTGAAGTCACAGAATGGAAGGTACGAACTCATAGAATGGAGGTGTGTGAAGTCACAGAATTGAAGTGTTTGAAGTCATATATTGGAGGTGTGTGAAGTCAAAATGGATGTGTGAAGTCATAGAATGGAGGTGTGTGAAATCATAGAATGAGGGTGTGTGAGGTCATAGAATGGAGGTGTGTGAAGTCACAGAATGGAGGTGTGTGAAGTCATAAAATGGAGGTGGGTGAAGTCATAGAAAGGAGGTGTGGGAAGTCATAGATTGGAGGAGTGTGAAGTATTAGAGTGGAGGTGAGTGAAGTCACATATTCAAGGTCTGTGAAGTCATAGAATGGAGGTGTGTGAAGTCAGAATGGAGGTGTGTGAAGTCATCGAATGGAGGTGTGTAAACACATAGAATGGAGGTGTGTGACGTAACAAAGGAAGTGTGTGAAGTCATAGAATGGAGGTGTGTGAAGTGACAGAATGGAGGTGTGAGAAGCCAAAATGGTGGTGTGTGACGTCATAAAATGGAGGTGTGTGAAGTCATAGAATGGAGGTGTGTGAAATCATAGAATGGAGGTTTGTGAAGTCACAGAGTGGAGTTGTGTGAACTCAGAATGGAGGTGTGTTAAGTCACAGAATGGAGGTGTGTGAAGTCATAGCATGGAGGTATGTGAAATCATAGAATGGAAGTGTGTGAAGTCATAGAATGGAGGTGTGTGAAGTCAAGAATGAAGGTGTGTGAAGTCACATAATGGAGGTGTGTGAAGTCAAAATAGAGGTGTGTGACGTCATAAACTGGAGGTGTGTGAAGTCATAGAATTGAGGTGTGAGAAATCATAAAATGGAGGTGTGTGAAGTCACAGAATGGAGGTTTGTGAAGTAATAGAATGGAGGTATGTGAAGTCACAGAATGGACGGGTATGAAGTCATATATTTTAGGTGTGTGAAGTCAAAATGGATGTGTGAAATCATAGAATGGAAGTGTGTTAAGTCATAGAATGTTGGTGTGTGAAGTCATAGAATGGAGGTGTGTGAAGTCAAAGAATGGAGGTGTGTGAAATCAAACAATGGTGGTGTGTGAAGTCACAGAATGGAGGTGTGTGAAGTCACAAAATGGAAGTGTGTGAAGTCAAAACGGAGGTGTGTGAAGTCAAAGAATGGAGGTATGTGAAGTCAATGAATGGTGGTGTGTGAAATCAAAATGGTGGTGTGTGAAGTCACAAATGGAGGTGTGTGAAGTCACAGAATGGAGGTGTGTGAAATCATAGAATGGAGGTGTGTGAAGTCATGGAATGGTGGTTTGTGAAGTCAAACATTGGAAGTGTGGGAAGTTACAGAAACAAGATGTGTGAAGACATACAATGGAGGTGTGTGAAGTCAGAATGCATCTGTAGGAAGTCAAGGCATGGAGATGTGTGAAGTCATAGAATGGTGGTGTGTGAAGTCATAGAATGGAAGTGTGTGAAGTCATAGAATGGAGGTGTGTGATGTCATAGAATGGAGGTGTGTGAAGTCATAGAATGGAGGTGGGTGAAGTCACGGAAGGGAGGTATGTGAAATCACAGAATGGAGGTGTGTGAAGTCACAGAATGGAGGTGTGTGAAGTCACAGAATGGAGGTGTGTGAAGTCACAGAATGGAGATGTGTGAAGTCAAAAAGGTGGTGTGAGAAGTCACAAATGTTAGTGTGTGAAGTCACAGAATGGAGGTGTGAAGTCAAAATGGTTGTGTGTGAAGTCAAGGAATGTAGGTGTGTGAACTCATCGAATTTAGGTGTGTGAAGTCACAGAATGGAGGTGTGTGAAGTCAGAATAGAGGTGTGCGAAGTCATAGAATGGAGGTGTGTGAAGTCAGAATGGAGGTGTGTGAAGTCATAGAATGGAGGTGTGTGACGTCAGAATAGAGGTGTGTGAAGTCATAAAATGGAGGTGTGTGTACTCAGAATGGAGGTATGTAAAGTCACAGAATGGAGGTGTATGAAGTCATAGAATGGAAGGGTGTGAAGTCATAGAATGGAGGTGTGTGAAGTCACAGAATGGATGGTTTGAACTCATAGAATGGAGGTGTGAAGTCACAGAATTGAGGTGATTGAAGTCATATATTGGAGGTGTGTGAAGTCAAAATGGATGTGTGAATTCAAAGAATGGAGGTGTGTGAAACCATAGAATGAGGGTGTGTGAGGTCATATAATGGAGGTGTGTGAAGTCACAGAATGGAGGTGTGTGAAGTCATAGAATGGAGGTGTGTGAAGTCATAGAATGGACGTGTGTGAAGTCACAGAATGGAGGTGTGTGAAGTCACAGAATGGAGGTGTGTGGAGTCACAGAATGGAGGGTATGAGGTCGTAGAATGGAGGTGTGTGAAGTGACAGAATTGAGGTGTTTGAAGTCATATATTGGAGGTGTGTGAAGTCAAAATGGATGTGTAAAGTCATAGAATGGAATTGTGTGAAATCATACAATGAGGGAGTGTGAGGTCATAGAATGGAGGTGTGTGAAGTCACAGAATGGAGGTGTGTGAAGTCACAGAATGGAGGTGTGTGAAGTCACAGAATGGAAGTGTGAGAACACAGAATGGAGGTGTGTGAAGTCACAGAATGGAGGTGTGTGAAGTCATAGAATGGAATTGTGTGAAGTCATAGAATGGAGGTGTGTGAAGTCAGAATGGAGGTGTGTGAAGTCACCGAATGGAGTTGTGTGAACTCAGAATGGAGGTGTGTGAATTCACAGAATGGAGGTTTGTGAAGTCATAGAATGGAGTTGTGTGAAGTCATAGAACTGATGTTTCTGAAGTAAGAATGAAGGTGTGTGAAGTCATAGAATGGAGGTGTGTGAACACATAGAATGTAGGTGTGCGAATTCACAGAATGAAGGTGTGTGAAGTCAGAATGGAGGTGTGTAGTCATAGATTGGAGGTGGTGAAGTCATAGAAAAGAGGTGTGGAAAGTCATAGAATGGAGGAGTGTGAATTCATACAGTGCAGGTGAGTGAAGTCACAGATTCGAGGTCTGTGAAGTCATAGAATGGAGGTGTGTGATGTCAGAATGAAGGTGTGTGAAGTCATAGATGGAGGTGTGTGAAGTTAGAATGCATGTGTGGGAAGACATAGAATGGAGGTGTTTGAAGACATAGAATGGTGGTGTGTGAAGTCATAGAGTGGAAGTGTGTGAAGTCATAGAATGGAGGTGTGTGATGTCATAGAATGGAGGTGTGTGAAGTCATAGAATAGAGGTGGGTGAAGTCACGGAAGGGAGATGTGTGAAATCACAGAATGGAGGTGTGTGAAGTCACAGAATGGAGGTGTGTGAAGTCACAGATTGGAGGTGTGTGAAGTCAAAAAGGTGGTGTGAGAAGTCACAAATGTAAGTGTGTGAAGTCACAGAATGGAGGTGTGAAGACAAAATGGTTGTGTGTGAAGTCAAAGAATGTAGGTGTGTGAAGTCATCGAATGGAGGTGTGTGAAGTCACAGAATGGAGGTGTGTGAAGTCAGAATAGAGGTGTGCGAAGTCATAGAATGGAGGTGTGTGAAGTCAGAATGGAGGTGTGTGAAGTCATAGAATGGAGGTGTGAGACGTCAGAATAGAGGTATGTGAAGTCATAGAATGGAGGTGTGTGAAGTAAAAGAATGGAGGTGTGGGAAGTCACAGAATGGAGGTGTGTGAAGTCACAGAATGGAGGTGTGCAAACACAGAATGGAGGTGTTTGAAGTCATATATTGGAGGTGTGTGAAGTCAAAATGGATGTGTAAATTCATAGAATGTATGTGTGTGTGTGCTAACCATAGAATGAGGGTGTGTGAGGTCATATAATGGAGATGTGTGAAGTCATAGAATGGAGGTGTGTGAAGTCACAGAATGGAGGTGTGTGAAGTCACAGAATGGAAGTGTGCGAACACAGAATGGAGGTGTGTGAAGTCACAGAATGGAGAGTGTGAAGTCATAGAATGGAAGTGTGTGAAGTCATAGAATGGAGGTTTGTGAAGTCAGATTGGAGGTGTGTGAAGTCACCGAATGGAGTTGTGTGAACTCAGAATGGAGGTGTGTGAAGTCACAGAAGGGAGGTTTGTGAAGTCATAGAATGGAGTTGTGTGAAGTCATAGAACTGATGTTTCTGAAGTAAGAATGAAGGTGTGTGAAGTCATAGAATGGAGGTGTGTGGACACATAGAATGCAGGTGTGCGAATTCACAGAATGAAGGTGTGTGAAGTCAGAATGGAGGTGTGTAGTCATAGATTGGAGATGGTGAAATCATAGAAAAGAGGTGTGGAAAGTCATAGAATGGAGGAGTGTGAAGTCATAGAGTGCAGGTGAGTGAAGTCACAGATTCGAGGTCTGTGAAGTCATAGAATGGAGGTGTGTGATGTCAGAATGAAGGTGTGTGAAGTCATAAATGGAGGTGTGTGAAGTTAGAATGCATGTGTGGGAAGTCATAGAATGGAGGTGTTTGAAGTCATAGAATGGTGGTGTGTGATGTCATAGAATGGAGGTGTGTGAAGTCATAGAATGGAGGTGGGTAAAGTCAAGGAAGGGAGGTGTGTGAAATCACAGAATGGAGGTGTGTGAAGTCACAGAATGGAGGTGTGTGAAGTCACAGGTTGGAGGTGTGTGAAGTCACAGAATGGAGATGTGTGAAGTCAAAAAGGTGGTGTGAGACGTCACAAACGTAAGTGTGTGAAGTCACAGAATGGAGGTGTGTGAAGTCACAGAATGGAAGTGTGCGAACACAGAATGGAGGTGTGTGAAGTCACAGAATGGAGAGTGTGAAGTCATAGAATGGAAGTGTGTGAAGTCATAGAATGGAGGTTTGTGAAGTCAGATTGGAGGTGTGTGAAGTCACCGAATGGAGTTGTGTGAACTCAGAATGGAGGTGTGTGAAGTCACAGAAGGGAGGTTTGTGAAGTCATAGAATGGAGTTGTGTGAAGTCATAGAACTGATGTTTCTGAAGTAAGAATGAAGGTGTGTGAAGTCATAGAATGGAGGTGTGTGGACACATAGAATGCAGGTGTGCGAATTCACAGAATGAAGGTGTGTGAAGTCAGAATGGAGGTGTGTAGTCATAGATTGGAGATGGTGAAATCATAGAAAAGAGGTGTGGAAAGTCATAGAATGGAGGAGTGTGAAGTCATAGAGTGCAGGTGAGTGAAGTCACAGATTCGAGGTCTGTGAAGTCATAGAATGGAGGTGTGTGATGTCAGAATGAAGGTGTGTGAAGTCATAAATGGAGGTGTGTGAAGTTAGAATGCATGTGTGGGAAGTCATAGAATGGAGGTGTTTGAAGTCATAGAATGGTGGTGTGTGATGTCATAGAATGGAGGTGTGTGAAGTCATAGAATGGAGGTGGGTAAAGTCAAGGAAGGGAGGTGTGTGAAATCACAGAATGGAGGTGTGTGAAGTCACAGAATGGAGGTGTGTGAAGTCACAGGTTGGAGGTGTGTGAAGGCACAGAATGGAGATGTGTGAAGTCAAAAAGGTGGTGTGAGACGTCACAAACGTAAGTGTGTGAAGTCACAGAATGGAGGTGTGAAGTGAAAATGGTTGTGTGTGAAGTCAAAGAATGTAGGTGTGTGAAGACATCGAATGGAGGTGTGTGAAGTCACAGAATGGAGGTGTGTGAAGTCAGAATGGAGGTGTGTGAAACCATAGAATGAGGGTGTGTGAGGTCATATAATGGAGGTGTGTGAAGTCACAGAATGGAGCTGTGTGAAGTCATAGAATGGAAGTGTGTGAAGTCATAGAATGGAAGTGTGTGAAGTCACAGAATGGAGGTGTGTGAAGTCACAGAATGGAGGTGTGTGAAATCACAGAATGGAGGTGTGCAAACACAGAATGGAGGTGTGTGAAGTCACAGAATGGAGGTGTGTGAAGTCATAGAATGGAAGTGTGTGAAATCATAGAATGGAGGTGTGTGTAGTCAGAATGGAGGTGTGTGAAGTCACCGAATGGAGTTGTGTGAACTCAGAATGGAGGTGTGTGAATTCACAGAATGGAGGTTTGTGAAGTCATAGAATGGAGTTGTGTGAAGTCATAGAACTGATGTTTCTGAAGTAAGAATGAAGGTGTGTGAAGTCATAGAATGGAGGTGTGTGAACACATAGAATGCAGGTGTGCGAATTCACAGAATGAAGGTGTGTGAAGTCAGAATGGAGGTGTGTAGTCATAGATTGGAGGTGGTGAAGTCATAGAAAAGAGGTGTGGAAAGTCATAGAATGGAGGAGTGTGAATTCATAGAGTGCAGGTGAGTGAAGTCACAGATTCGAGGTCTGTGAAGTCATAGAATGAAGGTGTGTGATGTCAGAATGAAGGTGTGTGAAGTCATAGATGGAGGTGTGTGAAGTTAGAATGCACGTGTGGGAAGTCATAGAATGGAGGTGTTTGAAGTCATAGAATGGTGGTGTGTGAATTCATAGAGTGGAAGTGTGTGAAGTCATAGAATGGAGGTGTGTGATGTCATAGAATTGAGGTGTGTGAAGTCATAGAATAGAGGTGGGTGAAGTCACGGAAGGGAGATGTGTGAAATCACAGAATGGAGGTGTGTGAATCACAGAATGGAGGTGTGTGAAGTCACAGATTGGAGGTGTGTGAAGTCACAGAATGGAGAAGTGTGAAGTCAAAAAGGTGGTGTGAGAAGTCACAAATGTAAGTGTGTGAAGTCACAGAATGGACGTGTGAAGACAAAATGGTTGTGTGTGAAGTCAAAGAATGTAGGTGTGTGAAGTCATCGAATGGAGGTGTGTGAAGTCACAGAATGGAGGTGTGTGAAGTCAGAATAGAGGTGTGCGAAGTCATAGAATGGAGGTGTGTGAAGTCAGAATGGAGGTGTGTGAAGTCATAGAATGGAGGTGTGAGACGTCAGAATAGAGGTATGTGAAGTCATAGAATGGAGGTGTGTGAAGTAAAAGAATGGAGGTGTGGGAAGTCACAGAATGGAGGTGTGTGAAGTCACAGAATGGAGGTGTGCAAACACAGAATGGAGGTGTTTGAAGTCATATATTGGAGGTGTGTGAAGTCAAAATGGATGTGTAAATTCATAGAATGTATGTGTGTGTGCTAACCATAGAATGAGGGTGTGTGAGGTCATATAATGGAGGTGTGTGAAGTCATAGAATGGAGGTGTGTGAAGTCACAGAATGGAGGTGTATGAAGTCACAGAATGGAAGTGTGCGAACACAGAATGGAGGTGTGTGAAGTCACAGAATGGAGAGTGTGAAGTCATAGAATGGAAGTGTGTGAAGTCATAGAATGGAGGTTTGTGAAGTCAGATTGGAGGTGTGTGAAGTCACCGAATGGAGTTGTGTGAACTCAGAATGGAGGTGTGTGAAGTCACAGAAGGGAGGTTTGTGAAGTCATAGAATGGAGTTGTGTGAAGTCATAGAACTGATGTTTCTGAAGTAAGAATGAAGGTGTGTGAAGTCATAGAATGGAGGTGTGTGGACACATAGAATGCAGGTGTGCGAATTCACAGAATGAAGGTGTGTGAAGTCAGAATGGAGGTGTGTAGTCATAGATTGGAGATGGTGAAATCATAGAAAAGAGGTGTGGAAAGTCATAGAATGGAGGAGTGTGAAGTCATAGAGTGCAGGTGAGTGAAGTCACAGATTCGAGGTCTGTGAAGTCATAGAATGGAGGTGTGTGATGTCAGAATGAAGGTGTGTGAAGTCATAAATGGAGGTGTGTGAAGTTAGAATGCATGTGTGGGAAGTCATAGAATGGAGGTGTTTGAAGTCATAAAATGGTGGTGTGTGATGTCATAGAATGGAGGTGTGTGAAGTCATAGAATGGAGGTGGGTAAAGTCAAGGAAGGGAGGTGTGTGAAATCACAGAATGGAGGTGTGTGAAGTCACAGAATGGAGGTGTGTGAAGTCACAGGTTGGAGGTGTGTGAAGTCACAGAATGGAGATGTGTGAAGTCAAAAAGGTGGTGTGAGACGTCACAAACGTAAGTGTGTGAAGTCACAGAATGGAGGTGTGAAGTGAAAATGGTTGTGTGTGAAGTCAAAGAATGTAGGTGTGTGAAGACATCGAATGGAGGTGTGTGAAGTCACAGAATGGAGGTGTGTGAAGTCAGAATGGAGGTGTGTGAAACCATAGAATGAGGGTGTGTGAGGTCATATAATGGAGGTGTGTGAAGTCACAGAATGGAGCTGTGTGAAGTCATAGAATGGAAGTGTGTGAAGTCATAGAATGGAAGTGTGTGAAGTCACAGAATGGAGGTGTGTGAAGTCACAGAATGGAGGTGTGTGAAATCACAGAATGGAGGTGTGCAAACACAGAATGGAGGTGTGTGAAGTCACAGAATGGAGGTGTGTGAAGTCATAGAATGGAAGTGTGTGAAATCATAGAATGGAGGTGTGTGTAGTCAGAATGGAGGTGTGTGAAGTCACCGAATGGAGTTGTGTGAACTCAGAATGGAGGTGTGTGAATTCACAGAATGGAGGTTTGTGAAGTCATAGAATGGAGTTGTGTGAAGTCATAGAACTGATGTTTCTGAAGTAAGAATGAAGGTGTGTGAAGTCATAGAATGGAGGTGTGTGAACACATAGAATGCAGGTGTGCGAATTCACAGAATGAAGGTGTGTGAAGTCAGAATGGAGGTGTGTAGTCATAGATTGGAGGTGGTGAAGTCATAGAAAAGAGGTGTGGAAAGTCATAGAATGGAGGAGTGTGAATTCATAGAGTGCAGGTGAGTGAAGTCACAGATTCGAGGTCTGTGAAGTCATAGAATGAAGGTGTGTGATGTCAGAATGAAGGTGTGTGAAGTCATAGATGGAGGTGTGTGAAGTTAGAATGCACGTGTGGGAAGTCATAGAATGGAGGTGTTTGAAGTCATAGAATGGTGGTGTGTGAATTCATAGAGTGGAAGTGTGTGAAGTCATAGAATGGAGGTGTGTGATGTCATAGAATTGAGGTGTGTGAAGTCATAGAATAGAGGTGGGTGAAGTCACGGAAGGGAGATGTGTGAAATCACAGAATGGAGGTGTGTGAATCACAGAATGGAGGTGTGTGAAGTCACAGATTGGAGGTGTGTGAAGTCACAGAATGGAGAAGTGTGAAGTCAAAAAGGTGGTGTGAGAAGTCACAAATGTAAGTGTGTGAAGTCACAGAATGGAGGTGTGAAGACAAAATGGTTGTGTGTGAAGTCAAAGAATGTAGGTGTGTGAAGTCATCGAATGGAGGTGTGTGAAGTCACAGAATGGAGGTGTGTGAAGTCAGAATAGAGGTGTGCGAAGTCATAGAATGGAGGTGTGTGAAGTCAGAATGGAGGTGTGTGAAGTCATAGAATGGAGGTGTGAGACGTCAGAATAGAGGTATGTGAAGTCATAGAATGGAGGTGTGTGAAGTAAAAGAATGGAGGTGTGGGAAGTCACAGAATGGAGGTGTGTGAAGTCACAGAATGGAGGTGTGCAAACACAGAATGGAGGTGTTTGAAGTCATATATTGGAGGTGTGTGAAGTCAAAATGGATGTGTAAATTCATAGAATGTATGTGTGTGTGCTAACCATAGAATGAGGGTGTGTGAGGTCATATAATGGAGGTGTGTGAAGTCATAGAATGGAGGTGTGTGAAGTCACAGAATGGAGGTGTATGAAGTCACAGAATGGAAGTGTGCGAACACAGAATGGAGGTGTGTGAAGTCACAGAATGGAGAGTGTGAAGTCATAGAATGGAAGTGTGTGAAGTCATAGAATGGAGGTTTGTGAAGTCAGATTGGAGGTGTGTGAAGTCACCGAATGGAGTTGTGTGAACTCAGAATGGAGGTGTGTGAAGTCACAGAAGGGAGGTTTGTGAAGTCATAGAATGGAGTTGTGTGAAGTCATAGAACTGATGTTTCTGAAGTAAGAATGAAGGTGTGTGAAGTCATAGAATGGAGGTGTGTGGACACACAGAATGGAGGTGTGCGAATTCACAGAATGAAGGTGTGTGAAGTCAGAATGGAGGTGTGTAGTCATAGATTGGAGATGGTGAAGTCATAGAAAAGAGGTGTGGAAAGTCATAGAATGGAGGAGTGTGAAGTCATAGAGTGCAGGTGAGTGAAGTCACAGATTCGAGGTCTGTGAAGTCATAGAATGGAGGTGTGTGATGTCAGAATGAAGGTGTGTGAAGTCATAAATGGAGGTGTGTGAAGTTAGAATGCATGTGTGGGAAGTCATAGAATGGAGGTGTTTGAAGTCATAGAATGGTGGTGTGTGATGTCATAGAATGGAGGTGTGTGAAGTCATAGAATGGAGGTGGGTGAAGTCAAGGAAGGGAGGTGTGTGAAATCACAGAATGGAGGTGTGTGAAGTCACAGAATGGAGGTGTGTGAAGTCACAGGTTGGAGGTGTGTGAAGTCACAGAATGGAGATTTGTGAAGTCAAAAAGGTGGTGTGAGAAGTCACAAACGTAAGTGTGTGAAGTCACAGAATGGAGGTGTGAAGTCAAAATGGTTGTGTGTGAAGTCAAAGAATGTAGGTGTGTGAAGACATCGAATGCAGGTGTGTGAAGTCATAGAATGGAAGTGTGTGAAGTCATAGAATGGAGGTGTGTGAAGTCAGAATGGAGGTGTGTGAAGTCACCGAATTGAGTTGTGTGAACTCAGAATGGAGGTGTGTGAAGTCACAATATGGAGGTTTGTGAAGTCATGGAATGGAGGTGTGTGAAGTCATAGAACTGATGTTTCTGAAGTAAGAATGAAGGTGTGTGAAGTCATAGAATGGAGGTGTGTGAACACATAGAATGGAGGTGTGTAAATTCACAGAATGAAGGTGTGTGAAGTCAGAATGGAGGTGTGTAGTCATAGATTGGAGGTGGTGAAGTCATAGAATGGAGGTGTGGAAAGTCATAGAATGGAGGACTGTGAATTCATAGAGTGCAGGTGAGTGAAGTCACAGATTCGAGGTCTGTGAAGTCATAGAATGGAGGTGTGTGATGTCAGAATGAAGGTGTGTGAAGTCATAGATGGAGTTGTGTGAAGTCATAGTATGGAGGTGTTTGAAATCATAGAATGGAGTTTTGTGAAGTCACAGAATGGAGCTGTGTGAATACAGAATGGAGGTATGTGAAGTCATAGAATGTAGGTGTGTGAAGTCAGAACGGAGGTGTGTGAACGCATAGAATGGAGGTGAGTGACATCACAATGGAAGTTTGTGAAGTCATAGAATGGAGGTGTTTGAAGTCATAAAATGGAGGTGTGTGAATTTATTGAATGGATGTTTGTAAAGTAAGAATGAAGTTGTGCGAAGTCATAGAATAAATGTGTGACGTCAAAGAATGGAGGTGTGTGAAGTCATAGAATGGTGGTGTGTAAACTCAGAATGGAGGTGTGTGAAGTCATAGAATGAGGTGTGTGAAGTTATAAAATGGAGGTGTGTGAAGTGATAGAATGGAATTGTGTGAAGTCATAGAATGGAGGTGTTTGAAGTCACAGGATGGACGGTATGAAGTCATAGAATGCAGGTGTGTGAAGTCACAGAATTGAGGTGTTTGAAGTCATATATTAGAGGTGTGTGAAGTCGAAATGGATGTGTGAAATCATAGAATGGAGGTGTGTGAAATCAAAGAATGAGGGTGTGTGAGGTCATAGAATGGAGGTGTGTGAAATTATAAAAGGGAGGTTTATGAAGTCATAGAATGGAAGTGTGTGAAGTCACACAATGGAGGTGTGTGAAGTCACAGAATAGAGGTGTGTGAAGTCATAGAATGGAAGTGTGTGAAGTCATAGAATGGAAGTTTGTGAAGTCATAGAGTGGAGGTGTGTGAAGTCATAGAATGGATGTTTCTGAAGTAAAAATGAAGGTGTGTGAAGTCATAGAAGAGTTTTGGGAATGGAGGAGTGTAAAGTCATAGAGTGCAGGTGAGTGAAGTCACAGATTCGAGGTCTGTGAAGTCATAGAATGGAGGTGTGTGATGTCATAATGGAGCTCTGCGAAGTCATAGAATAGAGGTGTGTGAAGTCAGAATGGAGGTGTGTGAAGTCATAGAATGGAGGTGTGTGAAGTCAGAATGCAGGTGTGTGAACTCATAGAATGGAGGTGTGTGACGTCACAATGGAAGTGTGTGAAGTCGTAGAATGGAGGTGTGTGAAGTCACAGAATGGAGATGTGTGAAGTCATAGAATGCAGGTATGTGAAGTCACACAATGGAGGTGTGTAAAGTCATAGAATGGAGGTGTGTGAAGTTATAGAATGGATGTTTGTAAAGTAAGAATGAAGGTGTGTGAAGTCATCGAATGGAGGTGTGTGACGTCAAAGAATGGAGGTGTGTGAAGTCATAGAATGGAGCTGTGTGAGGTCAGAATGGAGGTGTGTGAAGTCACAGAATGGAGGTGTGTCAACTCAAAATTTTGGTGTGTGAAGTCAAAGAATGGCGGTGTGTGAAGTCATAGAATGGAGGTGTGTGAAGTGAGAATGGACGTGTGTGAAGTCACAGAATTGAGGTGTGTGAACACAGAATGGAGGTGAGTGAAGTCAAAGAATGTAGGTGTGTGAAATCATAGAATGGATGTGTGTGAAGTCATAGAATGTATGTTTGTGAAGTAAGAATGAAGGTGTGTGAAGTCATAGAATGGAAGTGTGTGAAGTCACAGAATGGAGGTGTGTGAAGTCAAAGAATGGAGGTGTGTGAAGACATAGAATGGAGGTGTGTGAAGTCATATAATGGAGGTGTGTGAAGTCACAGAATGGATGTGTGTGAAGTCAGAATGGAGGTGTGTGAAGTCACAGAATGGAGGTGTGGGAAGTCACAGTATGGAGGTGTGTGACGTCACAGAATGGAGTTGTGTGAAGTCAGAATGGAGGTGTGTAAAGTCACAGAATGGAGGTGTGTGAAGTCATAGAATTGAAGTGTGTGAAGTCATAGAATGGAGGTGTGTGAAGTCACAGAATGGAGATGTGTGAAGTCACAGAATGCAGGTATGTGAAGTCACACAATGGAGGTGTGTAAAGTCACAGAATGGAGGTGTGTGAAGTTATAGAATGGATGTTTGTAAAGTAAGAATGAAGGTGTGTGAAGTCATCGACTGGAGGTGTGTGACGTCAAAGAATGGAGGTGTGTGAAGTCATAGAATGGAGCTTTGTGAGGTCAGAATGGAGGTGTGTGAAGTCACAGAATGGAGGTGTGTCAACTCAAAATTTAGGTGTGTGAAGTCAAAGAATGGCGGTGTGTGAAGTCATAGAGTGGAGGTGTGTGAAGTCAGAATGGACGTGTGTGAAGTCACAGAATTGAGGTGTGTGAACACAGAATGGAGGTGTGTGAAGTCAAAGAATGTAGGTGTGTGAAATCATAGAATGGATGTGTGTGAAGTCATAGAATGTATGTTTGTGAAGTAAGAATGAAGGTGTGTGAAGTCATAGAATGGAGGTGTGTGAAGTCATAGAATGGAGGTGTGTGAAGACATAGAATGGAGGTGTGTGAAGTCATATAATGGAGGTGTGTGAAGTCACAGAATGGATGTGTGTGAAGTCAGAATGGAGGTGTGTGAAGTCACAGAATGGAGGTGTGGGAAGTCACAGTATGGAGGTGTGTGAAGTTATAAAATGGAGGTGTGTGAAGTGATAGAATGGAATTGTGTGAAGTCATAGAATGGAGGTGTTTGAAGTCACAGGATGGACGGTATGAAGTCATAGAATGCAGGTGTGTGAAGTCACAGAATTGAGGTGTTTGAAGTCATATATTAGAGGTGTGTGAAGTCGAAATGGATGTGTGAAATCATAGAATGGAGGTGTGTGAAATCAAAGAATGAGGGTGTGTGAGGTCATAGAATGGAGGTGTGTGAAATTATAAAAGGGAGGTTTATGAAGTCATAGAATGGAAGTGTGTGAAGTCACACAATGGAGGTGTGTGAAGTCACAGAATAGAGGTGTGTGAAGTCATAGAATGGAAGTGTGTGAAGTCATAGAATGGAAGTTTGTGAAGTCATAGAGTGGAGGTGTGTGAAGTCATAGAATGGATGTTTCTGAAGTAAAAATGAAGCTGTGTGAAGTCATAGAAGAGTTTTGGGAATGGAGGAGTGTAAATTCATAGAGTGCAGGTGAGTGAAGTCACAGATTCGAGGTCTGTGAAGTCATAGAATGGAGGTGTGTGATGTCAGAATGGAGGTGTGCGAAGTCATAGAATAGAGGTGTGTGAAGTCAGAATGGAGGTGTGTGAAGTCATAGAATGGAGGTGTGTGAAGTCAGAATGCAGGTGTGTGAACTCATAGAATGGAGGTGTGTGACGTCACAATGGAAGTGTGTGAAGTCGTAGAATGGAGGTGTGTGAAGTCACAGAATGGAGATGTGTGAAGTCATAGAATGCAGGTATGTGAAGTCACACAATGGAGGTGTGTAAAGTCATAGAATGGAGGTGTGTGAAGTTATAGAATGGATGTTTGTAAAGTAACAATGAAGGTGTGTGAAGTCATCGACTGGAGGTGTGTGACGTCAAAGAATGGAGGTGTGTGAAGTCATAGAATGGAGCTGTGTGAGGTCAGAATGGAGGTGTGTGAAGTCACAGAATGGAGGTGTGTCAACTCAAAATTTAGGTGTGTGAAGTCAAAAAATGGCGGTGTGTGATTTCATAGAATGGAGGTGTGTGAAGTCAGAATGGACGTGTGTGAAGTCACAGAATTGAGGTGTGTGAACACAGAATGGAGGTGTGTGATGTCAAAGAATGTAGGTGTGTGAAATCATAGAATGGATGTGTGTGAAGTCATAGAATGTATGTTTGTGAAGTAAGAATGAAGGTGTGTGAAGTCAGAGAATGGAGGTGTGTGAAGTCACAGAATGGAGGTGTGTGAAGTCATAGAATGGAGGTATGTGAAGACATAGAATGAAGGTGTGTGAAGTCATATAATGGAGGTGTGTGAAGTCACAGAATGGATGTGTGTGAAGTCAGAATGGAGGTGTGTGAAGTCACAGAATGGAGGTGTGGGAAGTCAGAGTATGGAGGTGTGTGACGTCACAGAATGGAGTTGTGTGAAGTCAGAATGGAGGTGTGTAAAGTCACAGAATGGTGGTGTGTGAAGTCATAGAATTGAAGTGTGTGAAGTCATAGAATGGAGGTGTGTGAAGTCACAGAATGGACGGTATGAAGTCATAGAATGGAGGTGTGGGAAGTCACAGAATTGAGGTGTTTGAAGTCATATATTGGAGGTGTGTGAAGTCAAAATGGGTGTGTGAAGTCATAGAATGGAGGTGTGTGAAATCACAGAATGAGGGTGTGTGAGGTCATAGAATGGAAGTGTGTGAAGTCACAGAATGGAGGTGTGTGAAGTCATAAAATGGAGGAGGGTGAAGTCATAGAAAGAGATGTGGGAAGTCATAGAATGGAGGAGTGTGAAGTCCTAGAGTGGAGGTGAGTGAAGTCACATATTCGAGGTCTGTGAAGTCATAGAATGGAGGTGTGTGAAGTCAGAATGGAGGTGTGTGAAGTCATAGAATGGAGGTGTGTGAAATCATAGAATGAAGGTATGTGAAATCACAGAATGGAGGTGTGTGAAGTCATAGAATGGAGGTGTGCGAAGGCACGGAATGGAGGTATGAGAAGTCAAAATGGAGGTGTGTGACGTCATAAAATGGAGCTGTGTGAAGTCATAGAATGGAGCTGTGTGAAATCATAGAATGGAGGTTTGTGAAGTCACAGAATGGAGGTGTGTGAACTCAGAATGGAGGTGTGTGAAGTCACAGAATGGAGGTGTGAGAAGTTACAGCATGGAGGTATGTGAAATCATAGAATGGAAGTTTGTGAAGTCATAGAATTGAGGTGTGTGAAGTCACAGAATGAAGGTGTGTGAAGTCATAGAATGGAGGTGTGTGAAGACACAGAAGGGAGGTGTGTGAAGTCACACAATGGAGGTGTGTGAAGTCAAAATGGAGGTGTCTGACGTCATAAACTGGAGGTGTGTGAAGTCACAGAATGGAGGTGTGTGAAATTATAGAATGGAGGTTTGTGAAGTCACAGAATGGAGTTGTGTGACATCATGGAATGGAGGTTTGTGAAGTCATAGAATGGAGGTATGTGAAGTTAAATTGGAGGGGTGTGAAGTCGGAGAATAGAGGTGTGTGAAGTCACAGAATGGAGGTGGGTGAAGTCACAGAATGGAGGTGTGTGAAGTCAAAGAATGGAGGTGTGGGAAGTCACAGAATGGACGGGTATGAAGTCATAGAATGGAGGTGTGTGAAGTCACAGAATTGAGGTGTTTGAAGTCATATATTTTATGTGTGTGAAGTCAAAATGGATGTGTGAAATCATAGAATAGAGGTGTGTGAAGTCACAGAATGGAGGTGTGTGAAGTCATAGAATGAAGGTGTGTGAAGTCACAGAATGGAGGTGTGTGAAGTCACAGAATGGAGGCGTGTGAAGTCATAGAATGGAAGTGTGTAAAGTCATAAAATGGAGGTGCGTGAAGTCAGAATGGAGGTGTGTGAAGTCAATGAATGGAGGTGTGTGAACTCAGAATGGAGGTGCGTGAAGTCACAGAATAGAGGTTTTTGAAGTCATAGAATGGAGGTGTGTGAAGTTATAGAATGGATGTTTCTGAATTAAGAATGAAGGTGTGTGAAGTCAAAGAACGGAGGTGTGTGAAGTCAAACAATGGTGGTGTGTGAAGTCACAGAATGGAGGTGTGTGAAGTCCCAGACTGGAAGTGTGTGAAGTCAAAACGGAGGTGTGTGAAGTCAAAGAATGGAGGTGTGTGAAGTCACAGAATGGAGGTGTGTGAAATCAAAATGGTGGTGTGTGAAGTCACAAATGGAGGTGTGTGAAGTCACAGAATGTAGGTGTGTGAAGTCAAAATGGAGGTGTGTGAAGTCAAAGAATGGAGTGTGTGAACTCATAGAATAGAGGTGTGTGAAGTCATAGAATGGAGGTGTGTGAAGTCACAGAATGGAGGTGTGTGAAGTCATAGAATGGAGGTGTGTGAAGTCACAGAATGGAGGTGTTTGATATCATATAATGGAGGTGTGTGAAGTCACAGAATGGAGGTGTGTGAAGTCAGAATGGAGGTGTGAAGTCATAGAATAGAGGTGGGTGAAGTCATAGAAAGGAGGTGTGGGAAGTCAGAGAATGGAGGAGTGTGAAGTCATAGAGTGGAGGTGAGTGAAGTCACAGATTCGAGCTCTGTGAAGTCATAGAATGGAGGTGTGTGAAGTCAGAATGGAGGTGTGTGAAGTCATAGAATGGAGGTGTGTGAACTCATAGAATAGAGGTGTGTGACGTCACAATGGAAGTGTGTGAATTCATAGTATGGAGGTGTGTGAAGTCACAGAATGGAGGTGTGTGAAGTCAAAATGGAGGTGTGTGATGTCCTAAAATGGAGGTGTGTGAAGTCATAAAATGGAGGTGTGTGAAATCATAGAATGAAGGTTTGTGAAGTCACAGAATTGAGGTGTGTGAAGTCATAGAATGGAGGTGTGTGAAGTCACAGAATGGAGGTGTGTGAAGTCATAGAATGGAGGTATGTGAAGTCAAAATGGAGGTGTGTGACGTCAAAAATTTAGGTGTGTGAAGTCATAGATTGGAGGTGTGTGAAATCATAGAATGGAGGCTTGTGAAGTCACAGAATGGAGGTGTGTGAAGTCATAGAATGGAGGTATGTGAAGTCAAATTGGAGGGGTGTGAAGTCGGAGAATGGAGGTGTTGGAAGTCACAGAATTCAGGTGCGTGAAGTCACAGAATAGAGGTGTGTGAAGTTAAAGAATGGAGGTGTGTGAAGTCACAGAATGGACGGGTATGAATTCATAGAATTGAGGTGTGTGAAGTCACAGAATTGAGGTGTTTGAAGTTATATATTGGAGTTGTGTGAAGTCAAAATGGATGTGTGAAGTCATAGAATGGAGGTGTGTGAAGTCGGAGAATTGAGGTGTTTGAAGTCACAGAATGGAGCTGTGTGAAGTCACAGAATGGAGGTGTGTGAAGTCACAGAATGGAGGCGTGTGAAGTCATAGAATGGAAGTGTGTAAAGTCATAAAATGGAAGTGCGTGAAGTCAGAATGGAGGTGTGTGAAATCAATGAATGGAGGTGTGTGAACTCAGAATGGAGGTGCGTGAAGTCACAGAATAGAGGTTTTTGAAGTCATAGAATGGAGGTGTGTGAAGTTATAGAATGGATGTTTCTGAATTAAGAATGAAGGTGTGTGAAGTCATAGAATGGAGGTGTGTGAAGACAAAATTGTGGTGTGTGAACTCATAGAATGGATGTTTCTGAACTCATAGTATGGAGTTGTGTGATGTCGTGGAATGGAGGTGTGTGAAGTCAAAGAACGGAGGTGTGTGAAGTCAAACAATGGTGGTGTGTGAAGTCACAGAATGGAGGTGTGTGAAGTCCCAGACTGGAAGTGTGTGAAGTCAAAACGGAGGTGTGTGAAGTCAAAGAATGGAGGTGTGTGAAGTCACAGAATGGAGGTGTGTGAAATCAAAATGGTGGTGTGTGAAGTCACAAATGGAGGTGTGTGAAGTCAAAGAATGGAGTGTGTGAACTCATAGAATAGAGGTGTGTGAAGTCATAGAATGGAGGTGTGTGAAGTCACAGAATGGAGGTGTGTGAAGTCATAGAATGGAGGTGTGTGAAGTCACAGAATGGAGGTGTTTGATATCATATAATGGAGGTGTGTGAAGTCACAGAATGGAGGTGTGTGAAGTCAGAATGGAGGTGTGAAGTCATAGAATAGAGGTGGGTGAAGTCATAGAAAGGAGTTGTGGGAAGTCAGAGAATGGAGGAGTGTGAAGTCATAGAGTGGAGGTGAGTGAAGTCACAGATTCGAGCTCTGTGAAGTCATAGAATGGAGGTGTGTGAACTCATAGAATAGAGGTGTGTGACGTCACAATGGAAGTGTGTGAATTCATACTATGGAGGTGTGTGAAGTCACAGAATGGAGGTGTGTGAAGTCAAAATGGAGGTGTGTGATGTCCTAAAATGGAGGTGTGTGAAGTCATAAAATGGAGGTGTGTGAAATCATAGAATGAAGGTTTGTGAAGTCACAGAATTGAGGTGTGTGAAGTCATAGAATGGAGGTGTGTGAAGTCACAGAATGGAGGTGTGTGAAGTCATAGAATGGAGGTATGGGAAGTCAAAATGGAGGTGTGTGACGTCAAAAATTTAGGTGTGTGAAGTCATAGATTGGAGGTGTGTGAAATCATAGAATGGAGGCTTGTGAAGTCACAGAATGGAGGTGTGTGAAGTCATAGAATGGAGGTATGTGAAGTCAAATAGGAGGGGTGTGAAGTCGGAGAATGGAGGTGTGGGAAGTCACAGAATTCAGGTGCGTGAAGTCACAGAATAGAGGTGTGTGAAGTTAAAGAATGGAGGTGTGTGAAGTCACAGAATGGACGGGTATGAATTCATAGAATTGAGGTGTGTGAAGTCACAGAATTGAGGTGTTTGAAGTTATATATTGGAGTTGTGTGAAGTCAAAATGGATGTGTGAAGTCATAGAATGGAGGTGTGTGAAGTCGGAGAATTGAGGTGTTTGAAGTCACAGAATGGAGCTGTGTGAAGTCACAGAATGGAGGTGTGTGAAGTCACAGAATGGAGGTGTGTGAAGTCAAAGAATGGAGGTGTGTGAAGTCATAGAATGGAGGTGTGTGAAATCATAGAATGAAGGTATGTGAAATCACAGAATGGAGGTGTGTGAAGTCATAGAATGGAGGTGTGTGAAGTCACAGAATAGAGGTGTGTGAAGTCATAGCTTGGAGGTATGTGAAATCATAAAATGGAGGTGTGTGAAATCATAGATTGGAGGTGTGTGAAATCATAGAATAGAGGTTTGTGAAGTCACAGAATGGAGGTGTGTGAAGTCATAGAATGGAGGTGTGTGAAGTCACAGAATGGAGGTGTGTGAAGTCACAGAATGGAGGTGTGTGAACTCAGAATGGAGATGTGTGTAGTCACAGAATGGAGTTCTGTGAAGTCATAGAATTGAGGTGTGTGAAATCACAGAACGGAGGTGTGTGAATTCATAGAATGGAGGTGTGACATCTCAGAATTGAGGTGTGTGAAATCGCAGAATAGAAGTGTGTGAGGTCACAGAATGGAGGTGTGTGAACTCACAATGCAGGTGTGTGAAGTAACGGAATGGCCGTGTGTGAAGTCATAGAATGGAAGTGTGTGAAGTCATAGAATGGATGTGTGTGAAGTCACAGAAGGGAGGTATGTGGAGTCACATAATGGAGGTCTGTGAAGTCAAAATGGAGGTGTGTGACGTCATAAAATGTAGGTGTGTGAAGTCATAGATTGGAGGTGTGTGAAATTATAGAATGGAGGTTTGTGAAGTCACAGAATGGAGTTGTGTGAAGTCAGAGAATTGAGGTGTGTGAAATCAGAGAATGGAGGTCTGTGAATTCATAGAATGGAGGTGTGACATCTCAGAATGGAGGTGTGTGAAATCGCAGAATGGAGGTGTGTGAGGTCACAGAATGGTGTGTGACCTCACAATGCAGGTGTGTGAAGTCACGGAATGGTGGTGTGTGAAGTCATCGTATGAAGGTATGTGAAATCATTGAATGGAAGAGTGTGAAGTCATAGAATGGAGGTGTGCGAAGTCATAAAATGAAGGTGTGGGAAGTCATAGAATGGAGGTGTGTGAAGACACAGAATGGATGGGTATGATTTCATAGAATGGAGGTGTGACAAGTCACAGAATTGAAGTGTTTGAAGTTATATATTGGAGGTGTGTGAAGTCAAAATGGATGTGTGAAGTCATAGAATGGAGGTGTGTGAAGTCGGAGAATGGAGTTGTGTGAAGTCACAGAATGGAGCTGTGATTTCACAGAATGGAGGTGTGTGAAGTCACAGAATGGAGGTGTGTGAAGTCATAGAATGGAGGTGTGTGAAGTCATAGAACGGACTTGTATGACGTCATATACTGGAGGTGTGTGAAGTCACATAATGGAGGTGTGTGAAGTCAGAATGGAGGTGTGTAAAGTCGAATGAAGGTGTGTGAATTCATAGAATGTAGGTGTGTGAACCAATAGAATGGAGGTGTGTGACGTCACAATGGAAGTGTGTGAAGTCATAGAATTTAGGTGTGTGAAGTCACAAAGTGGAAGTGTGTGAAGTCAAAATGGGGGTGTGTGACGTCCTAAAATGGAGGTGTGTGAAGTCATAGAATGGAGGTGTGTGAAATCATAGAATAGAGGTTTGGGAAGTCACAGAATGGAGGTGTGTGAACTCAGAATGGAGGTGTGTGAAGTCAGAGAATGGAGGTGTGTGAAGTCATCGCATGAAGGTATGTGAAATCATAGAATGGAGGTGTGTGAAGTCACAGAATGAAATTGTGTGAAGTCAAAATGGAGGTGTGTGACGTCCTAAAATGGAGGTGTGTGAAATCATAGAATAGAGGTTTGTGAAGTCACAAAATGGAGGTGTGTGAACTCAGAATGGAGGTGTGTGAAGTCACAGAATGGAAGTGTGTGAAGTCAAAACGGAGGTGTGTTAAGTCATAGAATGGAGGTGTGTGAAGTCACAGAATGGAGGTGTGTGAAGTCAAAGAAAGGAGGTATGTGAAGTCAAAATGGAGGTGTGTGACGTCAAAAATTTAGGTGTGTGAAGTCATAGATTGGAGGTGTGTGAAATCATAGAATGGAGGCTTGTGAAGTCACAGAATGGAGGTGTGTGAAGTCATAGAATGGAGGTATGTGAAGTCAAATTGGAGGGGTGTGAAGTCGGAGAATGGAGGTGTGGGAAGTCACAGAATTCAGGTGGGTGAAGTCACAGAATGGAGGTGTGTGAAGTTAAAGAATGGAGGTGTGTGAAGTCACAGAATGGACGGGTATGAATTCATAGAATTGAGGTGTGTGAAGTCACAGAATTGAGGTGTTTGAAGTTATATATTGGAGTTGTGTGAAGTCAAAATGGATGTTTGAAGTCATAGAATGGAGGTGTTTGAAGTCGGAGAATTGAGGTGTTTGAAGTCACAGAATGGAGCTGTGTGAAGTCACAGAATGGAGGTGTGTGAAGTCACAGAATGGAGGTGTGTGAAGTCAAAGAATGGATGTGTGTGAAGTCATAGAATGGAGGTGTGTGAAATCATAGAATGAAGGTATGTGAAGTCACAGAATGGAGGTGTGTGAAGTCATAGAATGGAGGTGTGTGAAGTCACAGAATAGAGGTGTGTGAAGTCATAGCATGGAGGTATGTGAAATCATAAAATGGAGGTGTGTGAAGTCATAGATTGGAGGTGTGTGAAATCATAGAATAGAGGTTTGTGAAGTCAGAGAATAGAGGTGTGTGAAGTCATAGAATGGAGGTGTGTGAAGTCACAGAATGGAGGTGTGTGAAGTCAAAGAATGGAGGTGTGTGAACTCAGAATGGAGATGTGTGAAGTCACAGAATGGAGTTCTGTGAAGTCATAGAATTGAGGTGTGTGAAATCACAGAACGGAGGTGTGTGAATTCATAGAATGGAGGTGTGACATCTCAGAATTGAGGTGTGTGAAATCGCAGAATGGAGGTGTGTGAGGTCACAGAATGGAGGTGTGTGAACTCACAATGCAGGTGTGTGAAGTGACGGAATGGCCGTGTGTGAAGTCATAGAATGGAAGTGTGTGAAGTCATAGAATGGAGGTGTGTGAAGTCACAGAAGGGAGGTGTGTGGAGTCACATAATGGAGGTGTGTGAAGTCAAAATGGAGGTGTGTGACGTCATAAAATGTAGGTGTGTGAAGTCATAGATTGGAGGTGTGTGAAATTATAGAATGGAGGTTTGTGATGTCACAGAATGGAGGTGTGTGAAGTCATAGAATGGAGGTATGTAAAGACAAATTGGAGGGGTGTGAAGTCGGAGAATGGAGGTGTGGGAAGTCACAGAATGGAGGTGGGTGAAGTCACAGAATGGAGGTGTGTGAAGTTAAAGAATGGAGGTGTGTGAAGTCACAGAATGGACCGGTATGAATTCATAGAATGGAGGTGTGTGAAGTCAAAGAATTGAGGTGTTTGAAGTTATATATTGGAGTTGTGTGAAGTCAAAATGGATGTGTGAAGTCATAGAATGGAGGTGTGTGAAGTCGGGGAATGAAGGTGTGTGAAGTCACAGAATGGAACTGTGGGAAGTCACAGAATGGAGGTGTGTGAAGTCCCAGAATGGAGGTGTGTGAAGTCAAAGAATGGCGGTGTGTGAAGTCAAAGAATGGAGGTGTGTGAAGTCATAGAATGTATGTTTGTGAAGTAAGAATGAAGGTGTGTGAAGTCAAAGAATGGAGGTGTGTGAAGTCACAGAATGGAGGTGTGTGAAGTCATAGAATAGAGGTTTGTGAAGTCATAGAACGGAGTTTTGTGACGTCATATAATGGAGGTGTGTGAAGTCACATAATGGAGGTGTGTGCAGTCAGAATGGAGGTGTGAAGTCATAGAAAGGAGGTGTGGGAAGTCATGGAATGGAGGAGTGTGAAGTCATAGATTGGAGGTGAGTGAAGTCACAGATTCGAGGTCTGTGAAGTCATAGAATGGAGGTGTGTGAAGTCGAATGAAGGTGTGTGAACTCATAGAATGGAGGTGTGTGATGTCCCAATGGAAGTGTGTGAAGTCATAGAATGGAGCTGTGTGAAGTCACAGAATGGAAGTGTGTGAAGTCAAAATGGAGGTGTGTGACGTCCTAAAATGGAGGTGTGAGAAGTCATAGAATGGAGGTGTGTGAAGTCACAGAATGGAGGTGTGAGAAGTCATAGAATGGAGGTGTGTGAAGTCAGAATGGAGGTGTGTAAAGTCATAGAACGGAGGTGTGTGAAGTTAGAGAATGGATGTTTGTAAAGTAAGAATGAAGGTGTGTGAAGTCATCGAATGGAGGTGTGTGACGTCAAAGAATGGAGGTGTGTGAAGTCATAGAATGGAGCTGTGTGAGGTCAGAATGGAGGTGTGTGAAGTCACAGAATGGAGGTGTGTCAACTCAAAATTTAGGTGTGTGAAGTCAAAAATGGCGGTGTGTGAAGTCATAGAATGGAGGTGTGTGAAGTCAGAATGGACGTGTGTGAAGTCACAGAATTGAGGTGTGTGAACACAGAATGGAGGTGTGTGATGTCAAAGAATGTAGGTGTGTGAAATCATAGAATGGATGTGTGTGAAGTCATAGAATGTATGTTTGTGAAGTAAGAATGAAGGTGTGTGAAGTCATAGAATGGAGGTGTGTGAAGTCACAGAATGGAGGTGTGTGAAGTCATAGAATGGAGGTATGTGAAGACATAGAATGGAGGTGTGTGAAGTCATATAATGGAGGTGTGTGAAGTCACAGAATGGATATGTGTGAAGTCAGAATGGAGGTGTGTGAAGTCACAGAATGGAGGTGTGGGAAGTCAGAGTATGGAGGTGTGTGACGTCACAGAATGGAGTTGTGTGAAGTCAGAATGGAGGTGTGTAAAGTCACAGAATGGAGGTGTGTGAAGTCATAGAATTGAAGTGTGTGAAGTCATAGAATGGAGGTGTGTGAATTCACAGAATGGACGGTATGAAGTCATAGAATGGAGGTGTGGGAAGTCACAGAATTGAGGTGTTTGAAGTCATATATTGGAGGTGTGTGAAGTCAAAATGGGTGTGTGAAGTCATAGAATGGAGGTGTGTGAAATCACAGAATGAGGGTGTGTGAGGTCATAGAATGGAAGTGTGTGAAGTCACAGAATGGAGGTGTGTGAAGTCATAAAATGGAAGAGAGTGAAGTCATAGAAAGAGATGTGGGAAGTCATAGAATGGAGGAGTGTGAAGTCCTAGAGTGGAGGTGAGTGAAGTCACATATTCGAGGTCTGTGAAGTCATAGAATGGAGGTGTGTGAAGTCAGAATGGAGGTGTGTGAAGTCATAGAATGGAGGTGTGTGAACTCATAGAATGGAAGTGTGTGACGTCACAAAGGATGGGTGTGAAGTCATAGAATGGAGGTGTGCGAAGTCAGAGAATGGAGGTATGAGAAGTCAAAATGGAGGTGTGTGACGTCATAAAATGGAGCTGTGTGAAGTCATAGAATGGAGCTGTGTGAAATCATAGAATGGAGGTTTGTGAAGTCACAGAATGGAGGTGTGTGAACTCAGAATGGAGGTGTGTGAAGTCACAGAATGGAGGTGTGAGAAGTTACAGCATGGAGGTATGTGAAATCATAGAATGGAAGTTTGTGAAGTCATAGAATTGAGGTGTGTGAAGTCACAGAATGAAGGTGTGTGAAGTCATAGAATGGAGGTGTGTGAAGACACAGAAGGGAGGTGTGTGAAGTCACATAATGGAGGTGTGTGAAGTCAAAATAGAGGTGTCTGACGTCATAAACTGGAGGTGTGTGAAGTCACAGAATGGAGGTGTGTGAAATTATAGAATTGAGGTTTGTGAAGTCACAGAATGGAGTTGTGTGACATCATGGAATGGAGGTTTGTGAAGTCATAGAATGGAGGTATGTGAAGTTAAATTGGAGGGGTGTGAAGTCGGAGAATAGAGGTGTGTGAAGTCACAGAATGGAGGTGGGTGAAGTCACAGAATGGAGGTGTGTGAAGTCATAGAATGGAGGTGTGGGAAGTCACAGAATGGACGGGTATGAAGTCATAGAATGGAGGTGTGTGAAGTCACAGAATTGAGGTGTTTGAAGTCATATATTTTATGTGTGTGAAGTCAAAATGGATGTGTGAAATCATAGAATAGAGGTGTGTGAAGTCACAGAATGGAGGTGTGTGAAGTCATAGAATGAAGGTGTGTGAAGTCACAGAATGGAGGTGTGTGAAGTCACAGAATGGAGGCGTGTGAAGTCATAGAATGGAAGTGTGTAAAGTCATAAAATGGAGGTGCGTGAAGTCAGAATGGAGGTGTGTGAAGTCAATGAATGGAGGTGTGTGAACTCAGAATGGAGGTGCGTGAAGTCACAGAATAGAGGTTTTTGAAGTCATAGAATGGATGTGTGTGAAGTTATAGAATGGATGTTTCTGAATTAAGAATGAAGGTGTGTGAAGTCATAGAATGGAGGTGTGTGAAGACAAAATTGTGGTGTGTGAACTCATAGAATGGATGTTTCTGAACTCATAGAATGGAGTTGTGTGATGTCGTGCAATGGAGGTGTGTGAAGTCAAAGTACGGAGGTGTGTGAAGTCAAACAATGGTGGTGTGTGAAGTCACAGAATGGAGGTGTGTGAAGTCCCAGACTGGAAGTGTGTGAAGTCAAAACGGAGGTGTGTGAAGTCAAAGAATGGAGGTGTGTGAAGTCACAGAATGGAGGTGTGTGAAATCAAAATGGTGGTGTGTGAAGTCACAAATGGAGGTGTGTGAAGTCACAGAATGTAGGTGTGTGAAGTCAAAATGGAGGTGTGTGAAGTCAAAGAATGGAGTGTGTGAACTCATAGAATAGAGGTGTGTGAAGTCATAGAATGGAGGTGTGTGAAGTCACAGAATGGAGGTGTGTGAAATCCTAGAATGGAGGTGTGTGAAGTCACAGAATGGAGGTGTTTGATATCATATAATGGAGGTGTGTGAAGTCACAGAATGGAGGTGTGTGAAGTCAGAATGGAGGTGTGAAGTCATAGAATAGAGGTGGGTGAAGTCATAGAAAGGAGGTGTGGGAAGTCAGAGAATGGAGGAGTGTGAAGTCATAGAGTGGAGGTGAGTGAAGTCACAGATTCGAGCTCTGTGAAGTCATAGAATGGAGGTGTGTGAAGTCAGAATGGAGGTGTGTGAAGTCATAGAATGGAGGTGTGTGAACTCATAGAATAGAGGTGTGTGACGTCACAATGGAAGTGTGTGAATTCATAGTATGGAGGTGTGTGAAGTCACAGAATGGAGGTGTGTGAAGTCAAAATGGAGGTGTGTGATGTCCTAAAATGGAGGTGTGTGAAGTCATAAAATGGAGGTGTGTGAAATCATAGAATGAAGGTTTGTGAAGTCACAGAATTGAGGTGTGTGAAGTCATAGAATGGAGGTGTGTGAAGTCACAGAATGGAGGTGTGTGAAGTCATAGAATGGAGGTATGTGAAGTCAAAATGGAGGTGTGTGACGTCAAAAATTTAGGTGTGTGAAATCATAGACTGGAGGTGTGTGAAGTCGGGGAATGGAGGTGTGTGAAGTCACAGAATGGAGCTGTGGGAAGTCACAGAATGGAGGTGTGTGAAGTCCCAGAATGGAGGTGTGTGAAGTCAAAGAATGGCGGTGTGTGAAGTCAAAGAATGGAGTTGTGTGAAGTCACAGAATGGAGCTGTGTGATTTCACAGAATGGAGGTGTGTGAAGTCACAGAATGGAGGTGTGTGAAGTCATAGAATGGAGGTGTGTGAAGTCATAGAACGGAGTTGTATGACGTCATATAATGGAGGTGTGTGAAGTCACATAATGGAGGTGTGTGAAGTCAGAATGGAGGTGTGTGAAGTCGAATGAAGGTGTGTGAAGTCATAGAATGTAGGTGTGTGAACCAATAGAATGGAGGTGTGTGACGTCACAATGGAAGTGTGTGAAGTCATAGAATTTAGGTGTGTGAAGTCACAAAGTGGAAGTGTGTGAAGTCAAAATGGAGGTGTGTGACGTCCTAAAATGGAGGTGTGTGAAGTCATAGAATGGAGGTGTGTGAAATCATAGAATAGAGGTTTGGGAAGTCACAGAATGGAGGTGTGTGAACTCAGAATGGAGGTGTGTGAAGTCAGAGAATGGAGGTGTGGGAAGTCACAGAATGGAGGTGGGTGAAGTCACAGAATGGAGGTGTGTGAAGTTAAAGAATGGAGGTGTGTGAAGTCACAGAATGGACCGGTATGAATTCATAGAATGGAGGTGTGTGAAGTCAAAGAATTGAGGTGTTTGAAGTTATATATTGGAGTTGTGTGAAGTCAAAATGGATGTGTGAAGTCATAGAATGGAGGTGTGTGAAGTCGGGGAATGGAGGTGTGTGAAGTCACAGAATGGAGCTGTGGGAAGTCACAGAATGGAGGTGTGTGAAGTCCCAGAATGGAGGTGTGTGAAGTCAAAGAATGGCGGTGTGTGAAGTCAAAGAATGGAGGTGTGTGAAGTCATAGAATGTATGTTTGTGAAGTAAGAATGAAGGTGTGTGAAGTCATAGAATGGAGGTGTGTGAAGTCACAGAATGGAGGTGTGTGAAGTCATAGAATAGAGGTGTGTGAAGTCATAGAACGGAGTTGTGTGACGTCATATAATGGAGGTGTGTGAAGTCACATAATGGAGGTGTGTGCAGTCAGAATGGAGGTGTGAAGTCATAGAAAGGAGGTGTGGGAAGTCATGGAATGGAGGAGTGTGAAGTCATAGATTGGAGGTGAGTGAAGTCACAGATTCGAGGTCTGTGAAGTCATAGAATGGAGGTGTGTGAAGTCGAATGAAGGTGTGTGAACTCATAGAATGGAGGTGTGTGACGTCCCAATGGAAGTGTGTGAAGCCATAGAATGGAGCTGTGTGAAGTCACAGAATGGAAGTGTGTGAAGTCAAAATGGAGATGTGTGACGTCCTAAAATGGAGGTGTGAGAAGTCATAGAATGGAGGTGTGTGAAATCATAGAATAGAGGTTTGTGAAGTCACAGAATGGAAGTGTGTGAAGTCAAAATGGAGGTGTGTGACGTCCTAAAATGGAGGTGTGAGAAGTCATAGAATGGAGGTGTGCGAAGTCATACAATGAAGGTGTGTGAAGTCATAGAATGGAGGTGTGTGAAGTCACAGAAGAGAGGTGTGTGAAGTCACATAATGGAGGTGTGAGAAGTCAAAATGGAGGTGTGTGACGTCATAAAATGGAGGTGTGTGAAGTCACAGAATGGAGGTTTGTGAAGTCATAGAATGGAGGTAGGTGAAGTCACAGAATGGAGGTGTGTGAAGTCATAGAATGGAGGTGTGTGAAGTCACAGAATGGAGGTGTGTAAAGTCACAGAATGGAGGTGTGTGAACTCAGAATGGAGATGTGTGAAGTCACAGAATGGAGTTGTGTGAAGTCAGAGAATTGAGGTGTGTGAAATCACAGAATGGAGGTGTGTGAATACATAGAATGGAGGTGTGACATCTCAGAATGGAGGTGTGTGAAATCACAGAATGGAGGTGTGTGAGGTCACAGAATGGTGTGTGACCTCACAATGCAGGTGTTTGAAGTCACGGAATGGCGGTGTGTGAAGTCATCGTATGAAGGTATGTGAAATCATTGAATGGAAGAGTGTGAAGTCATAGAATGGAGGTGTGCGAAGTCATACAATGAATGTGTGTGAAGTCATAGAATGGAGGTGTGTGAAGTCACAGAAGCGAGGTGTGTGGAGTCACATAATGGAGGTGTGTGAAGTCAAAATGGAGGTGTGTGACGTCATAAAATGTAGGTCTATGAAGTCATAGATTGGAGGTGTGTGAAATCATAGAATGGAGGTTTGTGAAGTCACAGTATGGAGGTGTGTGAAGTCACAGAATGGAGGTGTGTGAAGTCATAGAATGGAGGTATGTGAAGTCAAATTGGAGGGGTGTGAAGTCGGAGAATGGAGGTGTGGGAAGTCACAGAATGGAGGTGGGTGAAGTCACAGAATGGAGGTGTGTGAAGTCAAAGAATGGAAGTGTGTGAAGACACAGAATGGACGGGTATGATTTCATAGAATGGAGGTGTGTGAAGTCACAGAATTGAAGTGTTTGAAGTTATATATTGGAGGTGTGTGAAGTCAAAATGGATGTGTGAAGTCATAGAATGGAGGTGTGTGAAGTCACATAATGGAGCTGTGTGATTTCACAGAATGGAGCTGTGTGATTTCACAGAATGGAGGTGTGTGAAGTCACAGAATGGAGGTGTTTGAAGTCAAAGAATGGAGGTGTGTGAAGTCATAGAATGGAGGTGTGTGAAGTCATAGAATGTATGTTTGTGAAGTAAGAATGAAGTTGTGTGATGTCATAGAATGGAGGTGTGTGAAGTCACAGAATGGAGGTGTGTGAAGTCATAGAACGGAGTTGTATGACGTCATATAATGGAGGTGTGTGAAGTCACATAATGGAGGTGTGTGAAGTCAGAATGGAGGTGTGTGAAGTCGAATGAAGGTGTGTGAAGTCATAGAATGTACGTGTGTGAACAAATAGAATGGAGGTGTGTGACGTCACAATGGAAGTGTGTGAAGTCATAGAATTTAGGTGTGTGAAGTCACAAAGTGGAAGTGTGTGAAGTCAAAATGGAGGTGTGTGACGTCCTAAAATGGAGGTGTGTGAAGTCATAGAATGGAGGTATGTGAAATCATAGAATAGAGGTTTGGGAAGTCACAGAATGGAGGTGTGTGAACTCAGAATGGAGGTGTGTGAAGTCAGAGAATGGAGGTGTGTGAAGTCATCGCATGAGGTATGTGAAATCATAGAATGGAGGTGTGTGAAGTCACAGAATGAAATTGTGTGAAGTCAAAATGGAAGTGTGTGACGTCCTAAAATGGAGGTGTGTGAAATCATAGAATAGAGGTTTGTGAAGTCACAAAATGGAGGTGTGTGAACTCAGAATGGAGGTGTGTGAAGTCACAGAATGGAAGTGTGTGAAGTCAAAACGGAGGTGTGTTAAGTCATAGAATGGAGGTGTGTGAAGTCACAGAATGGAGGTGTGTGAAGTCATAGAATGGAGGTATGTGAAGTCAAAATGGAGGTGTGTGACGTCAAAAATTTAGGTATGTGAAGTCATAGATTGGAGGGGTGTGAAATCATAGAATGGAGGCTTGTGAAGTCACAGAATGGAGGTGTGTGAAGTCATAGAATTGAGGTATGTGAAGTCAAATTGGAGCGGTGTGAAGTCGGAGAATGGAGGTGTGGGAAGTCACAGAATTCAGGTGGGTGAAGTCACAGAATGGAGGTGTGTGAAGTTAAAGAATGGAGGTGTGTGAAGTCACAGAATGGACGGGTATGAATTCATAGAATTGACGTGTGTGAAGTCACAGAATTGAGGTGTTTGAAGTTATATATTGGAGTTGTGTGAAGTCAAAATGGATGTGTGAAGTCATAGAATGGAGGTGTGTGAAGTCATAGAATGTATGTTTGTGAAGTAAGAATGAAGGTGTGTGAAGTCATAGAATGGAGGTGTGTGAAGTCACAGAATGGAGGTGTGTGAAGTCATAGAATAGAGGTGTGTGAAGTCATAGAACGGAGTTGTGTGACGTCATATAATGGAGGTGTGTGAAGTCACATAATGGAGGTGTGTGCAGTCAGAATGGAGGTGTGAAGTCATAGAAAGGAGGTGTGGGAAGTCATGGAATGGAGGAGTGTGAAGTCATAGATTGGAGGTGAGTGAAGTCACAGATTCGAGGTCTGTGAAGTCATAGAATGGAGGTGTGTGAAGTCGAATGAAGGTGTGTGAACTCATAGAATGGAGGTGTGTGACGTCCCAATGGAAGTGTGTGAAGCCATAGAATGGAGCTGTGTGAAGTCACAGAATGGAAGTGTGTGAAGTCAAAATGGAGATGTGTGACGTCCTAAAATGGAGGTGTGAGAAGTCATAGAATGGAGGTGTGTGAAATCATAGAATAGAGGTTTGTGAAGTCACAGAATGGAAGTGTGTGAAGTCAAAATGGAGGTGTGTGACGTCCTAAAATGGAGGTGTGAGAAGTCATAGAATGGAGGTGTGCGAAGTCATACAATGAAGGTGTGTGAAGTCATAGAATGGAGGTGTGTGAAGTCACAGAAGAGAGGTGTGTGAAGTCACATAATGGAGGTGTGAGAAGTCAAAATGGAGGTGTGTGACGTCATAAAATGGAGGTGTGTGAAGTCACAGAATGGAGGTTTGTGAAGTCATAGAATGGAGGTAGGTGAAGTCACAGAATGGAGGTGTGTGAAGTCATAGAATGGAGGTGTGTGAAGTCACAGAATGGAGGTGTGTAAAGTCACAGAATGGAGGTGTGTGAACTCAGAATGGAGATGTGTGAAGTCACAGAATGGAGTTGTGTGAAGTCAGAGAATTGAGGTGTGTGAAATCACAGAATGGAGGTGTGTGAATACATAGAATGGAGGTGTGACATCTCAGAATGGAGGTGTGTGAAATCACAGAATGGAGGTGTGTGAGGTCACAGAATGGTGTGTGACCTCACAATGCAGGTGTTTGAAGTCACGGAATGGCGGTGTGTGAAGTCATCGTATGAAGGTATGTGAAATCATTGAATGGAAGAGTGTGAAGTCATAGAATGGAGGTGTGCGAAGTCATACAATGAAGGTGTGTGAAGTCATAGAATGGAGGTGTGTGAAGTCACAGAAGCGAGGTGTGTGGAGTCACATAATGGAGGTGTGTGAAGTCAAAATGGAGGTGTGTGACGTCATAAAATGTAGGTCTATGAAGTCATAGATTGGAGGTGTGTGAAATCATAGAATGGAGGTTTGTGAAGTCACAGTATGGAGGTGTGTGAAGTCACAGAATGGAGGTGTGTGAAGTCATAGAATGGAGGTATGTGAAGTCAAATTGGAGGGGTGTGAAGTCGGAGAATGGAGGTGTGGGAAGTCACAGAATGGAGGTGGGTGAAGTCACAGAATGGAGGTGTGTGAAGTCAAAGAATGGAAGTGTGTGAAGACACAGAATGGACGGGTATGATTTCATAGAATGGAGGTGTGTGAAGTCACAGAATTGAAGTGTTTGAAGTTATATATTGGAGGTGTGTGAAGTCAAAATGGATGTGTGAAGTCATAGAATGGAGGTGTGTGAAGTCGGAGAATGGAGGTGTGTGAAGTCACAGAATGGAGCTGTGTGATTTCACAGAATGGAGGTGTGTGAAGTCACAGAATGGAGGTGTTTGAAGTCAAAGAATGGAGGTGTGTGAAGTCATAGAATGGAGGTGTGTGAAGTCATAGAATGTATGTTTGTGAAGTAAGAATGAAGTTGTGTGATGTCATAGAATGGAGGTGTGTGAAGTCACAGAATGGAGGTGTGTGAAGTCATAGAACGGAGTTGTATGACGTCATATAATGGAGGTGTGTGAAGTCACATAATGGAGGTGTGTGAAGTCAGAATGGAGGTGTGTGAAGTCGAATGAAGGTGTGTGAAGTCATAGAATGTACGTGTGTGAACAAATAGAATGGAGGTGTGTGACGTCACAATGGAAGTGTGTGAAGTCATAGAATTTAGGTGTGTGAAGTCACAAAGTGGAAGTGTGTGAAGTCAAAATGGAGGTGTGTGACGTCCTAAAATGGAGGTGTGTGAAGTCATAGAATGGAGGTATGTGAAATCATAGAATAGAGGTTTGGGAAGTCACAGAATGGAGGTGTGTGAACTCAGAATGGAGGTGTGTGAAGTCAGAGAATGGAGGTGTGTGAAGTCATCGCATGAGGTATGTGAAATCATAGAATGGAGGTGTGTGAAGTCACAGAATGAAATTGTGTGAAGTCAAAATGGAAGTGTGTGACGTCCTAAAATGGAGGTGTGTGAAATCATAGAATAGAGGTTTGTGAAGTCACAAAATGGAGGTGTGTGAACTCAGAATGGAGGTGTGTGAAGTCACAGAATGGAAGTGTGTGAAGTCAAAACGGAGGTGTGTTAAGTCATAGAATGGAGGTGTGTGAAGTCACAGAATGGAGGTGTGTGAAGTCATAGAATGGAGGTATGTGAAGTCAAAATGGAGGTGTGTGACGTCAAAAATTTAGGTATGTGAAGTCATAGATTGGAGGGGTGTGAAATCATAGAATGGAGGCTTGTGAAGTCACAGAATGGAGGTGTGTGAAGTCATAGAATTGAGGTATGTGAAGTCAAATTGGAGCGGTGTGAAGTCGGAGAATGGAGGTGTGGGAAGTCACAGAATTCAGGTGGGTGAAGTCACAGAATGGAGGTGTGTGAAGTTAAAGAATGGAGGTGTGTGAAGTCACAGAATGGACGGGTATGAATTCATAGAATTGACGTGTGTGAAGTCACAGAATTGAGGTGTTTGAAGTTATATATTGGAGTTGTGTGAAGTCAAAATGGATGTGTGAAGTCATAGAATGGAGGTGTGTGAAGTCGGAGAATTGAGGTGTTTGAAGTCACAGAATGGAGCTGTGTGAAGTCACAGAATGGAGGTGTGTGAAGTCACAGAATGGAGGTGTGTGAAGTCAAAGAATGGAGGTGTGTGAAGTCATAGAATGGAGGTGTGTGAAATCATAGAATGATGGTATGTGAAGTCACAGAATGGAGGTGTGTGAAGTCATAGAATGGAGGTGTGTGAAGTCATAGAATAGAGGTGTGTGAAGTCATAGCATGGAGGTATGTGAAATCATAAAATGGAGGTGTGTGAAGTCATAGATTGGAGGTGTGTGAAATCATAGAATAGAGGTTTGTGAAGTCACAGAATGGAGGTGTGTGAAGTCATAGAATGGAGGTGTGTGAAGTCACAGAATGGAGGTGTGTGAACTCAGAATGGAGATATGTGAAGTCACAGAATGGAGTTCTGTGAAGTCATAGAATTGAGGTGTGTGAAATCACAGAACGGAGGTGTGTGAATTCATAGAATGGAGGTGTGACATCTCAGAATTGAGGTGTGTGAAATCGCAGAATGGAGGTGTGTGAGGTCACAGAATGGAGGTGTGTGAACTCACAGTGCAGGTGTGTGAAGTGACGGAATGGCCGTGTGTGAAGTCATAGAATGGAAGTGTGTGAAGTCATAGAATGGAGGTGTGTGAAGTCACAGAAGGGAGGTGTGTGGAGTCACATAATGGAGGTGTGTGAAGTCAAAATGGAGGTGTGTGACGTCACAAAAAGTAGGTGTGTGAAGTCATAGATTGGAGGTGTGTGAAATTATAAAATGGAGGTTTGTGAAGTCACAGAATGGAGGTGTGTGAAGTCATAGAATGGAGGTATGTGAAGTCAAATTGGAGGGGTGTGAAGTCGGAGAATGGAGGTGTGGGAAGTCACAGAATGGAGGTGGGTGAATTCACAGAATGGAGGTGTGTGAAGTTAAAGAATGGAGGTGTGTGAAGTCACAGAATGGACCGGTATGAATTCATAGAATGGAGGTGTGTGAAGTCAAAGAATTGAGGTGTTTGAAGTTATATATTGGAGTTGTGTGAAGTCAAAATGGATGTGTGAAGTCATAGAATGGAAGTGTGTGAAGTCGGGGAATGGAGGTGTGTGAAGTCACAGAATGGAGCTGTGGGAAGTCACAGAATGGAGGTGTGTGAAGTCCCAGAATGGAGGTGGGTGAAGTCAAAGAATGGCGGTGTGTGAAGTCAAAGAATGGAGGTGTGTGAAGTCATAGAATGTATGTTTGTGAAGTAAGAATGAAGGTGTGTGAAGTCATAGAATGGAGGTGTGTGAAGTCACAGAATGGAGGTGTGTGAAGTCATACAATAGTGGTGTGTGAAGTCATAGAACGGAGTTGTGTGACGTCATATAATGGAGGTGTGTGAAGTCACATAATGTAGGTGTGTGCAGTCAGAATGGAGGTGTGAAGTCATAGAAAGGAGGTGTGGGAAGTCATAGAATGGAGGAGTGTGAAGTCATAGATTGGAGGTGAGTGAAGTCACAGATTCGAGGTCTGTGAAGTCATAGAATGGAGGTGTGTGAAGTCGAATGAAGGTGTGTGAACTCATAGAATGGAGGTGTGTGATGTCCCAATGGAAGTGTGTGAAGTCATAGAATGGAGCTGTGTGAAGTCACAGAATGGAAGTGTGTGAAGTCAAAATGGAGGTGTGTGACGTCCTAAAATGGAGGTGTGAGAAGTCATAGAATGGAGGTGTGTGAAGTCACAGAATGGAGGTGTGAGAAGTCATAGAATGGAGGTGTGCGAAATCATAGAATAGAGGTTTGTGAAGTCATAGAATGGAAGTGTGTGAAGTCAAAATGGAGGTGTGTGACGTCCTAAAATGGAGGTGTAAGAAGTCATAGAATGGAGGTGTGCGAAGTCATACAATGAAGGTGTGTGAAGTCATAGAATGGAGGTGTGTGAAGTCACAGAAGAGAGATGTGTGAAGTCACATAATGGAGGTGTGAGAAGTCAAAATGGAAGTGTGTGACGTCATAAAATGGAGGTGTGTGAAGTCATAGATTGGAGGTGTGTGAAATCATAGAATGGAGGTTTGTGAAGTCACAGAATGGAGGTGAGTGAAGTCACAGAATGGAGGTTTGTGAAGTCATAGAATGGAGGTTGGTGAAGTCACAGAATGGAGGTGTGTGAAGTCATAGATTGGAGGTGTGTGAAGTCACAGAATGGAGGTGTGTAAAGTCACAGAATGGAGGTGTGTGAACTCAGAATGGAGATGTGTGAAGTCACAGAATGGAGTTGTGTGAAGTCAGAGAATTGAGGTGTGTGAAATCACAGAATGGAGGTGTGTGAATTCATAGAATGGAGGTGTGACATCTCAGAATGGAGGTGTGTGAAATCGCAGAATGGAGGTGTGTGAGGTCACAGAATAGTGTGTGAACTCACAATGCAGGTGTGTGAAGTCACGGAATGGCGGTGTGTGAAGTCATCGTATGAAGGTATGTGAAATCATAGAATGGAAGAGTGTGAAGTCATAGAATGGAGGTGTGCGAAGTCATACAATAGTGGTGTGTGAAGTCATAGAACGGAGTTGTGTGACGTCATATAATGGAGGTGTGTGAAGTCACATAATGTAGGTGTGTGCAGTCAGAATGGAGGTGTGAAGTCATAGAAAGGAGGTGTGGGAAGTCATAGAATGGAGGAGTGTGAAGTCATAGATTGGAGGTGAGTGAAGTCACAGATTCGAGGTCTGTGAAGTCATAGAATGGAGGTGTGTGAAGTCGAATGAAGGTGTGTGAACTCATAGAATGGAGGTGTGTGATGTCCCAATGGAAGTGTGTGAAGTCATAGAATGGAGCTGTGTGAAGTCACAGAATGGAAGTGTGTGAAGTCAAAATGGAGGTGTGTGACGTCCTAAAATGGAGGTGTGAGAAGTCATAGAATGGAGGTGTGTGAAGTCACAGAATGGAGGTGTGAGAAGTCATAGAATGGAGGTGTGTGAAGTCATACAATAGTGGTGTGTGAAGTCATAGAACGGAGTTGTGTGACGTCATATAATGGAGGTGTGTGAAGTCACATAATGTAGGTGTGTGCAGTCAGAATGGAGGTGTGAAGTCATAGAAAGGAGGTGTGGGAAGTCATAGAATGGAGGAGTGTGAAGTCATAGATTGGAGGTGAGTGAAGTCACAGATTCGAGGTCTGTGAAGTCATAGAATGGAGGTGTGTGAAGTCGAATGAAGGTGTGTGAACTCATAGAATGGAGGTGTGTGATGTCCCAATGGAAGTGTGTGAAGTCATAGAATGGAGCTGTGTGAAGTCACAGAATGGAAGTGTGTGAAGTCAAAATGGAGGTGTGTGACGTCCTAAAATGGAGGTGTGAGAAGTCATAGAATGGAGGTGTGTGAAGTCACAGAATGGAGGTGTGAGAAGTCATAGAATGGAGGTGTGTGAAGTCAGAATGGAGGTGTCTGACGTCATAAACTGGAGGTGTGTGAAGTCACAGAATGGAGGTGTGTGAAATTATAGAATGGAGGTTTGTGAAGTCACAGAATGGAGTTGTGTGACATCATGGAATGGAGGTTTGTGAAGTCATAGAATGGAGGTATGTGAAGTTAAATTGGAGGGGTGTGAAGTCGGAGAATAGAGGTGTGTGAAGTCACAGAATGGAGGTGGGTGAAGTCACAGAATGGAGGTGTGTGAAGTCAAAGAATGGAGGTGTGGGAAGTCACAGAATGGACGGGTATGAAGTCATAGAATGGAGGTGTGTGAAGTCACAGAATTGAGGTGTTTGAAGTCATATATTTTATGTGTGTGAAGTCAAAATGGATGTGTGAAATCATAGAATAGAGGTGTGTGAAGTCACAGAATGGAGGTGTGTGAAGTCATAGAATGAAGGTGTGTGAAGTCACAGAATGGAGGTGTGTGAAGTCACAGAATGGAGGCGTGTGAAGTCATAGAATGGAAGTGTGTAAAGTCATAAAATGGAGGTGCGTGAAGTCAGAATGGAGGTGTGTGAAGTCAATGAATGGAGGTGTGTGAACTCAGAATGGAGGTGCGTGAAGTCACAGAATAGAGGTTTTTGAAGTCATAGAATGGAGGTGTGTGAAGTTATAGAATGGATGTTTCTGAATTAAGAATGAAGGTGTGTGAAGTCATAGAATGGAGGTGTGTGAAGACAGAATTGTGGTGTGTGAACTCATAGAATGGATGTTTCTGAACTCATAGAATGGAGTTGTGTGATGTCGTGGAATGGAGGTGTGTGAAGTCAAAGAACGGAGGTGTGTGAAGTCAAACAATGGTGGTGTGTGAAGTCACAGAATGGAGGTGTGTGAAGTCCCAGACTGGAAGTGTGTGAAGTCAAAACGGAGGTGTGAGAAGTCAAAGAATGGAGGTGTGTGAAGTCACAGAATGGAGGTGTGTGAAATCAAAATGGTGGTGTGTGAAGTCACAAATGGAGGTGTGTGAAGTCACAGAATGTAGGTGTGTGAAGTCAAAATGGAGGTGTGTGAAGTCAAAGAATGGAGTGTGTGAACTCATAGAATAGAGGTGTGTGAAGTCATAGAATGGAGGTGTGTGAAGTCACAGAATGGAGGTGTGTGAAGTCATAGAATGGAGGTGTGTGAAGTCACAGAATGGAGGTGTTTGATATCATATAATGGAGGTGTGTGAAGTCACAGAATGGAGGTGTGTGAAGTCAGAATGGAGGTGTGAAGTCATAGAATAGAGGTGGGTGAAGTCATAGAAAGGAGGTGTGGGAAGTCAGAGAATGGAGGAGTGTGAAGTCATAGAGTGGAGGTGAGTGAAGTCACAGATTCGAGCTCTGTGACGTCATAGAATGGAGGTGTGTGAAGTCAGAATGGAGGTGTGTGAAGTCACAGAATGGAGGTGTGTGAACTCATAGAATAGATGTGTGTGACGTCACAATGGAAGTGTGTGAATTCATAGTATGGAGGTGTGTGAAGTCACAGAATGGAGGTGTGTGAAGTCAAAATGGAGGTGTGTGATGTCCTAAAATGGAGGTGTGTGAAGTCATAAAATGGAGGTGTTTGAAATCATAGAATGAAGGTTTGTGAAGTCACAGAATTGAGGTGTGTGAAGTCATAGAATGGAGGTGTGTGAAGTCACAGAATGGAGGTGTGTGAAGTCATAGAATGGAGGTATGTGAAGTCAAAATGGAGGTGTGTGACGTCAAAAATTTAGGTGTGTGAAGTCATAGATTGGAGGTGTGTGAAATCATAGAATGGAGGCTTGTGAAGTCACAGAATGGAGGTGTGTGAAGTCATAGAATGGAGGTATGTGAAGTCAAATTGGAGGGGTGTGAAGTCGGAGAATGGAGGTGTGGGAAGTCACAGAATTCAGGTGCGTGAAGTCACAGAATAGAGGTGTGTGAAGTTAAAGAATGGAGGTGTGTGAAGTCACAGAATGGACGGGTATGAATTCATAGAATTGAGGTGTGTGAAGTCACAGAATTGAGGTGTTTGAAGTTATATATTGGAGTTGTGTGAAGTCAAAATGGATGTGTGAAGTCATAGAATGGAGGTGTGTGAAGTCGGAGAATTGAGGTGTTTGAAGTCACAGAATGGAGCTGTGTGAAGTCACAGAATGGAGGTGTGTGAAGTCACAGAATGGAGGCGTGTGAAGTCATAGAATGGAAGTGTGTAAAGTCATAAAATGGAAGTGCGTGAAGTCAGAATGGAGGTGTGTGAAGTGAATGAATGGAGGTGTGTGAACTCAGAATGGAGGTGCGTGAAGTCACAGAATAGAGGTTTTTGAAGTCATAGAATGGAGGTGTGTGAAGTTATAGAATGGATGTTTCTGAATTAAGAATGAAGGTGTGTGAAGTCATAGAATGGAGGTGTGTGAAGACAAAATTGTGGTGTGTGAACTCATAGAATGGATGTTTCTGAACTCATAGTATGGAGTTGTGTGATGTCGTGGAATGGAGGTGTGTGAAGTCAAAGAACGGAGGTGTGTGAAGTCAAACAATGGTGGTGTGTGAAGTCACAGAATGGAGGTGTGTGAAGTCCCAGACTGGAAGTGTGTGAAGTCAAAACGGAGGTGTGTGAAGTCAAAGAATGGAGGTGTGTGAAGTCACAGAATGGAGGTGTGTGAAATCAAAATGGTGGTGTGTGAAGTCACAAATGGAGGTGTGTGAAGTCAAAGAATGGAGTGTGTGAACTCATAGAATAGAGGTGTGTGAAGTCATAGAATGGAGGTGTGTGAAGTCACAGAATGGAGGTGTGTGAAGTCATAGAATGGAGGTGTGTGAAGTCACAGAATGGAGGTGTTTGATATCATATAATGGAGGTGTGTGAAGTCACAGAATGGAGGTGTGTGAAGTCAGAATGGAGGTGTGTGATGTCCTAAAATGGAGGTGTGTGAAGTCATAAAATGGAGGTGTGTGAAATCATAGAATGAAGGTTTGTGAAGTCACAGAATTGAGGTGTGTGAAGTCATAGAATGGAGGTGTGTGAAGTCACAGAATGGAGGTGTGTGAAGTCATAGAATGGAGGTATGGGAAGTCAAAATGGAGGTGTGTGACGTCAAAAATTTAGGTGTGTGAAGTCATAGATTGGAGGTGTGTGAAATCATAGAATGGAGGCTTGTGAAGTCACAGAATGGAGGTGTGTGAAGTCATAGAATGGAGGTATGTGAAGTCAAATAGGAGGGGTGTGAAGTCGGAGAATGGAGGTGTGGGAAGTCACAGAATTCAGGTGCGTGAAGTCACAGAATAGAGGTGTGTGAAGTTAAAGAATGGAGGTGTGTGAAGTCACAGAATGGACGGGTATGAATTCATAGAATTGAGGTGTGTGAAGTCACAGAATTGAGGTGTTTGAAGTTATATATTGGAGTTGTGTGAAGTCAAAATGGATGTGTGAAGTCATAGAATGGAGGTGTGTGAAGTCGGAGAATTGAGGTGTTTGAAGTCACAGAATGGAGCTGTGTGAAGTCACAGAATGGAGGTGTGTGAAGTCACAGAATGGAGGTGTGTGAAGTCAAAGAATGGAGGTGTGTGAAGTCACAGAATGGAGGTGTGTGAAATCATAGAATGAAGGTATGTGAAATCACAGAATGGAGGTGTGTGAAGTCATAGAATGGAGGTGTGTGAAGTCACAGAATAGAGGTGTGTGAAGTCATAGCATGGAGGTATGTGAAATCATAAAATGGAGGTGTGTGAAATCATAGATTGGAGGTGTGTGAAATCATAGAATAGAGGTTTGTGAAGTCACAGAATGGAGGTGTGTGAAGTCATAGAATGGAGGTGTGTGAAGTCACAGAATGGAGGTGTGTGAAGTCACAGAATGGAGCTGTGTGAACTCAGAATGGAGATGTGTGTAGTCACAGAATGGAGTTCTGTGAAGTCATAGAATTGAGGTGTGTGAAATCACAGAACGGAGGTGTGTGAATTCATAGAATGGAGGTGTGACATCTCAGAATTGAGGTGTGTGAAATCGCAGAATGGAAGTGTGTGAGGTCACAGAATGGAGGTGTGTGAACTCACAATGCAGGAGTGTGAAGTAACGGAATGGCCGTGTGTGAAGTCATACAATGGAAGTGTGTGAAGTCATAGAATGGATGTGTGTGAAGTCACAGAAGGGAGGTATGTGGAGTCACATAATGGAGGTCTGTGAAGTCAAAATGGAGGTGTGTGACGTCATAAAATGTAGGTGTGTGAAGTCATAGATTGGAGGTGTGTGAAATTATAGAATGGAGGTTTGTGAAGTCACAGAATGGAGTTGTGTGAAGTCAGAGAATTGAGGTGTGTGAAATCACAGAATGGAGGTGTGTGAATTCATAGAATGGAGGTGTGACATCTCAGAATGGAGGTGTGTGAAATCGCAGAATGGAGGTGTGTGAGGTCACAGAATGGTGTGTGACCTCACAATGCAGGTGTGTGAAGTCACGGAATGGCGGTGTGTGAAGTCATCGTATGAAGGTATGTGAAATCATTGAATGGAAGAGTGTGAAGTCATAGAATGGAGGTGTGCGAAGTCATAAAATGAAGGTGTGGGAAGTCATAGAATGGAGGTGTGTGAAGACACAGAATGGACGGGTATGATTTCATAGAATGGAGGTGTGACAAGTCACAGAATTGAAGTGTTTGAAGTTATATATTGGAGGTGTGTGAAGTCAAAATGGATGTGTGAAGTCATAGAATGGAGGTGTGTGAAGTCGGAGAATGGAGTTGTGTGAAGTCACAGAATGGAGCTGTGATTTCACAGAATGGAGGTGTGTGAAGTCACAGAATGGAGGTGTGTGAAGTCATAGAATGGAGGTGTGTGAAGTCATAGAACGGACTTGTATGACGTCATATACTGGAGGTGTGTGAAGTCACATAATGGAGGTGTGTGAAGTCAGAATGGAGGTGTGTAAAGTCGAATGAAGGTGTGTGAATTCATAGAATGTAGGTGTGTGAACCAATAGAATGGAGGTGTGTGACGTCACAATGGAAGTGTGTGAAGTCATAGAATTTAGGTGTGTGAAGTCACAAAGTGGAAGTGTGTGAAGTCAAAATGGAGGTGTGTGACGTCCTAAAATGGAGGTGCGTGAAGTCATAGAATGGAGGTGTGTGAAATCATAGAATAGAGGTTTGGGAAGTCACAGAATGGAGGTGTGTGAACTCAGAATGGAGGTGTGTGAAGTCAGAGAATTGAGGTGTGTGAAGTCATCGCATGAAGGTATGTGAAATCATAGAATGGAGGTGTGTGAAGTCACAGAATGAAATTGTGTGAAGTCAAAATGGAGGTGTGTGACGTCCTAAAATGGAGGTGTGTGAAATCATAGAATAGAGGTTTGTGAAGTCACAAAATGGAGGTGTGTGAACTCAGAATGGAGGTGTGTGAAGTCACAGAATGGAAGTGTGTGAAGTCAAAACGGAGGTGTGTTAAGTCATAGAATGGAGGTGTGTGAAGTCACAGAATGGAGGTGTGTGAAGTCAAAGAATGGAGGTATGTGAATTCAAAATGGAGGTGTGTGACGTCAAAAATTTAGGTGTGTGAAGTCATAGATTGGAGGTGTGTGAAATCATAGAATGGAGGCTTGTGAAGTCACAGAATGGAGGTGTGTGAAGTCATAGAATGGAGGTATGTGAAGTCAAATTGGAGCGGTGTGAAGTCGGAGAATGGAGGTGTGGGAAGTCACAGAATTCAGGTGGGTGAAGTCACAGAATGGAGGTGTGTGAAGTTAAAGAATGGAGGTGTGTGAAGTCACAGAATGGACGGGTATGAATTCATAGAATTGAGGTGTGTGAAGTCACAGAATTGAGGTGTTTGAAGTTATATATTGGAGTTGTGTGAAGTCAAAATGGATGTTTGAAGTCATAGAATGGAGGTGTGTGAAGTCGGAGAATTGAGGTGTTTGAAGTCACAGAATGGAGCTGTGTGAAGTCACAGAATGGAGGTGTGTGAAGTCACAGAATGGAGGTGTGTGAAGTCAAAGAATGGATGTGTGTGAAGTCATAGAATGGAGGTGTGTGAAATCATAGAATGAAGGTATGTGAAGTCACAGAATGGAGGTATGTGAAATCATAAAATGGAGGTGTGTGAAGTCATAGATTGGAGGTGTGTGAAATCATAGAATAGAGGTTTGTGAAGTCAGAGAATAGAGGTGTGTGAAGTCATAGAATGGAGGTGTGTGAAGTCACAGAATGGAGGTGTGTGAAGTCACAGAATGGAGGTGTGTGAACTCAGAATGGAGATGTGTGAAGTCACAGAATGGAGTTCTGTGAAGTCATAGAATTGAGGTGTGTGAAATCACAGAACGGAGGTGTGTGAATTCATAGAATGGAGGTGTGACATCTCAGAATTGAGGTGTGTGAAATCGCAGAATGGAAGTGTGTGAGGTCATAGAATGGAGGTGTGTGAACTCACAATGCAGGAGTGTGAAGTAACGGAATGGCCGTGTGTGAAGTCATAGAATGGAAGTGTGTGAAGTCATAGAATGGATGTGTGTGAAGTCACAGAAGGGAGGTATGTGGAGTCACATAATGGAGGTCTGTGAAGTCAAAATGGAGGTGTGTGACGTCATAAAATGTAGGTGTGTGAAGTCATAGATTGGAGGTGTGTGAAATTATAGAATGGAGGTTTGTGAAGTCACAGAATGTAGTTGTGTGAAGTCAGAGAATTGAGGTGTGTGAAATCACAGAATGGAGGTGTGTGAATTCATAGAATGGAGGTGTGACATCTCAGAATGGAGGTGTGTGAAATCGCAGAATGGAGGTGTGTGAGGTCACAGAATGGTGTGTGACCTCACAATGCAGGTGTGTGAAGTCACGGAATGGCGGTGTGTGAAGTCATCGTATGAAGGTATGTGAAATCATTGAATGGAAGAGTGTGAAGTCATAGAATGGAGGTGTGCGAAGTCATAAAATGAAGGTGTGGGAAGTCATAGAATGGAGGTGTGTGAAGACACAGAATGGACGGGTATGATTTCATAGAATGGAGGTGTGACAAGTCACAGAATTGAAGTGTTTGAAGTTATATATTGGAGATGTGTGAAGTCAAAATGGATGTGTGAAGTCATAGAATGGAGGTGTGTGAAGTCGGAGAATGGAGTTGTGTGAAGTCACAGAATGGAGCTGTGATTTCACAGAATGGAGGTGTGTGAAGTCACAGAATGGAGGTGTGTGAAGTCATAGAATGGAGGTGTGTGAAGTCATAGAACGGACTTGTATGACGTCATATACTGGAGGTGTGTGAAGTCACATAATGGAGGTGTGTGAAGTCAGAATGGAGGTGTGTAAAGTCGAATGAAGGTGTGTGAATTCATAGAATGTAGGTGTGTGAACCAATAGAATGGAGGTGTGTGACGTCACAATGGAAGTGTGTGAAGTCATAGAATTTAGGTGTGTGAAGTCACAAAGTGGAAGTGTGTGAAGTCAAAATGGAGGTGTGTGACGTCCTAAAATGGAGGTGCGTGAAGTCATAGAATGGAGGTGTGTGAAATCATAGAATAGAGGTTTGGGAAGTCACAGAATGGAGGTGTGTGAACTCAGAATGGAGGTGTGTGAAGTCAGAGAATTGAGGTGTGTGAAGTCATCGCATGAAGGTATGTGAAATCATAGAATGGAGGTGTGTGAAGTCACAGAATGAAATTGTGTGAAGTCAAAATGGAGGTGTGTGACGTCCTAAAATGGAGGTGTGTGAAATCATAGAATAGAGGTTTGTGAAGTCACAAAATGGAGGTGTGTGAACTCAGAATGGAGGTGTGTGAAGTCACAGAATGGAAGTGTGTGAAGTCAAAACGGAGGTGTGTTAAGTCATAGAATGGAGGTGTGTGAAGTCACAGAATGGAGGTGTGTGAAGTCAAAGAATGGAGGTATGTGAATTCAAAATGGAGGTGTGTGACGTCAAAAATTTAGGTGTGTGAAGTCATAGATTGGAGGTGTGTGAAATCATAGAATGGAGGCTTGTGAAGTCACAGAATGGAGGTGTGTGAAGTCATAGAATGGAGGTATGTGAAGTCAAATTGGAGGGGTGTGAAGTCGGAGAATGGAGGTGTGGGAAGTCACAGAATGGAGGTGGGTGAAGTCACAGAATGGAGGTGTGTGAAGTTAAAGAATGGAGGTGTGTGAAGTCACAGAATGGACGGGTATGAATTCATAGAATTGAGGTGTGTGAAGTCACAGAATTGAGGTGTTTGAAGTTATATATTGGAGTTGTGTGAAGTCAAAATGGATGTTTGAAGTCATAGAATGGAGGTGTGTGAAGTCGGAGAATTGAGGTGTTTGAAGTCACAGAATGGAGCTGTGTGAAGTCACAGAATGGAGGTGTGTGAAGTCACAGAATGGAGGTGTGTGAAGTCAAAGAATGGATGTGTGTGAAGTCATAGAATGGAGGTGTGTGAAATCATAGAATGAAGGTATGTGAAGTCACAGAATGGAGGTATGTGAAATCATAAAATGGAGGTGTGTGAAGTCATAGATTGGAGGTGTGTGAAATCATAGAATAGAGGTTTGTGAAGTCAGAGAATAGAGGTGTGTGAAGTCATAGAATGGAGGTGTGTGAAGTCACAGAATGGAGGTGTGTGAAGTCACAGAATGGAGGTGTGTGAACTCAGAATGGAGATGTGTGAAGTCACAGAATGGAGTTCTGTGAAGTCATAGAATTGAGGTGTGTGAAATCACAGAACGGAGGTGTGTGAATTCATAGAATGGAGGTGTGACATCTCAGAATTGAGGTGTGTGAAATCGCAGAATGGAGGTGTGTGAGGTCACAGAATGGAGGTGTGTGAACTCACAATGCAGGTGTGTGAAGTGACGGAATGGCCGTGTGTGAAGTCATAGAATGGAAGTGTGTGAAGTCATAGAATGGAGGTGTGTGAAGTCACAGAAGGGAGGTGTGTGGAGTCACATAATGGAGGTGTGTGAAGTCAAAATGGAGGTGTGTGACGTCATAAAATGTAGGTGTGTGAAGTCATAGATTGGAGGTGTGTGAAATTATAGAATGGAGGTTTGTGATGTCACAGAATGGAGGTGTGTGAAGTCATAGAATGGAGGTATGTAAAGTCAAATTGGAGGGGTGTGAAGTCGGAGAATGGAGGTGTGGGAAGTCACAGAATGGAGGTGGGTGAAGTCACAGAATGGAGGTGTGTGAAGTTAAAGAATGGAGGTGTGTGAAGTCACAGAATGGACCGGTATGAATTCATAGAATGGAGGTGTGTGAAGTCAAAGAATTGAGGTGTTTGAAGTTATATATTGGAGTTGTGTGAAGTCAAAATGGATGTGTGAAGTCATAGAATGGAGGTGTGTGAAGTCGGGGAATGAAGGTGTGTGAAGTCACACAATGGAGCTGTGGGAAGTCACAGAATGGAGGTGTGTGAAGTCCCAGAATGGAGGTGTGTGAAGTCAAAGAATGGCGGTGTGTGAAGTCAAAGAATGGAGGTGTGTGAAGTCATAGAATGTATGTTTGTGAAGTAAGAATGAAGGTGTGTGAAGTCAAAGAATGGAGGTGTGTGAAGTCACAGAATGGAGGTGTGTGAAGTCATAGAATAGAGGTTTGTGAAGTCATAGAACGGAGTTGTGTGACGTCATATAATGGAGGTGTGTGAAGTCACATAATGGAGGTGTGTGCAGTCAGAATGGAGGTGTGAAGTCATAGAAAGGAGGTGTGGGAAGTCATGGAATGGAGGAGTGTGAAGTCATAGATTGGAGGTGAGTAAAGTCACAGATTCGAGGTCTGTGAAGTCATAGAATGGAGGTGTGTGAAGTCGAATGAAGGTGTGTGAACTCATAGAATGGAGGTGTGTGATGTCCCAATGGAAGTGTGTGAAGTCATAGAATGGAGCTGTGTGAAGTCACAGAATGGAAGTGTGTGAAGTCAAAATGGAGGTGTGTGACGTCCTAAAATGGAGGTGTGAGAAGTCATAGAATGGAGGTGTGTGAAGTCACAGAATGGAGGTGTGAGAAGTCATAGAATGGAGGTGTGTGAAGTCAGAATGGAGGTGTGTAAAGTCATAGAACGGAGGTGTGTGAAGTTAGAGAATGGATGTTTGTAAAGTAAGAATGAAGGTGTGTGAAGTCATCGAATGGAGGTGTGTGACGTCAAAGAATGGAGGTGTGTGAAGTCATAGAATGGAGCTGTGTGAGGTCAGAATGGAGGTGTGTGAAGTCACAGAATGGAGGTGTGTCAACTCAAAATTTAGGTGTGTGAAGTCAAAAATGGCGGTGTGTGAAGTCATAGAATGGAGGTGTGTGAAGTCAGAATGGACGTGTGTGAAGTCACAGAATTGAGGTGTGTGAACACAGAATGGAGGTGTGTGATGTCAAAGAATGTAGGTGTGTGAAATCATAGAATGGATGTGTGTGAAGTCATAGAATGTATGTTTGTGAAGTAAGAATGAAGGTGTGTGAAGTCATAGAATGGAGGTGTGTGAAGTCACAGAATGGAGGTGTGTGAAGTCATAGAATGGAGGTATGTGAAGACATAGAATGGAGGTGTGTGAAGTCATATAATGGAGGTGTGTGAAGTCACAGAATGGATGTGTGTGAAGTCAGAATGGAGGTGTGTGAAGTCACAGAATGGAGGTGTGGGAAGTCAGAGTATGGAGGTGTGTGACGTCACAGAATGGAGTTGTGTGAAGTCAGAATGGAGGTGTGTAAAGTCACAGAATGGAGGTGTGTGAAGTCATAGAATTGAAGTGTGTGAAGTCATAGAATGGAGGTGTGTGAAGTCACAGAATGGACGGTATGAAGTCATAGAATGGAGGTGTGGGAAGTCACAGAATTGAGGTGTTTGAAGTCATATATTGGAGGTGTGTGAAGTCAAAATGGTTGTGTGAAGTCATAGAATGGAGGTGTGTGAAATCACAGAATGAGGGTGTGTGAGGTCATAGAATGGAAGTGTGTGAAGTCACAGAATGGAGGTGTGTGAAGTCATAAAATGGAAGAGGGTGAAGTCATAGAAAGAGATGTGGGAAGTCATAGAATGGAGGAGTGTGAAGTCCTAGAGTGGAGGTGAGTGAAGTCACATATTCGAGGTCTGTGAAGTCATAGAATGGAGGTGTGTGAAGTCAGAATGGAGGTGTGTGAAGTCATAGAATGGAGGTGTGTGAACTCATAGAATGGAAGTGTGTGACGTCACAAAGGATGGGTGTGAAGTCATAGAATGGAGGTGTGCGAAGTCAGAGAATGGAGGTATGAGAAGTCAAAATGGAGGTGTGTGACGTCATAAAATGGAGCTGTGTGAAGTCATAGAATGGAGCTGTGTGAAATCATAGAATGGAGGTTTGTGAAGTCACAGAATGGAGGTGTGTGAACTCAGAATGGAGGTGTGTGAAGTCACAGAATGGAGGTGTGAGAAGTTACAGCATGGAGGTATGTGAAATCATAGAATGGAAGTTTGTGAAGTCATAGAATTGAGGTGTGTGAAGTCACAGAATGAAGGTGTGTGAAGTCATAGAATGGAGGTGTGTGAAGACACAGAAGGGAGGTGTGTGAAGTCACATAATGGAGGTGTGTGAAGTCAAAATAGAGGTGTCTGACGTCATAAACTGGAGGTGTGTGAAGTCACAGAATGGAGGTGTGTGAAATTATAGAATTGAGGTTTGTGAAGTCACAGAATGGAGTTGTGTGACATCATGGAATGGAGGTTTGTGAAGTCATAGAATGGAGGTATGTGAAGTTAAATTGGAGGGGTGTGAAGTCGGAGAATAGAGGTGTGTGAAGTCACAGAATGGAGGTGGGTGAAGTCACAGAATGGAGGTGTGTGAAGTCATAGAATGGAGGTGTGGGAAGTCACAGAATGGACGGGTATGAAGTCATAGAATGGAGGTGTGTGAAGTCACAGAATTGAGGTGTTTGAAGTCATATATTTTATGTGTGTGAAGTCAAAATGGATGTGTGAAATCATAGAATAGAGGTGTGTGAAGTCACAGAATGGAGGTGTGTGAAGTCATAGAATGAAGGTGTGTGAAGTCACAGAATGGAGGTGTGTGAAGTCACAGAATGGAGGCGTGTGAAGTCATAGAATGGAAGTGTGTAAAGTCATAAAATGGAGGTGCGTGAAGTCAGAATGGAGGTGTGTGAAGTCAATGAATGGAGGTGTGTGAACTCAGAATGGAGGTGCGTGAAGTCACAGAATAGAGGTTTTTGAAGTCATAGAATGGAGGTGTGTGAAGTTATAGAATGGATGTTTCTGAATTAAGAATGAAGGTGTGTGAAGTCATAGAATGGAGGTGTGTGAAGACAAAATTGTGGTGTGTGAACTCATAGAATGGATGTTTCTGAACTCATAGAATGGAGTTGTGTGATGTCGTGGAATGGAGGTGTGTGAAGTCAAAGTACGGAGGTGTGTGAAGTCAAACAATGGTGGTGTGTGAAGTCACAGAATGGAGGTGTGTGAAGTCCCAGACTGGAAGTGTGTGAAGTCAAAACGGAGGTGTGTGAAGTCAAAGAATGGAGGTGTGTGAAGTCACAGAATGGAGGTGTGTGAAATCAAAATGGTGGTGTGTGAAGTCACAAATGGAGGTGTGTGAAGTCAATGAATGGAGGTGTGTGAACTCAGAATGGAGGTGCGTGAAGTCACAGAATAGAGGTTTTTGAAGTCATAGAATGGAGGTGTGTGAAGTTATAGAATGGATGTTTCTGAATTAAGAATGAAGGTGTGTGAAGTCATAGAATGGAGGTGTGTGAAGACAAAATTGTGGTGTGTGAACTCATAGAATGGATGTTTCTGAACTCATAGAATGGAGTTGTGTGATGTCGTGGAATGGAGGTGTGTGAAGTCAAAGTACGGAGGTGTGTGAAGTCAAACAATGGTGGTGTGTGAAGTCACAGAATGGAGGTGTGTGAAGTCCCAGACTGGAAGTGTGTGAAGTCAAAACGGAGGTGTGTGAAGTCAAAGAATGGAGGTGTGTGAAGTCACAGAATGGAGGTGTGTGAAATCAAAATGGTGGTGTGTGAAGTCACAAATGGAGGTGTGTGAAGTCACAGAATGTAGGTGTGTGAAGTCAAAATGGAGGTGTGTGAAGTCAAAGAATGGAGTGTGTGAACTCATAGAATAGAGGTGTGTGAAGTCATAGAATGGAGGTGTGTGAAGTCACAGAATGGAGGTGTGTGAAGTCCTAGAATGGAGGTGTGTGAAGTCACAGAATGGAGGTGTTTGATATCATATAATGGAGGTGTGTGAAGTCACAGAATGGAGGTGTGTGAAGTCAGAATGGAGGTGTGAAGTCATAGAATAGAGGTGGGTGAAGTCATAGAAAGGAGGTGTGGGAAGTCAGAGAATGGAGGAGTGTGAAGTCATAGAGTGGAGGTGAGTGAAGTCACAGATTCGAGCTCTGTGAAGTCATAGAATGGAGGTGTGTGAAGTCAGAATGGAGGTGTGTGAAGTCATAGAATGGAGGTGTGTGAACTCATAGAATAGAGGTGTGTGACGTCACAATGGAAGTGTGTGAATTCATAGTATGGAGGTGTGTGAAGTCACAGAATGGAGGTGTGTGAAGTCAAAATGGAGGTGTGTGATGTCCTAAAATGGAGGTGTGTGAAGTCATAAAATGGAGGTGTGTGAAATCATAGAATGAAGGTTTGTGAAGTCACAGAATTGAGGTGTGTGAAGTCATAGAATGGAGGTGTGTGAAGTCACAGAATGGAGGTGTGTGAAGTCATAGAATGGAGGTATGTGAAGTCAAAATGGAGGTGTGTGACGTCAAAAATTTAGGTGTGTGAAGTCATAGACTGGAGGTGTGTGAAGTCGGGGAATGGAGGTGTGTGAAGTCACAGAATGGAGCTGTGGGAAGTCACAGAATGGAGGTGTGTGAAGTCGGAGAATGGAGGTGTGTGAAGTCAAAGAATGGAGGTGTGTGAAGTCAAAGAATGGAGTTGTGTGAAGTCACAGAATGGAGCTGTGTGATTTCACAGAATGGAGGTGTGTGAAGTCACAGAATGGAGGTGTGTGAAGTCATAGAATGGAGGTGTGTGAAGTCATAGAACGGAGTTGTATGACGTCATATAATGGAGGTGTGTGAAGTCACATAATGGAGGTGTGTGAAGTCAGAATGGAGGTGTGTGAAGTCGAATGAAGGTGTGTGAAGTCATGGAATGTAGGTGTGTGAACCAATAGAATGGAGGTGTGTGACGTCACAATGGAAGTGTGTGAAGTCATAGAATTTAGGTGTGTGAAGTCACAAAGTGGAAGTGTGTGAAGTCAAAATGGAGGTGTGTGACGTCCTAAAATGGAGGTGTGTGAAGTCATAGAATGGAGGAGTGTGAAATCATAGAATAGAGGTTTGGGAAGTCACAGAATGGAGGTGTGTGAACTCAGAATGGAGGTGTGTGAAGTCAGAGAATGGAGGTGTGTGAAGTCATCGCATGAAGGTATGTGAAATCATAGAATGGAGGTGTGTGAAGTCACAGAATGAAATTGTGTGAAGTCAAAATGGAGGTGTGTGACGTCCTAAAATGGAGGTGTGTGAAATCATAGAATAGAGGTTTGTGAAGTCACAAAATGGAGGTGTGTGAACTCAGAATGGAGGTGTGTGAAGTCACAGAATGGAAGTGTGTGAAGTCAAAACGGAGGTGTGTTAAGTCATAGAATGGAGGTGTGTGAAGTCACAGAATGGAGGTGTGTGAAGTCAAAGAATGGAGGTATGTGAAGTCAAAATGGAGGTGTGTGACGTCAAAAATTTAGGTGTGTGAAGTCATAGATTGGAGGTGTGTGAAATCATAGAATGGAGGCTTGTGAAGTCACAGAATGGAGGTGTGTGAAGTCATAGAATGGAGGTATGTGAAGTCAAATTGGAGGGGTGTGAAGTCGGAGAATGGATGTGTGGGAAGTCACAGAATGGATGGGTATGAATTCATAGTATTGAGGTGTGTGAAGTCACAGAATTGAGGTGTTTGAAGTTATATATTGGAGTTGTGTGAAGTCAAAATGGATGTTTGAAGTCATAGAATGGAGGTGTGTGAAGTCGGAGAATTGAGGTGTTTGAAGTCACAGAATGGAGCTGTGTGAAGTCACAGAATGGAGGTGTGTGAAGTCACAGAATGGAGGTGTGTGAAGTCAAAGAATGGATGTGTGTGAAGTCATAGAATGGAGGTGTGTGAAATCATAGAATGAAGGTATGTGAAGTCACAGAATGGAGGTGTGTGAAGTCATAGAATGGAGGTGTGTGAAGTCACAGAATAGAGGTGTGTGAAGTCATAGCATGGAGGTATGTGAAATCATAAAATGGAGGTGTGTGAAGTCATAGATTGGAGGTGTGTGAAATCATAGAATAGAGGTTTGTGAAGTCAGAGAATAGAGGTGTGTGAAGTCATAGAATGGAGGTGTGTGAAGTCACAGAATGGAGGTGTGTGAAGTCACAGAATGGAGGTGTGTGAACTCAGAATGGAGATGTGTGAAGTCACAGAATGGAGTTCTGTGAAGTCATAGAATTGAGGTGTGTGAAATCACAGAACGGAGGTGTGTGAATTCATAGAATGGAGGTGTGACATCTCAGAATTGAGGTGTGTGAAATCGCAGAATGGAGGTGTGTGAGGTCACAGAATGGAGGTGTGTGAACTCACAATGCAGGTGTGTGAAGTGACGGAATGGCCGTGTGTGAAGTCATAGAATGGAAGTGTTTGAAGTCATAGAATGGAGGTGTGTGAAGTCACAGAAGGGAGGTGTGTGGAGTCACATAATGGAGGTGTGTGAAGTCAAAATGGAGGTGTGTGACGTCATAAAATGTAGGTGTGTGAAGTCATAGATTGGAGGTGTGTGAAATTATAGAATGGAGGTTTGTGATGTCACAGAATGGAGGTGTGTGAAGTCATAGAATGGAGGTATGTAAAGTCAAATTGGAGGGGTGTGAAGTCGGAGAATGGAGGTGTGGGAAGTCACAGAATGGAGGTGGGTGAAGTCACAGAATGGAGGTGTGTGAAGTTAAAGAATGGAGGTGTGTGAAGTCACAGAATGGACCGGTATGAATTCATAGAATGGAGGTGTGTGAAGTCAAAGAATTGAGGTGTTTGAAGTTATATATTGGAGTTGTGTGAAGTCAAAATGGATGTGTGAAGTCATAGAATGGAGGTGTGTGAAGTCGGGGAATGGAGGTGTGTGAAGTCACAGAATGGATCTGTGGGAAGTCACAGAATGGAGGTGTGTGAAGTCCCAGAATGGAGGTGTGTGAAGTCAAAGAATGGCGGTGTGTGAAGTCAAAGAATGGAGGTGTGTGAAGTCATAGAATGTATGTTTGTGAAGTAAGAATGAAGGTGTGTGAAGTCATAGAATGGAGGTGTGTGAAGTCACAGAATGGAGGTGTGTGAAGTCATAGAATAGAGGTGTGTGAAGTCATAGAACGGAGTTGTGTGACGTCATATAATGGAGGTGTGTGAAGTCACATAATGGAGGTGTGTGCAGTCAGAATGGAGGTGTGAAGTCATAGAAAGGAGGTGTGGGAAGTCATGGAATGGAGGAGTGTGAAGTCATAGATTGGAGGTGAGTGAAGTCACAGATTCGAGGTCTGTGAAGTCATAGAATGGAGGTGTGTGAAGTCGAATGAAGGTGTGTGAACTCATAGAATGGAGGTGTGTGACGTCCCAATGGAAGTGTGTGAAGCCATAGAATGGAGCTGTGTGAAGTCACAGAATGGAAGTGTGTGAAGTCAAAATGGAGATGTGTGACGTCCTAAAATGGAGGTGTGAGAAGTCATAGAATGGAGGTGTGTGAAATCATAGAATAGAGGTTTGTGAAGTCACAGAATGGAAGTGTGTGAAGTCAAAATGGAGGTGTGTGACGTCCTAAAATGGAGGTGTGAGAAGTCATAGAATGGAGGTGTGCGAAGTCATACAATGAAGGTGTGTGAAGTCATAGAATGGAGGTGTGTGAAGTCACAGAAGAGAGGTGTGTGAAGTCACATAATGGAGGTGTGAGAAGTCAAAATGGAGGTGTGTGACGTCATAAAATGGAGGTGTGTGAAGTCACAGAATGGAGGTTTGTGAAGTCATAGAATGGAGGTAGGTGAAGTCACAGAATGGAGGTGTGTGAAGTCATAGAATGGAGGTGTGTGAAGTCACAGAATGGAGGTGTGTAAAGTCACAGAATGGAGGTGTGTGAACTCAGAATGGAGATGTGTGAAGTCACAGAATGGAGTTGTGTGAAGTCAGAGAATTGAGGTGTGTGAAATCACAGAATGGAGGTGTGTGAATACATAGAATGGAGGTGTGACATCTCAGAATGGAGGTGTGTGAAATCACAGAATGGAGGTGTGTGAGGTCACAGAATGGTGTGTGACCTCACAATGCAGGTGTTTGAAGTCACGGAATGGCGGTGTGTGAAGTCATCGTATGAAGGTATGTGAAATCATTGAATGGAAGAGTGTGAAGTCATAGAATGGAGGTGTGCGAAGTCATACAATGAAGGTGTGTGAAGTCATAGAATGGAGGTGTGTGAAGTCACAGAAGCGAGGTGTGTGGAGTCACATAATGGAGGTGTGTGAAGTCAAAATGGGGGTGTGTGATGTCATAAAATGTAGGTCTATGAAGTCATAGATTGGAGGTGTGTGAAATCATAGAATGGAGGTTTGTGAAGTCACAGTATGGAGGTGTGTGAAGTCACAGAATGGAGGTGTGTGAAGTCATAGAATGGAGGTATGTGAAGTCAAATTGGAGGGGTGTGAAGTCGGAGAATGGAGGTGTGGGAAGTCACAGAATGGAGGTGGGTGAAGTCACAGAATGGAGGTGTGTGAAGTCAAAGAATGGAAGTGTGTGAAGACACAGAATGGACGGGTATGATTTCATAGAATGGAGGTGTGTGAAGTCACAGAATTGAAGTGTTTGAAGTTATATATTGGAGGTGTGTGAAGTCAAAATGGATGTGTGAAGTCATAGAATGGAGGTGTGTGAAGTCGGAGAATGGAGGTGTGTGAAGTCACAGAATGGAGCTGTGTGATTTCACAGAATGGAGGTGTGTGAAGTCACAGAATGGAGGTGTTTGAAGTCAAAGAATGGAGGTGTGTGAAGTCATAGAATGGAGGTGTGTGAAGTCATAGAATGTATGTTTGTGAAGTAAGAATGAAGTTGTGTGATGTCATAGAATGGAGGTGTGTGAAGTCACAGAATGGAGGTGTGTGAAGTCATAGAATGGAGTTGTGTGAAGTCATAGAACGGAGTTGTATGACGTCATATAATGGAGGTGTGTGAAGTCACATAATGGAGGTGTGTGAAGTCAGAATGGAGGTGTGTGAAGTCGAATGAAGGTGTGTGAAGTCATAGAATGTATGTGTGTGAACAAATAGAATGGAGGTGTGTGACGTCACAATGGAAGTGTGTGAAGTCATAGAATTTAGGTGTGTGAAGTCACAAAGTGGAAGTGTGTGAAGTCAAAATGGAGGTGTGTGACGTCCTAAAATGGAGGTGTGTGAAGTCATAGAATGGAGGTATGTGAAATCATAGAATAGAGGTTTGGGAAGTCACAGAATGGAGGTGTGTGAACTCAGAATGGAGGTGTGTGAAGTCAGAGAATGGAGGTGTGTGAAGTCATCGCATGAGGTATGTGAAATCATAGAATGGAGGTGTGTGAAGTCACAGAATGAAATTGTGTGAAGTCAAAATGGAAGTGTGTGACGTCCTAAAATGGAGGTGTGTGAAATCATAGAATAGAGGTTTGTGAAGTCACAAAATGGAGGTGTGTGAACTCAGAATGGAGGTGTGTGAAGTCACAGAATGGAAGTGTGTGAAGTCAAAACGGAGGTGTGTTAAGTCATAGAATGGAGGTGTGTGAAGTCACAGAATGGAGGTGTGTGAAGTCATAGAATGGAGGTATGTGAAGTCAAAATGGAGGTGTGTGACGTCAAAAATTTAGGTATGTGAAGTCATAGATTGGAGGGGTGTGAAATCATAGAATGGAGGCTTGTGAAGTCACAGAATGGAGGTGTGTGAAGTCATAGAATGGAGGTATGTGAAGTCAAATTGGAGCGGTGTGAAGTCGGAGAATGGAGGTGTGGGAAGTCACAGAATTGAGGTGGGTGAAGTCACAGAATGGAGGTGTGTGAAGTTAAAGAATGGAGGTGTGTGAAGTCACAGAATGGACGGGTATGAATTCATAGAATTGACGTGTGTGAAGTCACAGAATTGAGGTGTTTGAAGTTATATATTGGAGTTGTGTGAAGTCAAAATGGATGTGTGAAGTCATAGAATGGAGGTGTGTGAAGTCGGAGAATTGAGGTGTTTGAAGTCACAGAATGGAGCTGTGTGAAGTCACAGAATGGAGGTGTGTGAAGTCACAGAATGGAGGTGTGTGAAGTCAAAGAATGGAGGTGTGTGAAGTCATAGAATGGAGGTGTGTGAAATCATAGAATGATGGTATGTGAAGTCACAGAATGGAGGTGTGTGAAGTCATAGAATGGAGGTGTGTGAAGTCACAGAATAGAGGTGTGTGAAGTCATAGCATGGAGGTATGTGAAATCATAAAATGGAGGTGTGTGAAGTCATAGATTGGAGGTGTGTGAAATCATAGAATAGAGGTTTGTGAAGTCACAGAATGGAGGTGTGTGAAGTCATAGAATGGAGGTGTGTGAAGTCACAGAATGGAGGTGTGTGAAGTCACAGAATGGAGGTGTGTGAACTCAGAATGGAGATATGTGAAGTCACAGAATGGAGTTCTGTGAAGTCATAGAATTGAGGTGTGTGAAATCACAGAACGGAGGTGTGTGAATTCATAGAATGGAGGTGTGACATCTCAGAATTGAGGTGTGTGAAATCGCAGAATGGAGGTGTGTGAGGTCACAGAATGGAGGTGTGTGAACTCACAGTGCAGGTGTGTGAAGTGACGGAATGGCCGTGTGTGAAGTCATAGAATGGAAGTGTGTGAAGTCATAGAATGGAGGTGTGTGAAGTCACAGAAGGGAGGTGTGTGGAGTCACATAATGGAGGTGTGTGAAGTCAAAATGGAGGTGTGTGACGTCACAAAAAGTAGGTGTGTGAAGTCATAGATTGGAGGTGTGTGAAATTATAAAATGGAGGTTTGTGAAGTCACAGAATGGAGGTGTGTGAAGTCATAGAATGGAGGTATGTGAAGTCAAATTGGAGGGGTGTGAAGTCGGAGAATGGAGGTGTGGGAAGTCACAGAATGGAGGTGGGTGAATTCACAGAATGGAGGTGTGTGAAGTTAAAGAATGGAGGTGTGTGAAGTCACAGAATGGACCGGTATGAATTCATAGAATGGAGGTGTGTGAAGTCAAAGAATTGAGGTGTTTGAAGTTATATATTGGAGTTGTGTGAAGTCAAAATGGATGTGTGAAGTCATAGAATGGAAGTGTGTGAAGTCGGGGAATGGAGGTGTGTGAAGTCACAGAATGGAGCTGTGGGAAGTCACAGAATGGAGGTGTGTGAAGTCCCAGAATGGAGGTGGGTGAAGTCAAAGAATGGCGGTGTGTGAAGTCAAAGAATGGAGGTGTGTGAAGTCATAGAATGTATGTTTGTGAAGTAAGAATGAAGGTGTGTGAAGTCATAGAATGGAGGTGTGTGAAGTCACAGAATGGAGGTGTGTGAAGTCATACAATAGTGGTGTGTGAAGTCATAGAACGGAGTTGTGTGACGTCATATAATGGAGGTGTGTGAAGTCACATAATGTAGGTGTGTGCAGTCAGAATGGAGGTGTGAAGTCATAGAAAGGAGGTGTGGGAAGTCATAGAATGGAGGAGTGTGAAGTCATAGATTGGAGGTGAGTGAAGTCACAGATTCGAGGTCTGTGAAGTCATAGAATGGAGGTGTGTGAAGTCGAATGAAGGTGTGTGAACTCATAGAATGGAGGTGTGTGATGTCCCAATGGAAGTGTGTGAAGTCATAGAATGGAGCTGTGTGAAGTCACAGAATGGAAGTGTGTGAAGTCAAAATGGAGGTGTGTGACGTCCTAAAATGGAGGTGTGAGAAGTCATAGAATGGAGGTGTGTGAAGTCACAGAATGGAGGTGTGAGAAGTCATAGAATGGAGGTGTGCGAAATCATAGAATAGAGGTTTGTGAAGTCATAGAATGGAAGTGTGTGAAGTCAAAATGGAGGTGTGTGACGTCCTAAAATGGAGGTGTAAGAAGTCATAGAATGGAGGTGTGCGAAGTCATACAATGAAGGTGTGTGAAGTCATAGAATGGAGGTGTGTGAAGTCACAGAAGAGAGATGTGTGAAGTCACATAATGGAGGTGTGAGAAGTCAAAATGGAAGTGTGTGACGTCATAAAATGGAGGTGTGTGAAGTCATAGATTGGAGGTGTGTGAAATCATAGAATGGAGGTTTGTGAAGTCACAGAATGGAGGTGAGTGAAGTCACAGAATGGAGGTTTGTGAAGTCATAGAATGGAGGTTGGTGAAGTCACAGAATGGAGGTGTGTGAAGTCATAGATTGGAGGTGTGTGAAGTCACAGAATGGAGGTGTGTAAAGTCACAGAATGGAGGTGTGTGAGCTCAGAATGGAGATGTGTGAAGTCACAGAATGGAGTTGTGTGAAGTCAGAGAATTGAGGTGTGTGAAATCACAGAATGGAGGTGTGTGAATTCATAGAATGGAGGTGTGACATCTCAGAATGGAGGTGTGTGAAATCGCAGAATGGAGGTGTGTGAGGTCACAGAATGGTGTGTGAACTCACAATGCAGGTGTGTGAAGTCACGGAATGGCGGTGTGTGAAGTCATCGTATGAAGGTATGTGAAATCATAGAATGGAAGAGTGTGAAGTCATAGAATGGAGGTGTGCGAAGTCATACAATGAAGGTGTGTGAAGTCATAGAATGGAGGTGTGTGAAGTCATACAATAGTGGTGTGTGAAGTCATAGAACGGAGTTGTGTGACGTCATATAATGGAGGTGTGTGAAGTCACATAATGTAGGTGTGTGCAGTCAGAATGGAGGTGTGAAGTCATAGAAAGGAGGTGTGGGAAGTCATAGAATGGAGGAGTGTGAAGTCATAGATTGGAGGTGAGTGAAGTCACAGATTCGAGGTCTGTGAAGTCATAGAATGGAGGTGTGTGAAGTCGAATGAAGGTGTGTGAACTCATAGAATGGAGGTGTGTGATGTCCCAATGGAAGTGTGTGAAGTCATAGAATGGAGCTGTGTGAAGTCACAGAATGGAAGTGTGTGAAGTCAAAATGGAGGTGTGTGACGTCCTAAAATGGAGATGTGAGAAGTCATAGAATGGAGGTGTGTGAAGTCACAGAATGGAGGTGTGAGAAGTCATAGAATGGAGGTGTGCGAAATCATAGAATAGAGGTTTGTGAAGTCATAGAATGGAAGTGTGTGAAGTCAAAATGGAGGTGTGTGACGTCCTAAAATGGAGGTGTAAGAAGTCATAGAATGGAGGTGTGCGAAGTCATACAATGAAGGTGTGTGAAGTCATAGAATGGAGGTGTGTGAAGTCACAGAAGAGAGATGTGTGAAGTCACATAATGGAGGTGTGAGAAGTCAAAATGGAAGTGTGTGACGTCATAAAATGGAGGTGTGTGAAGTCATAGATTGGAGGTGTGTGAAATCATAGAATAGAGGTTTGTGAAGTCACAGAATGGAGGTGAGTGAAGTCACAGAATGGAGGTTTGTGAAGTCATAGAATGGAGGTAGGTGAAGTCACAGAATGGAGGTGTGTGAAGTCATAGATTGGAGGTGTGTGAAGTCACAGAATGGAGGTGTGTAAAGTCACAGAATGGAGGTGTGTGAACTCAGAATGGAGATGTGTGAAGTCACAGAATGGAGTTGTGTGAAGTCAGAGAATTGAGGTGTGTGAAATCACAGAATGGAGGTGTGTGAATTCATAGAATGGAGGTGTGACATCTCAGAATGGAGGTGTGTGAAATCGCAGAATGGAGGTGTGTGAGGTCACAGAATGGTGTGTGAACTCACAATGCAGGTGTGTGAAGTCACGGAATGGCGGTGTGTGAAGTCATCGTATGAAGGTATGTGAAATCATAGAATGGAAGAGTGTGAAGTCATAGAATGGAGGTGTGCGAAGTCATACAATGAAGGTGTGTGAAGTCATAGAATGGAGGTGTGTGAAGTCACAGAAGCGAGGTGTGTGGAGTCACATAATGGAGGTGTGTGAAGTTAAAATCGAGGTGTGTGACGTCATAAAATGTAGGTCTATGAAGTCATAGATTGGAGGTGTGTGAAATCATAGAATGGAGGTTTGTGAAGTCACAGTATGGAGGTGTGTGAAGTCACAGAATGGAGGTGTGTGAAGTCATAGAATGGAGGTATGTGAAGTCAAATTGGAGGGGTGTGAAGTCGGGAATGGAGGTGTGGGAAGTCACAGAATGGAGGTGGGTGAAGTCACAGAATGGAGGTGTGTGAAGTCAAAGAATGGAAGTGTGTGAAGACACAGAATGGACGGGTATGATTTCATAGAATGGAGGTGTGTGAATTCACAGAATTGAAGTGTTTGAAGTTATATATTGGAGGTGTGTGAAGTCAAAATGGATGTGTGAAGTCATAGAATGGAGGTGCGTGAAGTCGGAGAATGGAGGTGTGTGAAGTCACAGAATGGAGGTGTGTGAAGTCACAGAATTGAAGTGTTTGAAGTTATATATTGGAGGTGTGTGAAGTCAAAATGGATGTGTGAAGTCATAGAATGGAGGTGTGTGAAGTCGGAGAATGGAGGTGTGTGAAGTCATAGAATGGAGGTGTGTGAAGTCATAGAATGTATGTTTGTGAAGTAAGAATGAAGTTGTGTGATGTCATAGAATGGAGGTGTGTGAAGTCACAGAATGGAGGTGTGTGAAGTCATAGAATGGAGGTGTGTGAAGTCATAGAACGGAGTTGTATGACGTCATATAATGGAGGTGTGTGAAGTCACATAATGGAGGTGTGTGAAGTCAGAATGGAGGTGTGTGAAGTCGAATGAAGGTGTGTGAAGTCATAGAATGTAGGTGTGTGAACCAATAGAATGGAGGTGTGTGACGTCACAATGGAAGTGTGTGAAGTCATAGAATTTAGGTGTGTGAAGTCACAAAGTGGAAGTGTGTGAAGTCAAAATGGAGGTGTGTGACGTCCTAAAATGGAGGTGTGTGAAGTCATAGAATGGAGGTGTGTGAAATCATAGAATAGAGGTTTGGGAAGTCACAGAATGGAGGTGTGTGAACTCAGAATGGAGGTGTGTGAAGTCAGAGAATGGAGGTGTGTGAAGCCATCGCATGAAGGTATGTGAAATCATAGAATGGAGGTGTGTGAAGTCACAGAATGAAATTGTGTCAAGTCAAAATGGAGGTGTGTGACGTCCTAAAATGGAGGTGTGTGAAATCATAGAATAGAGGTTTGTGAAGTCACAAAATGGAGGTGTGTGAACTCAGAATGGAGGTGTGTGAAGTCACAGAATGGAAGTGTGTGAAGTCAAAACGGAGGTGTGTGAATTCAAAGAATGGAGGTGTGTGAAGTCACAGGATGGTGGTGTGTGAAATCAAAATGGTGGTGTGTGAAGTCACAAATGGAGGTGTGTGAAGTCACAGAATGTAGGTGTGTGAAATCAAAATGGAGGTGTGTGAAGTCAAAGAATGGAGGTGTGTGAACTCATAGAATGGAGGTGTGTGAAGTCATGGAATGGAGGTTTGTCAAGTCAAACATTGGAAGTGTGGGAAGTTACAGAAAGAAGATGTGTGAAGTCATACAATGGAGGTGTGTGAAGTCAGAATGCAGGTGTGGGAAGTCATAGAATGGAGGTGTGTGAAGTCATAGAATGGAGATGTGTGAAGTCATAGAATGGAAGTGTGTGAAGTCATAGAATGGAGGTGTGTGAAGTCATAGAATGGAGGTGGGTGACGTCACGGAAGGGAGGTGTGTGAAGTCGGAGAATTGAGGTGTTTGAAGTCACAGAATGGAGGTGTGTGAAGTCACAGAATGGAGATGTGTGAAGTCAAAATGGTGGTGTGAGAAGTCACAAATGTAAGTGTGTGAAGTCACAGAATGGAGGTGTGAAGTCAAAATGGTTGTGTGTGAAGTCAAAGAATGTAGGTGTGTGAAGTCATGGAAGGGAGGTGTGTGAAGTCACAGAATGGAGGTGTGTGAAGTCAGAATAGAGGTGTGCAAAGTCATAGAATGGAGGTGTGTGAAGTCAGAATGGAGGTGTGTGAAGTCATAGAATGGAGGTGTGTGAAGTCAGAATAGAGGTGTGTGAAGTCATAGAATGAAGTTGTGTGAAGTCAGAAGAGAGGTGTGTGAAGTCATAGAATGGAGATGTCTGAAGTCACAGAATGGAGGTGTGGGAAGTCACAGAATGGAGGGTATGAGGTCATAGAATGGAGGTGTGTGAGGTGACAGAATTGAGGTGTTTGAAGTCATATATTGGAGGTGTCTGAATTCAAAATGTATGTGTGAAGTCATAGAATGGAGGTGTGTGAAATCATAGAATGAGGGTGTGTGAGGTCATAGAATGGAGGTGTGTGAAGTCACAGAATGGAGGTGTGTGAAGTCATAAAATGGAGGTGGGTGAAGTCATAGAAAGGAGGTGTGGGAAGTCATAGAATGGTGGAGTGAGAAGTCATAGAGTGGAGGTGAGTGAAGTCACATATTCGAGGTCTCTGAAGTCATAGAATGGAGGTGTGTGAAGTCAGAATGGAGGTGTGGGAAGTCATAGAATGGAGGTGTGTGAACTCATAGAATGGAGGTGTGTGATGTCACAATGGAAGTGTGTGAAGTCATAGAATGGAGGTGTGTTAAGTCACAGAATGGAGGTGTGAGAAGTCAAAATGGAGGTGTGTGACGTCATAAAATGGAGGTGTGTGAAGTCATAGAATGGAGGTGTGTGAAATCATAGAATGGAGGTTTGTGAAGTCACAGAATGGAGGTGTGTGAACTCAGAATGGATGTGTGTGAAGTCACAGAATGGAGGTGTGTGAAGTCATAGCATGGAGGTATGTGAAAACATAGAATGGAATTGTGTGAAGTCATAGAATGGAGGTGTGTGAAATCACAGAATTGAGGTGTTTGAAGTCATATATTAGAGGTGTGTGAAGTCAAAATGGATGTTTGAAGTCATAGAATGGAGGTCTGTGAAATCATAGAATGAGGGTGTGTGACGTCATAGAATGGAGGTGTGTGAAGTCACAGAATGGAGGTGTGTGAAGTTATAAAATGGAGGTGTGTGAAGTCATAGAATGGAAGTGTGTGAAGTCACACAATGGAGGTGTGTGAAGTCATAGAATGGAAGTGTGTGAAGTCATAGAATGGAGGTGTGTGATGTCACAGAATGGAGGTGTGTGAAGTCAGAATGGAGGTGTGTAAAGTCACAGAATGTAGGTGTGTGAAGTCATAGAATGGAAGTGTGTGAAGTCTTAGAATGGAAGTGTGTGAAGTCATACAATGGAGGTGTGTGAGGTCACAGAATGGACGGTATTAAGTCATAGAATGGAGGTGTGTGAAGTTACAGAATTGAGGTGTTTGAAGTCATATATTGGAGGTCTGTGAATTCAAAATGGATGTGTGAATTCATAGAATGGAGGTGTGTGAAGTCACAGAATGGAGATGTGTGAAGTCATAAAATGGAGGTGTGTGAAGTCATAGAATGGAAGTGTGTGAAGTCACACAATGGAGGTGTGTGAAGTCACAGAATGGAGGTGTATGAAGTCACAGAATGGAGGTGTGTGACTCAGAATGGAGGTTTGTGAAGTCACAGAATGAAGGTGTGTAAAGTCATAGAATGGAAATGAGTGAAGTCATAGAATGGAGGTGTGTGGAGTCATATAATGGAGGTGTGTGAAGTCAAAATGGAGGTGTGTGACGTCATAAAATGTAGGTGTGTGAAGTCATAGATTGGAGGTGTGTGAAATCATAGAATGGAGGTTTGTGAAGTCACAGAATGGAGGTGTGTGAAGTCATAGAATGGAGGTATGTGACGTCAAATTGGAGGGGTGTGAAGTCGGAGAATGGAGGTGTGGGAAGTCACAGAATGGAGGTGGGTGAAGTCACAGAATGGAGGTGTGTGAAGTTAAAGAATGGAGGTTTGTGAAGTCACAGAATGGACCGGTATGAATTCATAGAATGGAGGTGTGTGAAGTCAAAGAATTGAGGTGTTTGAAGTTATATATTGGAGTTGTGTGAAGTTAAAATGGATGTATGAAGTCATAGAATGGAGGTGTGTGAAGTCGGAGAATGGAGGTGTGTGAAGTCACAGAATGGAGCTGTGTGAAGTCACAGAATGGAGGTGTGTGAAGTCCCAGAATGGAGGTGTGTGAAGTCAAAGAATGGCGGTGTGTGAAGTCAAAGAATGGAGGTGAGTGAAGTCATAGAATGTATGTTTGTGAAGTAAGAATGAAGGTGTGTGAAGTCATAGAATGGAGGTGTGTGAAGTCACAGAATGGAGGTGTGTGAAGTCATAGAATAGAGGTGTGTGAAGTCATAGAACGGAGTTGTGTGACGTCATATAATGGAGGTGTGTGAAGTCACATAATGTAGGTGTGTGCAGTCAGAATGGAGGTGTGAAGTCATAGAAAGGAGGTGTGGGATGTCATAGAATGGAGGAGTGTGAAGTCATAGATTGGAGGTGAGTGAAGTCACAGATTCGAGGTCTGTGAAGTCATAGAATGGAGGTGCGTGATGTCGAATGAAGGTGTGTGAACTCATAGAATGGAAGTGTGTGACGTCCCAATGGAAGTGTGTGAAGCCATAGAATGGAGCTGTGTGAAGTCACAGAATGGAAGTGTGTGAAGTCAAAATGGAGATGTGTGACGTCCTAAAATGGAGGTGTGAGAAGTCATAGAATGGAGGTGTGTGAAATCATAGAATAGAGGTTTGTGAAGTCACAGAATGGAAGTGTGTGAAGTCAAAATGGAGGTGTGTGACGTCCTAAAATGGAGGTGTGAGAAGTCATAGAATGGAGGTGTGCGAAGTCATAAAATGAAAGTGTGTGAAGTCATAGAATGGAGGTGTGTGAAGTCAAAGAAGAGAGGTGTGTGAAGTCACATAATGGAGGTGTGAGAAGTCAAAATGGAGGTGTGTGACGTCATAAAATGGAGGTGTGTGAAGTCATATATTGGAGGTATGTGAAATCATAGAATGGAGGTTTGTGAAGTCACAGAATGGAGGTGAGTGAAGTCACAGAATGGAGGTTTGTGAAGTCATAGAATGGAGGTAGGTGAAGTCACAGAATGGAGGTGTGTGAAGTCATAGAATGGAGGTGTGTGAAGTCACAGAATGGAGGTGTGTAAAGTCACAGAATGGAGGTGTGTGAACTCAGAATGGAGATGTGTGAAGTCACAGAATGGAGTTGTGTGAAGTCAGAGAATTGAGGTGTGTGAAATCACAGAATGGAGGTGTGTGAATTCATAGAATGGAGGTGTGACATCTCAGAATGGAGGTGTGTGAAATCGCAGAATGGAGGTGTGTGAGGTCACAGAATGGTGTGTGAACTCACAATGCAGGTGTGTGAAGTCACGGAATGGCGGTGTGTGAAGTCATCGTATGAAGGTATGTGAAATCATAGAATGGAAGAGTGTGAAGTCATAGAATGGAGGTGTGCAAAGTCATACAATGAAGGTGTGTGAAGTCATAGAATGGAGGTGTGTGAAGTCACAGAAGCGAGGTGTGTGGAGTCACATAATGGAGGTGTGTGAAGTTAAAATCGAGGTGTGTGACGTCATAAAATGTAGGTCTATGAAGTCATAGATTGGAGGTGTGTGAAATCATAGAATGGAGGTTTGTGAAGTCACAGTATGGAGGTGTGTGAAGTCACAGAATGGAGGTGTGTGAAGTCATAGAATGGAGGTATGTGAAGTCAAATTGGAGGGGTGTGAAGTAGGAGAATGGAGGTGTGGGAAGTCACAGAATGGAGGTGGGTGAAGTCACAGAATGGAGGTGTGTGAAGTCAAAGAATGGAAGTGTGTGAAGACACAGAATGGACGGGTATGATTTCATAGAATGGAGGTGTGTGAATTCACAGAATTGAAGTGTTTGAAGTTATATATTGGAGGTGTGTGAAGTCAAAATGGATGTATGAAGTCATAGAATGGAGGTGTGTGAAGTCGGAGAATGGAGGTGTGTGAAGTCATAGAATGGAGGTATGTGAAGTCAAATTGGAGGGGTGTGAAGTAGGAGAATGGAGGTGTGTGAAGTCACATAATGGAGGTGTGTGAAGTCAGAATGGAGGTGTGTGAAGTCGAATGAAGGTGTGTGAAGTCATAGAATGTAGGTGTGTGAACCAATAGAATGGAGGTGTGTGACGTCACAATGGAAGTGTGTGAAGTCATAGAATTTAGGTGTGTGAAGTCACAAAGTGGAAGTGTGTGAAGTCAAAATGGAGGTGTGTGACGTCCTAAAATGGAGGTGTGTGAAGTCATAGAATGGAGGTGTGTGAAATCATAGAATAGAGGTTTGGGAAGTCACAGAATGGAGGTGTGTGAACTCAGAATGGAGGTGTGTGAAGTCAGAGAATGGAGGTGTGTGAAGTCATCGCATGAAGGTATGTGAAATCGTAGAATGGAGGTGTGTGAAGTCACAGAATGAAATTGTGTGAAGTCAAAATGGAGGTGTGTGACGTCCTAAATTGGAGGTGTGTGAAATCATAGAATAGAGGTTTGTGAAGTCACAAAATGGAGGTGTGTGAACTCAGAATGGAGGTGTGTGAAGTCACAGAATGGAAGTGTGTGAAGTCAAAACGGAGGTGTGTGAAGTCAAAGAATGGAGGTGTGTGAAGTCACAGGATGGTGGTGTGTGAAATCAAAATGGTGGTGTGTGAAGTCACAAATGGAGGTGTGTGAAGTCAGAGAATGTAGGTGTGTGAAATCAAAATGGAGGTGTGTGAAGTCAAAGAATGGAGGTGTGTGAACTCATAGAATGGAGGTGTGTGAAGTCATGGAATGGAGGTTTGTGAAGTCAAACATTGGAAGTGTGGGAAGTTACAGAAAGAAGATGTGTGAAGTCATACAATGGAGGTGTGTGAAGTCAGAATGCAGGTGTGGGAAGTCATAGAATGGAGGTGTGTGAAGTCATAGAATGGAGGTGTGTGAAGTCATAGAATGGAAGTGTGTGAAGTCATAGAATGGAGGTGTGTGAAGTCATAGAATGGAGGTGGGTGACGTCACGGAAGGGAGGTGTGTGAAATCATAGAATGGAGGTGTGTGAAGTCACAGAATGGAGGTGTGTGAAGTCACAGAATGGAGATGTGTGAACTCAAAAAGGTGGTGTGAGAAGTCACAAATGTAAGTGTGTGAAGTCATAGAATGGAGGTGGGTGACGTCACGGAAGGGAGGTGTGTGAAGTCACAGAATGGAGGTGTGTGAAGTCAGAATAGAGGTGTGCAAAGTCATAGAATGGAGGTGTGTGAAGTCAGAATGGAGGTGTGTGAAGTCATAGAATGGAGGTGTGTGAAGTCAGAATAGAGGTGTGTGAAGTCATAGAATGAAGTTGTGTGAAGTCAGAAGAGAGGTGTGTGAAGTCATAGAATGGAGGTGTGTGAAGTCACAGAATGGAGGTGTGGGAAGTCACAGAATGGAGGGTATGAGGTCATAGAATGGAGGTGTGTGAGGTGACAGAATTGAGGTGTTTGAAGTCATATATTGGAGGTGTCTGAATTCAAAATGTATGTGTGAAGTCATAGAATGGAGGTGTGTGAAATCATAGAATGAGGGTGTGTGAGGTCATAGAATGGAGGTATGTGAAGTCACAGAATGGAGGTGTGTGAAGTCATAAAATGGAGGTGGGTGAAGTCATAGAAAGGAGGTGTGGGAAGTCATAGAATGGTGGAGTGAGAAGTCATAGAGTGGAGGTGAGTGAAGTCACATATTCGAGGTCTCTGAAGTCATAGAATGGAGGTGTGTGAAGTCAGAATGGAGGTGTGTGAAGTCATAGAATGGAGGTGTGTGAACTCATAGAATGGAGGTGTGTGATGTCACAATGGAAGTGTGTGAAGTCATAGAATGGAGGTGTGTTAAGTCACAGAATGGAGGTGTGAGAAGTCAAAATGGAGGTGTGTGACGTCATAAAATGGAGGTGTGTGAAGTCATAGAATGGAGGTGTGTGAAATCATAGAATGGAGGTTTGTGAAGTCACAGAATGGAGGTGTGTGAACTCAGAATGGATGTGTGTGAACTCACAGAATGGAGGTGTGTGAAGTCATAGCATGGAGGTATGTAAAAACATAGAATGGAAGTTTGTGAAGTCATAGAATGGAGTTGTGTGAAATCACAGAATTGAGGTGTTTGAAGTCATATATTAGAGGTGTGTGAAGTCAAAATGGATGTTTGAAGTCATAGAATGGAGTTCTGTGAAATCATAGAATGAGGGTGTGTGACGTCATAGAATGGAGGTGTGTGAAGTCACAGAATGGAGGTATGTGAAGTTATAAAATGGATGTGTGTGAAGTCATAGAATGGAAGTGTGTGAAGTCACACAATGGAGGTGTGTGAAGTCATAGAATGGAGGTGTGTGAAGTCATAGAATGGAGGTGTGTGATGTCACAGAATGGAGGTGTGTGAAGTCAGAATGGAGGTGTGAAGTCATAGAATGGAGGTGTGTGAAGTCACAGAATGGAGGTGTGTGAACTCAGAATGGAGGTGTGTAAAGTCACAGAATGTAGGTGTGTGAAGTCATAGAATGGAAGTGTGTGAAGTCTTAGAATGGAAGTGTGTGAAGTCATAGAATGGAGGTGTGTGAGGTCACAGAATGGACGGTATTAAGTCATAGAATGGAGGTGTGTGAAGTTACAGAATTGAGGTGTTTGAAGTCATATATTGGAGGTCTGTGAATTCAAAATGGATGTGTGAATTCATAGAATGGAGGTGTGTGAAATCACAGAGTGAGTGTGTGTGAGGTCATAGAATGGAGGTGTGTGAAGTCACAGAATGGAGATGTGTGAAGTTATAAAATGGAGGTGTGTGAAGTCATAGAATGGAAGTGTGTGAAGTCACACAATGGAGGTGTGTGAAGTCACAGAATGGAGGTGTGTGAAGTCACAGAATGGAGGTGTGTGACTCAGAATGGAGGTTTGTGAAGTCACAGAATGAAGGTGTGTAAAGTCATAGAATGGAAATGAGTGAAGTCATAGAATGGAGGTGTGTGGAGTCATATAATGGAGGTGTGTGAAGTCAAAATGGAGGTGTGTGACGTCATAAAATGTAGGTGTGTGAAGTCATAGATTGGAGGTGTGTGAAATCATAGAATGGAGGTTTGTGAAGTCACAGAATGGAGGTGTGTGAAGTCATAGAATGGAGGTATGTGACGTCAAATTGGAGGGGTGTGAAGTCGGAGAATGGAGGTGTGGGAAGTCACAGAATGGAGGTGGGTGAAGTCACAGAATGGAGGTGTGTGAAGTTAAAGGATGGAGGTGTGTGAAGTCACAGAATGGACCGGTATGAATTCATAGAATGGAGGTGTGTGAAGTCAAAGAATTGAGGTGTTTGAAGTTATATATTGGAGTTGTGTGAAGTCAAAATGGATGTGTGAAGTCATAGAATGGAGGTGTGTGAAGTCGGAGAATGGAGGTGTGTGAAGTCACAGAATGGAGCTGTGTGAAGTCACAGAATGGAGGTGTGTGAAGTCCCAGAATGGAGGTGTGTGAAGTCAAAGAATGGCGGTGTGTGAAGTCAAAGAATGGAGGTGTGTGAAGTCATAGAATATATGTTTGTGAAGTAAGAATGAAGGTGTGTGAAGTCATAGAATGGAGGTGTGTGAAGTCACAGAATGGAGGTGTGTGAAGTCCCAGAAAGGAGGTGTGTGAAGTCAAAGAATGGCGGTGTGTGAAGTCGAAGAATGGAGGTGTGTGAAGTCACAGAATGTATGTTTGTGAAGTAAGAATGAAGGTGTGTGAAGTCATAGAATGGAGGTGTGAGAAGTTATAGAATGGAGGTGTGCGAAATCATAGAATAGAGGTTTGTGAAGTCATAGAATGGAAGTGTGTGAACTCAAAATGGAGGTGTGTGACGTCCTAAAATGGGGGTGTAAGAAGTCATAGAATGGAGGTGTGCGAAGTCATACAATGAAGGTGTGTGAAATCATAGAATGTAGGTGTGTGAAATCACAGAAGAGAGGTGTGTGAAGTCACATAATGGAGGTGTGAGAAGTCAAAATGGAGGTGTGTGACGTCATAAAATGGAGGTGTGTGAAGTCATAGATTGGAGGTGTGTGAAATCATGGAATGGAGGTTTGTGAAGTCACAGAATGGAGGTGAGTGAAGTCACAGAATGGAGGTTTGTGAAGTCATAGAATGGAGGTAGGTGAAGTCACAGAATGGAGGTGTGTGAAGTCATAGATTGGAGGTGTGTGAAGTCACAGAATGGAGGTGTGTAAAGTCACAGAATGGAGGTGTGTGAACTCAGAATGGAGATGTGTGAAGTCACAGAATGGAGTTGTGGGAAGTCAGAGAATTGAGGTGTGTGAAATCACAGAATGGAGGTGTGTGAATTCATAGAATGGAGGTGTGACATCTCAGAATGGAGGTGTGTGAAATCGCAGAATGGAGGTGTGTGAGGTCACAGAATGGTGTGTGAACTCACAATGCAGGTGTGTGAAGTCACGGAATGGCGGTGTGTGAAGTCATCGTATGAAGGTATGTGAAATCATAGAATGGAAGAGTGTGAAGTCATAGAATGGAGGTGTGCGAAGTCATACAATGAAGGTGTGTGAAGTCATAGAATGGAGGTGTGTGAAGTCACAGAAGCGAGGTGTGTGGAGTCACATAATGGAGGTGTGTGAAGTTAAAATGGAGGTGTGTGACGTCATAAAATGTAGGTCTATGAAGTCATAGATTGGAGGTGTGTGAAATCATAGAATGGAGGTTTGTGAAGTCACAGTATGGAGGTGTGTGAAGTCACAGAATGGACGTGTGTGAAGTCATAGAATGGAGGTATGTGAAGTCAAATTGGAGGGGTGTGAAGTAGGAGAATGGAGGTGTGGGAAGTCACAGAATGGAGGTGGGTGAAGTCAGAGAATGGAGGTGTGTGAAGTCAAAGAATGGAAGTGTGTGAAGACACAGAATGGACGGGTATGATTTCATAGAATGGAGGTGTGTGAAGTCACAGAATTGAAGTGTTTGAAGTTATATATTGGAGGTGTGTGAAGTCAAAAAGGATGTGTGAAGTCATAGAATGGAGGTGTGTGAAGTCGGAGAATGGAGGTGTGTGAAGTCACAGAATGGAGCTGTGTGATTTCACAGAATGGAGGTGTGGGAAGTCACAGAATGGAGGTGTGTGAAGTCAAAGAATGGAGGTGTGTGAAGTCATAGAATGGAGGTGTGTGAAGTCATAGAATGTATGTTTGTGAAGTAAGAATGAAGTTGTGTGATGTCATAGAATGGAGGTGTGTGAAGTCACAGAATGGAGGTGTGTGAAGTCATAGAATGGAGGTGTGTGAAGTCATAGAACGGAGTTGTATGACGTCATATAATGGAGGTGTGTGAAGTCACATAATGGAGGTGTGTGAAGTCAGAATGGAGGTGTGTGAAGTCGAATGAAGGTGTGTGAAGTCATAGAATGTAGGTGTGTGAACCAATAGAATGGAGGTGTGTGACGTCACAATGGAAGTGTGTGAAGTCATAGAATTTAGGTGCGTGAAGTCACAAAGTGGAAGTGTGTGAAGTCAAAATGGACGTGTGTGACGTCCTAAAATGGAGGTGTGTGAAGTCATAGAATGGAGGTGTGTGAAATCATAGAATAGAGGTTTGGGAAGTCAAAGAATGGAGGTGTGTGAACTCAGAATGGAGGTGTGTGAAGTCAGAGAATGGAGGTGTGTGAAGTCATCGCATGAAGGTATGTGAAATCATAGAATGGAGGTGTGTGAAGTCACAGAATGAAATTGTGTGAAGTCAAAATGGAGGTGTGTGACGTCCTAAAATGGAGGTGTGTGAAATCATAGAATAGAGGTTTGTGAAGTCACAAAATGGAGGTGTGTGAACTCAGAATGGAGGTGTGTGAAGTCACAGAATGGAAGTGTGTGAAGTCAAAACAGAGGTGTGTGAAGTGAAAGAATGGAGGTGTGTGAAGTCACAGGATGGTGGTGTGGGAAATCAAAATGGTGGTGTGTGAAGTCACAAATGGAGGTGTGTGAAGTCACAGAATGTAGGTGTGTGAAATCAAAATGGAGGTGTGTGAAGTCAAAGAATGGAGGTGTGTTAACTCATAGAATGGAGGTGTGTGAAGTCATGGAATGGAGGTTTGTGAAGTCAAACATTGGAAGTGTGGGAAGTTACAGAAAGAAGATGTGTGAAGTCATACAATGGAGGTGTGTGAAGTCAGAATGCAGGTGTGGGAAGTCATAGAATGGAGGTGTGTGAAGTCATAGAATGGAGATGTGTGAAGTCATAGAATGGAAGTGTGTGAAGTCATAGAATGGAGGTGTGTGAAGTCATAGAATGGAGGTGGGTGACGTCACGGAAGGGAGGTGTGTGAAATCACAGAATGGAGGTGTGTGAAGTCACAGAATGGAGGTGTGTGAAGTCACAGAATGGAGATGTGTGAAGTCAAAATGGTGGTGTGAGAAGTCACAAATGTAAGTGTGTGAAGTCACAGAATGGAGGTGTGAAGTCAAAATGGTTGTGTGTGAAGTCAAAGAATGTAGGTGTGTGAAGTCATGGAAGGGAGGTGTGTGAAGTCACAGAATGGAGGTGTGTGAAGTCAGAATAGAGGTGTGCAAAGTCATAGAATGGAGGTGTGTGAAGTCAGAATGGAGGTGTGTGAAGTCATAGAATGGAGGTGTGTGAAGTCAGAATAGAGGTGTGTGAAGTCATAGAATGAAGTTGTGTGAAGTCAGAAGAGAGGTGTGTGAAGTCATAGAATGGAGTTGTGTGAAGTCAGAATGGAGGTGTGTGAAGTCATAGAATGGAGGTGTGTGAAATCATAGAATGGAGGTTTGTGAAGTCACAGAATGGAGGTGTGTGAACTCAGAATGGATGTGTGTGAAGTCACAGAATGGAGGTGTGTGAAGTCATAGCATAGAGGTATGTGAAAACATAGAATGGAAGTGTGTGAAGTCATAGAATGGAGGTGTGTGAAATCACAGAATTGAAGTGTTTGAAGTCATATATTAGAGGTGTGTGAAGTCAAAATGGATGTTTGAAGTCATAGAATGGAGGTCTGTGAAATCATAGAATGAGGGTGTGTGACGTCATAGAATGGAGGTGTGTGAAGTCACAGAATGGAGGTGTGTGAAGTTATAAAATGGAGGTGTGTGAAGTCATAGAATGGAAGTGTGTGAAGTCACACAATGGAGGTGTGTGAAGTCATAGAATGGAGGTGTGTGAAGTCATAGAATGGAGGTGTGTGATGTCACAGAATGGAGGTGTGTGAAGTCAGAATGGAGGTGTGAAGTCATAGAATGGAGGTGTGTGAAGTCACAGAATGGAGGTGTGTGAACTCAGAATGGAGGTGTGTAAAGTCACAGAATGTAGGTGTGTGAAGTCATAGAATGGAAGTGTGTGAAGTCTTAGAATGGAAGTGTGTGAAGTCATAGAATGGAGGTGTGTGAGGTCACAGAATGGACGGTATTAAGTCATAGAATGGAGATGTGTGAAGTTACAGAATTGAGGTGTTTGAAGTCATATATTGGAGGTCTGTGAATTCAAAATGGATGTGTGAATTCATAGAATGGAGGTGTGTGAAGTCACAGAATGGAGATGTGTGAAGTCATAAAATGGAGGTGTGTGAAGTCATAGATTGGAAGTGTGTGAAGTCACACAATGGAGGTGTGTGAAGTCACAGAATGGAGGTGTGTGAAGTCACAGAATGGAGGTGTGTGACTCAGAATGGAGGTTTGTGAAGTCACAGAATGAAGGTGTGTAAAGTCATAGAATGGAAATGAGTGAAGTCATAGAATGGAGGTGTGTGGAGTCATATAATGGAGGTGTGTGAAGTCAAAATGGAGGTGTGTGAAGTCATAGATTGGAGGTGTGTGAAATCATAGAATGGAGGTTTGTGAAGTCACAGAATGGAGGTGGGTGAAGTCACAGAATGGAGGTGTGTGAAGTTAAAGAATGGAGGTGTGTGAAGTCACAGAATGGACCGGTATGAATTCATAGAATGGAGGTGTGTGAAGTCAAAGAATTGAGGTGTTTGAAGTTATATATTGGAGTTGTGTGAAGTTAAAATGGATGTATGAAGTCATAGAATGGAGGTGTGTGAAGTCGGAGAATGGAGGTGTGTGAAGTCACAGAATGGAGCTGTGTGAAGTCACAGAATGGAGGTGTGTGAAGTCCCAGAATGGAGGTGTGTGAAGTCAAAGAATGGCGGTGTGTGAAGTCAAAGAATGGAGTTGTGTGAAGTCATAGAATGTATGTTTGTGAAGTAAGAATGAAGGTGTGTCAAGTCATAGAATGGAGGTGTGTGAAGTCACAGAATGGAGGTGTGTGAAGTCATACAATAGAGGTGTGTGAAGTCATAGAACGGAGTTGTGTGACGTCATATAATGGAGGTGTGTGAAGTCACATAATGGAGGTGTGTGCAGTCAGAATGGAGGTGTGAAGTCATAGAAAGGAGGTGTGGGAAGTCATAGAATGGAGGAGTGTGAAGTCATAGATTGGAGGTGAGTGAAGTCACAGATTCGAGGTCTGTGAAGTCATAGAATGGAGGTGTGTGAAGTCGAATGAAGGTGTGTGAACTCATAGAATGGAGGTGTGTGACGTCCCAATGGAAGTGTGAGAAGCCATAGAATGGAGCTGTGTGAAGTCACAGAATGGAAGTGTGTGAAGTCAAAATGGAGATGTGTGACGTCCTAAAATGGAGCTGTGAGAAGTCATAGAATGGAGGTGTGTGAAATCATAGAATAGAGGTTTGTGAAGTCACAGAATGGAAGTGTGTGAAGTCAAAATGGAGGTGTGTGACGTCCTAAAATGGAGGTGTGAGAAGTCATAGAATGGAGGTGTGCGAAGTCATACAATGAAGGTGTGTGAAGTCATAGAATGGAGGTGTGTGAAGTCAAAGAAGAGAGGTGTGTGAAGTCACATAATGGAGGTGTGAGAAGTCAAAATGGAGGTGTGTGACGTCATAAAATGGAGGTGTGTGAAGTCATAGATTGGAGGTATGTGAAATCATAGAATGGAGGTTTATGAAGTCACAGAATGGAGGTGAGTGAAGTCACAGAATGGAGGTTTGTGAAGTCATAGAATGGAGGTAGGTGAAGTCACAGAATGGAGGTGTGTGAAGTCATAGAATGGAGGTGTGTGAAGTCACAGAATGGAGGTGTGTAAAGTCACAGAATGGAGGTGTGTGAACTCAGAATGGATATGTGTGAAGTCACAGAATGGAGTTGTGTGAAGTCAGAGAATTGAGGTGTGTGAAATCACAGAATGGAGGTGTGTGAATTCATAGAATGGAGGTGTGACATCTCAGAATGGAGGTGTGTGAAATCGCAGAATGGAGGTGTGTGAGGTCACAGAATGGTGTGTGACCTCACAATGCAGGTTTGTGAAGTCACGGAATGGCGGTGTGTGAAGTCATCGTATGAAGGTATGTGAAATCATTGAATGGAAGAGTGTGAAGTCATAGAATGGAGGTGTGCGAAGTCATACAATGAAGGTGTGTGAAGTCATAGAATGGAGGTGTGTGAAGTCACAGAAGCGAGGTGTGTGGAGTCACATAATGGAGGTGTGTGAAGTCAAAATGGAGGTGTGTGACGTCATAAAATGTAGGTCTATGAAGTCATAGATTGGAGGTGTGTGAAATCATAGAATGGAGGTTTGTGAAGTCACAGTATGGAGGTGTGTGAAGTCACAGAATGGAGGTGTGTGAAGTCATAGAATGGAGGTATGTGAAGTCAAATTGGAGGGGTGTGAAGTCAGAGAATGGAGGTGTGGGAAGTCACAGAATGGAGGTGGGTGAAGTCAGAGAATGGAGGTGTGTGAAGTCAAAGAATGGAAATGTGTGAAGACACAGAATGGACGGGTATGATTTCATAGAATGGAGGTGTGTGAAGTCACAGAATTGAAGTGTTTGAAGTTATATATTGGAGGTGTGTGAAGTCAAAATGGATGTGTGAAGTCATAGAATGGAGGTGTGTGAAGTCGGAGAATGGAGGTGTGTGAAGTCATAGAATGGAGGTGTGTGAAGTCATAGAATGTATGTTTGTGAAGTAAGAATGAAGTTGTGTGATGTCATAGAATGGAGGTGTGTGAAGTCACAGAATGGAGGTGTGTGAAGTCATAGAATGGAGGTGTGTGAAGTCATAGAACGGAGTTGTATGACGTCATATAATGGAGGTGTGTGATGTCACATAATGGAGGTGTGTGAAGTCAGAATGGAGGTGTGTGAAGTCGAATGAAGGTGTGTGAAGTCATAGAATGTAGGTGTGTGAACCAATAGAATGGAGGTGTGTGATGTCACAATGGAAGTGTGTGAAGTCATAGAATTTAGGTGTGTGAAGTCACAAAGTGGAAGTGTGTGAAGTCAAAATGGAGGTGTGTGACGTCCTAAAATGGCGGTGTGTGAAGTCATAGAATGGAGGTGTGTGAAATCATAGAATACAGGTTTGGGAAGTCACAGAATGGAGGTGTGTGAACTCAGAATGGAGGTGTGTGAAGTCATCGCATGAAGGTATGTGAAATCATAGAATGGAGGTGTGTGAAGTCACAGAATGAAATTGTGTGAAGTCAAAATGGAGGTGTGTGACGTCCTAAAATGGAGGTGTGTGAAATCATAGAATAGAGGTTTGTGAAGTCACAAAATGGAGGTGTGTGAACTCAGAATGGAGGTGTGTGAAGTCACAGAATGGAAGTGTGTGAAGTCAAAACGGAGGTGTGTGAAGTCAAAGAATGGAGGTGTGTTAAGTCACAGGATGGTGGTGTGTGAAATCAAAATGGTGGTGTGACGTCACAAATGGAGGTGTGTGAAGTCAGAGAATGTAGGTGTGTGAAATCAAAATGGAGGTGTGTGAAGTCAAAGAATGGAGGTGTGTGAACTCATAGAATGGAGGTGTGTGAAGTCATGGAATGGAGGTTTGTGAAGTCAAACATTGGAAGTGTGGGAAGTTACAGAAAGAAGATGTGTGAAGTCATACAATGGAGGTGTGTGAAGTCAGAATGCAGGTGTGGGAAGTCATAGAATGGAGGTGTGTGTAGTCATAGAATGGAGGTGTGTGAAGTCATAGAATGGAAGTGTGTGAAGTCATAGAATGGAGGTGTGTGAAGTCATAGAATGGAGGTGGGTGACGTCACGGAAGGGAGGTGTGTGAAATCACAGAATGGAGGTGTGTGAAGTCACAGAATGGAGGTGTGTGAAGTCACAGAATGGAGATGTGTGAAGTCAAAATGGTGGTGTGAGAAGTCACAAATGTAAGTGTGTGAAGTCACAGAATGGAGGTGTGAAGTCAAAATGGTTGTGTGTGAAGTCAAAGAATGTAGGTGTGTGAAGTCATCGAAGGGAGGTGTGTGAAGTCACAGAATGGAGGTGTGTGAAGTCAGAATAGAGGTGTACAAAGTCATAGAATGGAGGTGTGTGAAGTCAGAATGGAGGTGTGTGAAGTCATAGAATGGAGGTGTGTGAAGTCAGAATAGAGGTGTGTGAAGTCATAGAATGAAGTTGTGTGAAGTCAGAAGAGAGGTGTGTGAAGTCATAGAATGGAGGTGTGTGAAGTCACAGAATGGAGGTGTGGGAAGTCACAGAATGGAGGGTATGAGGTCATAGAATGGAGGTGTGTGAGGTGACAGAATTGAGGTGTTTGAAGTCATATATTGGAGGTGTCTGAATTCAAAATGTATGTGTGAAGTCATAGAATGGAGGTGTGTGAAATCATAGAATGAGGGTGTGTGAGGTCATAGAATGGAGGTGTGTGAAATCACAGAATGGAGGTGTGTGAAGTCATAGAATGGAGGTGTGTTAACTCATAGAATGGAGGTGTGTGATGTCACAATGGAAGTGTGTGAAGTCATAGAATGGAGGTGTGTTAAGACACAGAATGGAGGTGTGAGAAGTCAAAATGGAGGTGTGTGACGTCATAAAATGGAGGTGTGTGAAGTCATAGAATGGAGGTGTGTGAAATCATAGAATGGAGGTTTGTGAAGTCACAGAATGGAGGTGTGTGAACTCAGAATGGATGTGTGTGAAGTCACAGAATGGAGGTGTGTGAAGTCATAGCATGGAGGTATGTGAAAACATAGAATGGAAGTGTGTGAAGTCATAGAATTGAGGTGTGTGAAATCACAGAATTGAGGTGTTTGAAGTCATATGTTAGAGGTGTGTGAAGTCAAAATGGATGTTTGAAGTCATAGAATGGAGGTCTGTGAAATCATAGAATGAGGGTGTGTGAGGTCATAGAATGGAGGTGTGTGAAGTCACAGAATGGAGGTGTGTGAAGTTATAAAATGGAGGTGTGTGAAGTCATACAATGGAAGTGTGTGAAGTCACACAATGGAGGTGTGTGAAGTCATACAATGGAAGTGTGTGAAGTCATAGAATGGAGGTGTGTGATGTCACAGAATGGAGGTGTGTGAAGTCAGAATGGAGGTGTGAAGTCATAGAATGGAGGTGTGTGAAGTCACAGAATGGAGGTGTGTGAACTCAGAATGGAGGTGTGTAAAGTCACAGAATGTAGGTGTGTGAAGTCATAGAATGGAAGTGTGTGAAGTCTTAGAATGGAAGTGTGTGAAGTCATAGAATGGAGGTGTGTGAGGTCACAGAATGGACGGTATTAAGTCATAGAATGGAGGTGTGTGAAGTTACAGAACTGAGGTGTTTGAAGTCATATATTGGAGGTCTGTGAATTCAAAATGGATGTGTGAATTCATAGAATGGAGGTGTGTGAAATCATAGAGTGAGGGTGTGTGAGGTCATAGAATGGAGGTGTGTGAAGTCACAGAATGCAGATGTGTCAAGTCATAAAAGGGAGGTGTGTGAAGTCATAGAATGGAATTGTGTGAAGTCACACAATGGAGGTGTGTGAAGTCACAGAATGGAGGTGTGTGAAGTCACAGAATGGAGGTGTGTGACTCAGAATGGAGGTTTGTGAAGTCACAGAATGAAGGTGTGTAAAGTCATAGAATGGAAATGAGTGAAGTCATAGAATGGAGGTGTGTGAAGTCAGAATGGAGATGTGTGAAGTCACCGAATGGAGGTTTGTGAAGTCATAGAATAGAGGTGTGTGAAGTCATAGAATGGATATTTCTCAAGTAAAAATGAAGGTGTGTGAACTCATAGAATGGAGGTGTGTGAAGTCACAGAATGGAGGTGTGTGAAGTCAGAATGGAGGTGTGTAGTCATAGATTGGAGGTGGGTGAAGTCATAGAAAGAAGGTGTGGGAAGTCATGGAATGGAGGAGTATGAAGTCATAGAGTGCAGGTGAGTGAAGTCACAGATTCGAGGTCGGTGAAGCCATAGAATGGAGGTGTGTGAAGTCAGAATGGAGGTGTGTGAAGTCATAGATGGAGTTGTGTGAAGTCATAGTATGGAGGTGTGTGAAATCATAGAATGGAGTTTTGTGAACTCACAGAATGGAGCTGTGTGAATTCAGAATGGAGGTGTGTGAAGTCATAGAATGGAGGTGTGTGAAGTCAGAATGGAGGTGTGTGAACTCATAGAATGTAGGTGTGTGAAGTCACAGAATGGAAGTGTGTGAAGTCATAGAATGGAGGTGTGTGAAGTCACAGAATGGAGGTGTGTGAAGTCATAGAATGGAGGTATGTGAAGTCACAGAATGGAGGTGTGTAAAGTCATAGAATGGAGATGTGTGAAGTTATAGAATGGATGTTTGTAATGTAATAATATAGGTGTGTGAAGTCATAGAATGGAGGTGTGTGACGTCCAAGAATGAAGGTGTGCAAAGTCATAGAATGGAGCTGTGCGAAGTCAGAATGAAGGTGTGTGAAGTCACAGAATGGAGGTGTGTCAACTCAGAATTTAGGTGTGTGAAGTCAAAGAATGGAGGTGTGTGAAGTCATAGAATGCAGGTGTGTGAAGTCATAGAATGGAGGTGTGTGAAGTCAGAATGGAGGTGTGTGAAGTCACAGAATTCAGGTGTGTGAACACAGAATGGAGGTGTGTGAAGTCATAGAATGTAAGTATGTGAAGTCATAGAATGGAGGTGTGTGAAGTCACAGAATTGAGGTGTTTGAAGTCATATATTAGAGGTGTGTGAAGTCAAAATGGATGTGTGAAGTCATAGAATGGAGGTGTGTGAAATCATAGAATGAGGGTGTGTGAGGTCATAGAATGGAGGTGTGTGAAGTCACAGAATGGAGGTGTGTGAACTCAGAATGGAGGTGTGTGAAGTCACAGAATGGAGGTTTGTGAAGTCATAGAATGGAGGTGTGTGAGGTCATAGAATGGATGTTTCTGAAGGAAAAATGAAGGTGTGTGAAGTCATAGAATGGAGGTGTGTGAAGTCACAGAATGGAGGTGTGTGAAGTCAGAATGGAGGTGTGTAGTCATAGATTGGAGGTGGTTGACGTCACAGAAAGGAGGTTTGGGAAGTTATAGAATAGAGGACTGTGAAGTCATAGAGTGCAGGTGAGTGAAGTCACAGATTCGAGGTCTGTGAAGCCATAGAATGGAGGTGTGTGATGTCAGAATTGAGGTGTGCGAAGTCATACAATAGAGGTGTGTGAAGTCAGAATGGAGGTGTGTGAAGTCATAGATGGAGTTGTGTGAAGTCATAGTATGGAGGTGTGTGAAATCATAGAATGGAGTTTTGTGAAGTCACAGAATTGAGCTGTGTGAATTCAGAATGGAGGTGTGTGAAGTAATAGAATGGAGGTGTGTGAAGTCAGAATGGAGGTGTGTGAACTCATAGAATGGAGGTGTGTGACGTCACAATGGAAGTGTGTGAAATCATAGAATAGAGGTGTGTGAAGTCACAGAATGGAGGTGGGTGAAGTCACAGAATGGAGGTTTGTGAAGTCAGAGAATGGAGGTATATGAAGTCAAATTGGAGGGGTGTGAAGTCGGAGAATGGAGGTGTGTGAAGTCACAGAATGGAGGTGGGTGAAGTCACAGAATGGAGATGTGTGAAGTCATAGAGTGGAAGTGTGTGAAGTCATAGAATTGAGGTGTGTGAAGTCAGAATGGAACTGTGTAAAGTCAACGAATGGAGGTGTGTGAACTCCGAATGGAGGTGTGTGAAGTCACAGAATGGAGGTTTGCGAAGTCATAGAATGGAGGTGTGTGAAGACAAAATTGTGGTGTGTGAACTCATAGAATGGAAGTGTGTGAACTAATAGAATGGAGGTGTGTGAAGTCGTGGAATGGAGGTGTGTGAAGTCAAAGAATGGAGGTGTGTGAAGTCAAACAATGGTGGTGTGTGAAGTCACATAATGGAGGTGTGTGAAGTCACAGAATGGAAGTGTGTGAAGTCAAAACGGAGGTGTGTGAACTCAAAGAATGGAGGTGTGTGAAGTCACAGAATGGAGGTGTGTGAAATCAAAATGGTGGTGTGTGAAGTCACAAATGGAGGTGTGTGAAGTCACAGAATGTAGGTGTGTGAAGTCAAAATGGAGGTGTGTGAAGTCAAAGAATGGAGGTGTGTGAACTCATAGAATGGAGGTGTGTGAAGTCATGGAATGGAGGTTCGTGAAATCAAACATTGGAAGTGTGGGAAGTTACAGAAAGAAGATGAGTGAAGTCATAGAATGGAGGTGTGTGAAATCAGAATGCAGGTGTGGGAAGTCATAGAATGGAGGTGTGTGAAGTCATAGAATGGAGGTGTGTGATGTCACAGAATGGAGGTTTGTGAAGTCAGAATGGAGGTGTGAAGTCATACAATGGAGGTGGGTGAAGTCATAGAATGGAATTGTGTGAAGTCATAGAATGGAGGTGTGTGGAGTCACAGAATGGAGGGTATGAGGTCATAGAATGGAGGTGTGTGAGGTGACAGAATTGAGGTGTTTGAAGACATATATTGGAGGTGTCTGAAGTCAAAATGGATGTGTGAAGTCATAGAATGGAGGTGTGTGAAATCATAGAATGAGGGTGTGTGAGGTCATAGAATGGAGGTGTGTGAAGTCACCGAATGGAGGTGTTTGAAGTCATAAAATGGAGGTGGGTGAAGTCATAGAAAGGAGGTGTGGGAAGTCATAGAATGGTGGAGTGAGAAGTCATAGAGTGAAGGTGAGTGAAGTCACATATTCGAGGTCTCTGAAGTCATAGAATGGAGGTGTGTGAAGTCAGAATGGAGGTGTGTGAAGACATAGAATGGAGGTGTGTGAAGTCACAGAATGGAGGTGTGAGAAGTCAAAATGGAGGTGTGTGACTTCATAAAATGGAGGTGTGTGAAGTCATAGAATGGAGGTGTGTGAAATCATAGAATGGAGGTTTGTGAAGTTACAGAATGGAGGTGTGTGAACTCAGAATGGAGGTGTGTGAAGTCACAGAATGGAGGTGTGTGAAGTCATAGCATGGAGGTATGTGAAATTATAGAATGGAAGTGTGTGAAGTCATAGAGTGGAGGTGTTTGAAATCACAGAATTGAGGTGTTTGAAGTCATATATTAGAGGTGTGTGAAGTCAAAATGGATGTTTGAAGTCATAGAATGGAGTTCTGTGAAATCATAGAATGAGGGTGTGTGAGGTCATAGAATGGAGGTGTGTGAAGTTATAAAATGGAGGTGTGTGAAGTCATAGAATGGAAGTGTGTGAGGTCACACAATGGAGGTGTGTGAAGTCACAGAATGAAGGTGTGTGTTGTCACAGAATGGAGGTGTGTGAACTCAGAATGGAGGTTTGTGAAGTCACAGAATGGAGGTGTGTGAAGTCATAGAATGGAAGTTTGTGAAGTCATAGAATGGAGGTGTGTGAAGTCAGAATGGAGATGTGTGACGTCACCGAATGGAGTTTTGTCAACTCAGAATGGAGGTGTGTGAAATCACAGAATGGAGGTTTGTGAAGTCATAGAATGGAGGTGTGTGAAGTCATAGAATGGATGTTTCTGAAGGAAAAATGAAGGTGTGTGAAGTCACAGAATGGAGGTGTGTGAAGTCAGAGAATGGAGGTGTGTGAAGTCAGAATGGAGGTGGGTAGTCATAGATTGGAGGTGGTTGACGTCACAGAAAGGAGGTGTGGTAGGTCATAGAATGGAGGAGTGTGAAGTCATAGAGTGCAGGTGAGTGAAGTCACAGATTTGAGGTCTGTGAAGTCATAGAATGGAGGTGTGTGATGTCAGAATGGAGGTGTGTGAAGTCATAGAATAGAGGTGTGTGATGTCAGAATGGAGGTGTGTGAAGTCATAGATGGAGTTGTGTCAAGTCATAGTATGGAGGTGTGTGAAACCATAGAACGGAGTTTTGTGAAGTCACAGAATGCGGCTGTGTGAATTCAGAATGGAGGTGTGTGAAGTCATAGAATGGAGGTGTGTGAAATCATACAATGAGGGTGTGTGAGGTCATAGAATTGAGGTGTGTGAAGTCACAGAATGGAGGTGTGTGAAGTGATAAAATGGAGGTGGGTGAAGTCATAGAAAGGAGGTGTGGGAAGTCATAGAATGGAGGAGTGTGAAGTCATAGAGTGGAGGTGATTGAAGTCACATTTTCGAGGTCTGTGAAGTCATAGAATGGAGGTGTGTGAAGTCAGAATGGAGGTGTGTGAAGTCATAGAATGGAGGTGTGTGAACTCATAGAATGGAGGTGTGTGACGTCACAATTGAAGTGTGTGAAGTCATAGAATGGAGGTGTGTGAAGTCACAGAATGGAGGTGTGTAAAGTCATAGAATGGAGGTATGTGAAGTTATAGAATGGATGTTTGTAAAGTAAGAATGGAGGTGTGTGAAGTCCTAGAAGGGAGCTGTGTGAAGTCAGAATGGAGGTGTGTGAAGTCACAGAATGGAGGTGTGTGATGTCATAGAATGGAGGTGTGTGAAGTCATAGAATGGAGGTATGTGAAGTCACAGAATGGAGGTGTGTAAAGTCATAGAATGGAGGTGTATGAAGTCACAGAATGGAGGTTTGCGAAGTCATAGAATGGAGGTGTGTGAAGACAAAATTGTGGTGTGTGAACTCATAGAATGGATGTGTGTGAACTAATAGAATAGAGGTGTGTGAAGTCGTGGAATGGAGGTGTGTGAAGTCAAAGAATGGAGGTGTGTGAAGTCAAACAATGGTGGTGTGTAAAGTCACAGAATGGAGGTGTGTGAAGTCACAGAATGGAAGTGTGTGAAGGCAAAACGGAGGTGTGTGAACTCAAAGAAGGGAGGTGTGTGAAGTCACAGAATGGAGGTGTGTGAAATCAAAATGGTGGTGTGTGAAGTCACAAATGGAGGTGTGTGAAGTCACAGAATGTAGGTGTGTGAAGTCAAAATGGAGGTGCGTGAAGTCAAAGAATGGAGGTGTGTGAACTCATAGAATGGAGGTGTGTGAAGTCATGGAATGGAGGTTTGTGAAGTCAAACATTGAAAGTGTGGGAAGTTACAGAAAAAAGATGTGTGAAGTCATAGAATGGAGGTGTGTGAAATCAGAATGCGGTGTGTGAAGTCATAGAATGGAAGTGTGTGAAGTCATAGAATGGAGGTGTGTGATGTCACAGAATGGAGGTGTGTGAACTCACAATGGAGGTGTGTAAAGTCACAGAATGGAGGTGGGTGAAGTCATAGATGGAATTGTGTGAAGTCATGGAATGCAGGTGTGTGAAGTCACAGAATGGAGATGTGTGACATCACAGAATGGAGGAGTGTGAACTGACAATGGAGGTGTGTAAAGTCACAGAATGGAGGTGTGTGAAGTCATAGAATGAAAGTGTGTGAAGTCATAGAATGGAGGTGTGTGGAGTCACAGAATGGAGGGTATGAGGTCATAGAATGGAGGTGTGTGAAGTGACAGAATTGAGGTGTTTGAAGTCATATATTGGAGGTGTGTGAAGTCAAAACGGATGTGTGAAGTCATAGAATGGAGGTTTGTGAAATCATAGATTGAGGGTGTGTGAGGTCATAGAATGGAGGTGTGTGAATTCACAGAATGGAGGCGGGTGAAGTCATAAAATGGAGGTGGGTGAAGTCATAGAAAGGTGGTGTGGGAAGTGATAGAATGGAGGAGTGTGAAGTCATAGAGTGGAGGTGTGTGAAGTCAGAATGGAGGTGTGTGAAGTCAGAATGGAGGTGAGTGAAATCATAGAATGGAGGTGTGTGAAGCCACAATGCAGGTGTGTGAACTCATGGAATGAAGGTGTGTGAAGTAAAATTACAGGTGTGTGAAGTCATAGAATGGAGGTGTGTGAAGTCATAGAATGGAGGTGTGTGAAGTCACAGAATGGAGGTGTGTGAAGTCATAGAATGGAGGTGTGTGAATTCACAGAATGGAGGTGTGTGAAGTCATAGAATGGAGGTGTGTGAAGTCATAGAATGGAGGTGTGTGAAGTCATAGAATGGAGGACTGTGGACTCAGAATGGAGGTTTGTGAAGGCATAGAATGGAGGTGTGTGAAGTCACAGAATGGAGGTGTGTGAAGTCATAGAATGGAGGTGTGTGAAGTGAAACAATAGAGGTGTGTGAAGTCAGAATGGAGGTGTGTGAAATCATAGAATGGAGGTGTGTGAACTCATGGAATGAAGGTGTGTGAAGTAAAATCGCAGGTGTGTGAAGTCATAGAATGGAGGTGTGTGAAGTCATAGAATGGAGGTGTGTGAAGTCACAGAATGGAGGTGTGTGAAGTCATCGAATGGAGGTGTGTGAAGTCACAGAATGGAGGTGTGTGAAGACATAGAATGGAGGTGTGTGAAGTCATAAAATGGAGGTGTGTGAAGTCATAGAATGGAGGACTGTGAACTCAGAATGGAGGTTTGTGAAGTCATAGAATGGAGGTGTGTGAAGTCACAGAATGGAGGTGTGTGAAGTCATAGAATGTAGGTGTGTGAAGTCATGGAATGGAGGTAAGTGAAGTCAAAGAATGGAGGTGTGTGAAGTGAAACAATAGAGGTGTGTGAAGTCACAGAATGGAGGTGTGTGAAGTCACAGAATGGAGGTGTGTGAAGTCAAAAAGGTGGTGTGTGAAGTCACAGAATGGTTGTGTGTGAAGTCATGGAATGGAGGTGTGTGAAATCATAGAATGGAGGTGTGTGAAGTCAGAATGGAGGTGTGTGAAGTCACAGAATTGAGGTGTGTAAAGTCACAGAATGGAGGTGTGTGAAGTCAGAATGAAGGTGTGTGAAGTCACAGAATGGAGGTGTGTGAAATCACAGAATGGATGTTTGTGAAGTAAGAATGAAAGTGTTTGAAGTCATAGAGTGGAGGTGTGTGAAGTCACAGAATGGAGGTGTGTGAAGTCATAGAATGGAAGTGTGTGAAGTCAAAACGGAGGTGTGTTAAGTCACAGAATGGAGGTGTGTGAAGTCACAGAATGGAGGTGTGTGAAGTCAAAAAGGTGGTGTGTGAAGTCACAGAATGGAGGTGTGTGAAGTCATAGAATGGAGGTGTGTGAAATCATAGAATGGAGGTGTGTGAAGTCAGAATGGAGGTGTGTGAAGTCACAGAATTGAGGTGTGTGAAGTCACAGAATTGAGGTGTGTGAAGTCAGAATGAAGGTGTGTGAAGTCACAGAATGGAGGTGTGTGAAATCACAGAATGGATGTTTGTGAAGTAAAAATGAAGGTGTTTGAAGTCATAGAGTGGAGGTGTGTGAAGTCAGAGAATGGAGGTGTGTGAAGTCATAGAATGGAGGTGTGTGACTTCATAGAATGGAGGTGTGTGAAGTCACAGAATGGAGGTTTGTGTACTCCAAATGGCGGTGTTCGAAATCAAAGAATGGAGGTGTGTGAAGTCATAGAATGGAAGTGTGTGAACTCATAGAATGGAGGTGTGTGAAGTCAGAATGGACATGTGTGAAGTCACAGAATTGAGGTGTTTGAACCCAGAATGGAGGTGTGTGAAGTCACAGAATGGAGGTTTGTGAAGTCATACAATGGAGGTGTGTGAAGTCATAGAATGGAGGTGTGTGAAGTCAAAATGGAGGTGTGTGAACTCATAGAATGGAGGTGTGTGAACTCATAGAATTGAGGTGTGTAAAGTCATGGAATGGAGGTGTGTGAAGTCCAAGAATGGAGGTGTGTGAAGTCAAAGAATGGAGGTGTGTGAACTCACAGAATGGAGGTTGCCGGGGCCAACCGGCGGCAAACCAGGGTTCACAGATTGGGGTTCCTGAAATCGGGGGCAAGGACTAGCAAGAAAGAGAAGAGAGACAGACACAGCGGGTCCGGGATGTCCGCAGTCCAGGTAAAGACTGCCGAGACTGCCTGTTTATTTTCCACTCCCCCTTCTTCCCTCCTCCTGACCCAGGAACCTCCAGGTGGTACATTCATATGGTAATTCTCAGGTCATTTACATAGAATAGGGCCAGAAAGCAATAAGACAATAAAGCCATCGTCTGATGCAAGCCAAGGTACAGATTGATTCCACTCTGGCTCACAACAGGATTTGTGTGAAGTCACAGAATTGAAGTGTGTGAAGTCAAAATGGAGGTGTGTGAAGTCACAGAATGCAGGTCTGTGAAGACACAGAATTGAGGTGTGTGAAGTCAGAATGGAGGTGTGTGAAGTCAGAATGGAGGTGTGTGAAGTCAGAGAATGGAGCTGTGTGAAGTCATAGAATGGAGGTGTGTGAAAACATAGAATGGAGGTGTGTGAAGTCAGAATGGAGGTGTGTGAAGTCACAGAATGGATGTTTGTGAAGTAAGAATGAAGGTGTTTGAAATCATAGAATGGAGGTGTGTGACGTCACAGAATGGAGGTGTGTGAAGTTATAGAATGGAGGTGTGTGAAGTCATAGAATTGAGGTGTGTGAATCATACAATGAAGGTGTGTGAAGTCAGAATGGAGGTGTGTGAAGTCACAGAATGGAGGTGTGTGAACTCAGAATGGAGGTGTGTGAAGTCATAGATGGAGGTGTGTGAAGACATAATATGGAGGTGTGTGGAATCATAGAATGGAGTTTTGTGCAGTCACAGAATGGAGCTGTGTGAAGTCAGAATGGAGTTGTGTGAACTCATAGAATGGAGGTGTGTGAAGTCACAATGGAGGTGTGTGAAATCTTAGAATGGAGGTGTGTGAAGTCAAAAAATGGAGGTGTGTGAAGTCATAGAATGGAGGTGTGTGAAGGCATAGAATGGATTTTTGTGAAATAAGAATGAAGGTATGTGAAGTCATACAATGGAGGTGTGTGACGTCACAGAATGGAGTTGTGTGAAGTCATAGAATGGAGCTGTGTGAATTCAGAATGGAGGTGTGTGAAGCCACAGAATGGAGGTGTGTCAACTCAGAATGGAGGTGTGTGAAATCACAGAATGCATGTGTGTGAAGTCATAGAATGGAGGTGTGTGAAGCCATAGAATGGAGGTGTGTGAAGTCAGAATGGAGGTGTGTGAAGTCACAGAATTGAGGTGTGTTAACACAGAATGCCGGTGTGTGAATCACAGAATGGAGGTGTGTGAAATCATAGAATGGAGGTGTGTGAAGTCATAGAATGGAGGTGTGTGAAGTCACAGAATGGAGGTGTGTGAAGTCACACAATGGAGGTGTGTGAAGTCTCGAATGGAGGTGTGCGGTCATAGAAGGGAGGTGGGTGAAGTCATAGAAAGGAGGTGTGGGAAGTCATAGAATGGAGGAGTGTGAAGTCATACAGTGGAGGTGACTGAAGACACAGTTTCGAGGTCTGTGAAATCATAGAATGGAGGTGTGTAAAGTCAGAATGGAGGTGTGTGAAGTCATAGAAGGGAGATTTGTGAATTCATAGAATGGAGGTGTCTGACGTCACAATTGAAGTGTGTGAAGTCATAAAATGGAGGTGTGTGAAGTCACAGAATGGAGGTGTGTGAAGTCATACAATGGAGGTGTGTGAAGTCAGAATGGAGGTGTGTGAAGTCATAGAATGGAGGTATGTGAAGTCATAGAATGGAGGTGTGTGAAGTCAGAATGGAGGTGTGTATAGTCACAGAATTGAGGTGTGTGAAGTCACAGAATGGATGTGTGTGAAGTCAGAATGAAGGTGTGTGAAGTCACAGAATGGAGGTGTGTGAAGTCACAGAATGGATGTTTGTGAAGTAAGAATGAAGGTGTTTGAAGTCATAGAGTGTAGTTGTGTGAAGTCACAGAATGGAGGTGTGTGAAGTCATAGAATGGAGGTGTGTGAAGTCATAGAATGGAGGTGTGTGAAGTCAAAATGGAGTTGTGTGAAGTCATAGAATGGTGGTTTTTGATGTCAACGAATGGAGGTCTGTGAAGTCATAGAATGCAGGTGTGTGAAGTCAGATTGGAGGTGTGTGAAATCACAGAATGGAGGATTGTCAACTCATAAATGAGGTGTGTGAAGTCATAGAATGGAGGTGTGTGAAGTCATAGAATGGAAGTGTGTGAAATCATAGAATGGAGGTGTGTGAAGTCACAGAATTGAGGTGTGTGAAGTCATAGAATGGAGGTGTGTGAAGTCAGAGAATGGATGTTTCTGAAGTAAGAATGAAGGTGTGTGAAGTCATAGAATGGAGGTGTGTGAAGTCAAATTGGAGGTGTGTGAACTCATAGAATGGAGGTGTGTGAACTCATAGAATTGAGGTTTGTGAAGTCATGGAATGGAGGTGTGTGATGTCAAAGAATGGAGGTGTGTGAAGTGAAACAATAGAGGTGTGTGAAGTCACAGAATGGAGATGTGTGAAGTCAAAGATTGGAAGTGTGTGAAGTCAAAACGGAGGTGTGTGAAGTCACAGAATGGAGGTGTGTGAAGTCACAGAATGGATGTGTGTGAAGTCAAAAAAGTGGTGTGTGAAGTCACAGAATGGAGGTGTGTGAATTTATAGAATGGAGCTGTGTGAAGTCAGAATGGAGATGTGTGAAGTCAGAATGGAGGGGTGTGAAGTCAGAATGGAGGTGTGTGAACTCACAGAATGCAGGTGTGTGAAGTCATAGAATGGAGGTGTGTGAAGTCAAATTGGAGGTGTGTGAAGACAGAATGAAGGTGTGTGAAGTCACAGAAAGGAGGTGTGTGAAGTCACAGAATGGATGTTTGTGAAGTCATAAATTGAAGGTGTGTGAAGTCAGAATGGAGGTGTGTGAAGTCATAGAATGGAGGTGTGTGAACTGAGAATGGAGTTGTGTGAAGTCATAGATGGAGGTGTGTGAAGTCATAGTATGGAGGTGTGTGAAATCACAGAATGGAGTTTTGTGAAGTCACAGAATGGAGCTGTGTGAAGTCATAACGGAGGTGTGTGAAGTCATAGAATGGAGGTGTGTGAAGTCAGAATGGAGGGGTGTGAAGTCAGAATGGAGGTGTGTGAAGTCACAGAATGGAGGTGTGTGAAGTCATAGAATGGAGGTGTGTGAAGTCATAGAATGGAGGTGTGTGAAGTCATAAAATGGATGTGTGTGAACTCATAGAATGGAGGTGTGTGAAGTCAAAATGGAGTTGTGTGAAGTCATAGAATGGTGGTTTTTGATGTCAACGAATGGAGGTGTGTGAAGTCATGGAATGGCGGTGTGTGAAGTCAAAGAATGGAGGTGTGTGAAGTGAAACAATAGAGGTGTGTGAAGTCACAGAATGGAGGTGTGTGAAGTCAAAGATTGGAAGTGTGTGAAGTCAAAACGGAGGTGTGTGAAGTCACAGAATGGAGGTGTGTGAAGTCACAGAATGGATGTGTGTGAAGTCAAAAAAGTGGTGTGTGAAGTCACAGAATGGAGGTGTGTGAATTTATAGAATGGAGCTGTGTGAAGTCAGAATGGAGGTGTGTGAAGTCAGAATGGAGGGGTGTGAAGTCAGAATGGAGGTGTGTGAAGTCACAGAATGGAGGTGTGTGAAGTCATAGAATGGAGGTGTGTGAAATCATAGAATGGAGGTGTGTGAAGTCAGAATGGAGGTATGTCAAGTCACAGAATTGAGGTGTGTGAAGTCAGAGAATGGAGGTGTGTGAAGACAGAATGAAGGTGTGTGAAGTCACAGAAAGGAGGTGTGTGAAGTCACAGAATGGATGTTTGTGAAGTCATAAAATGAAGGTGTGTGAAGTCAGAATGGAGGTGTGTGAAGTCATAGAATGGAGGTGTGTGAACTCAGAATGGAGTTGTGTGAAGTCATAGATGGAGGTGTGTGAAGTCATAGTATGGAGGTGTGTCAAATCACAGAATGGAGTTTTGTGAAGTCACAGAATGGAGCTGTGTGAAGTCATAACGGAGGTGTGTGAAGTCATAGAATGGAGGTGTGTGAAGTCAGAATGGAGGTGTGTGAACTCATAGTGTGGAGGTGTGTGAAGTCAAAATGGAGGTGTGTGAAGTCATAGAATTTAGGTGTGTGAAGTCACAAAATGGAGGTGTGTGAAGTCATAGAATGGAGGTGTGTGAAGTCATAGAATGGAGGTGTGTGAAGTCAGAATGGAGGTGTGTATAGTCACAGAATTGAGGTGTGTGAAGTCACAGAATGGATGTGTGTGAAGTCAGAATGAAGGTGTGTGAAGTCACAGAATGGAGGTGTGTGAAGTCACAGAATGGATGTTTGTGAAGTAAGAATGAAGGTGTTTGAAGTCATACAGTGTAGTTGTGTGAAGTCACAGAATGGAGGTGTGTGAAGTCATAGAATGGAGGTGTGTGAAGTCATAGAATGGAGGTGTGTGAAGTCAAAATGGAGTTGTGTGAAGTCATAGAATGGTGGATTTTGATGTCAACGAATGGAGGTGTGTGAAGTCATAGAATGGAGGTGTGTGAAGTCATAGAATTGAGGTGTGTGAAGTCATAGAATGGAGGTGTGTGAAGTCATAAAATGGAGGTGTGTGAACTCATAGAATTGAGGTGTGTGAAGTCAAAATGGTGTTGTGTGAAGTCATAGAATGGTGGTTTTTGATGTCAACGAATGGAGGTGTGTGAAGTCATAGAATGGAGGTGTGTGAAGTCATAGAATTGAGGTGTGTGAAGTCATAGAATGGAGGTGTGTGAAGTCATAGAATGGAGTTGTGTGAAGTCATAGCATGGAAGTGTGTGAAATCATAGAATGGAGGTGTGTGAAGTCACAGAATTGAGGTGTGTGAAGTCATAGAATGGAGGTGTGTGAAGTCAGAGAAGGGATGTTTCTGAAGTAAGAATGAAGGTGTGTGAAGTCATAGAATGGAGGTGTGTGAAGTCAAATTGGAGGTGTGTGAACTCATAGAATGGAGGTGTGTGAACTCATAGAATGGAGGTTTGTGAAGTCATGGAATGGCGGTGTGTGAAGTCAAAGAATGGAGGTGTGTGAAGTGAAACAATAGAGGTGTGTGAAGTCACAGAATGGAGGTGTGTGAAGTCAAAGATTGGAAGTGTGTGAAGTCAAAACGGAGGTGTGTGAAGTAACAGAATGGAGGTGTGTGAAGTCACAGAATGGATGTGTGTGAAGTCAAAAAAGTGGTGTGTGAAGTCACAGAATGGAGGTGTGTGAATTTATAGAATGTAGCTGTGTGAAGTCAGAATGGAGGTGTGTGAAGTCAGAATGGAGGGGTGTGAAGTCAGAATGGAGGTGTGTGAACTCACAGAATGGGGGTGTGTGAAGTCATAGAATGGAGGTGTGTGAAGTCAAATTGGAGGTGTGTGAACTCATAGAATGGAGGTTTGTGAAGTCATGGAATGGCGGTGTGTGAAGTCAAAGAATGGACGTGTGTGAAGTGAAACAAAAGAGGTGTGTGAAGTCACAGAATGGAGGTGTGTGAAGTCACAGATTGGAAGTGTGTGAAGTCAAAACGGAGGTGTGTGAAGTCACAGAATGGAGGTGTGTGAAGTCACAGAATGGATGTGTGTGAAGTCAAAAAAGTGGTGTGTGAAGTCACAGAATGGAGGTGTGTGAATTTATAGAATGGAGCTGTGTGAAGTCAGAATGGAGGTGTGTGAAGTCAGAATGGAGGGGTGTGAAGTCAGAATGGAGGTGTGTGAAGTCACAGAATGGAGGTGTGTGAAGTCATAGAATGGAGGTGTGTGAAATCATAGAATGGAGGTGTGCGAAGTCAGAATGGAGGTATGTCAAGTCACAGAATTGAGGTGTGTGAAGTCAGAGAATGGAGGTGTGTGAAGACAGAATGAAGGTGTGTGAAGTCACAGAAAGGAGGTGTGTGAAGTCACAGAATGGATGTTTGTGAAGTCATAAATTGAAGGTGTGTGAAGTCAGAATGGAGGTGTGTGAAGTCATAGAATGGAGGTGTGTGAACTCAGAATGGAGTTGTGTGAAGTCATAGATGGAGGTGTGTGAAGTCATATTATGGAGGTGTGTGAAATCACAGAATGGAGTTTTGTGAAGTCACAGAATGGAGCTGTGTGAAGTCATAACGGAGGTGTGTGAAGTCATAGAATGGAGGTGTGTGAAGTGAGAATGGAGGTGTGTGAACTCATAGAATGGAGGTGTGTGAAGTCAAAATGGAGGTGTGTGAAGTCATAGAATTTGGGTGTGTGAAGTCACAAAATGGAGGTGTGTGAAGTCATAGAATGGAGGTGTGTGAAGTCATAGAATGGAGGTGTGTTAAGTCAGAATGGAGGTGTGTATAGTCACAGAATTGAGGTGTGTGAAGTCACAGAATGGATGTGTGTGAAGTCAGAATGAAGGTGTGTGAAATCACAGAATGGAGGTGTGTGAAGTCACAGAATGGATGTTTGTGAAGTAAGAATGAAGGTGTTTGATGTCATAGAGTGTAGTTGTGTGAAGTCACAGAATGGAGGTGTGTGAAGTCATAGAATGGAGGTGTGTGAAGTCATAAAATGGATGTGTTAACTCATAGAATGGAGGTGTGTGAAGTCAAAATGGAGTTGTGTGAAGTCATAGAATGGTGGTTTTTGATGTCAACGAATGGAGGTGTGTGAAGTCATAGAATGGAGGTGTGTGAAGTCATAGAATGGAGGTGTGTGAAGTCATAGAATAGAGGTGTGTGAAGTCATAGAATAGAGGTGTGTGAAGTCATAAAATGGCGGTGTGTGAACTCATAGAATGGAGGTGTGTGAAGTCAAAATGGACTTGTGTGAAGTCATAGAATGGTGGTTTTTGATGTCAACGAATGGAGGTGTGTGAAGTCACAGAATGGAGGTGTGTGAAGTCATAGAATGGAGGTGTGTGAAGTCATAGAATTGAGGTTTGTGAAGTTATAGAATGGAGGTGTGTGGAGTCACAGAATGGACGTGTGTGAAGTCAGAATGGAGGTGTGTGAACTCATAGACTGAGGTGGGTGAAGTCATAGAAAGGAGGTGTGGGAAATCATAGAATGGAGGAGTGTGAAGTCATAGAGTGGAGGTGAGTGAAGTCACAGATTCGAGGTCTGTGATGTCATAGAATGGAGGTGTGTGAAGTCAGAATGGTGGTGTGTGAAATCATAGAATGGAGATGTGTGAACACATAGAATGGAGTTGTGTGACGTCACAATGGAAGTGTGTGAAGTCATAGAATGGAGGTGTCAGAAGTCACAGAATGGAGGTTTGTGAAGTCATAAAATGAAGGTGTGTGAAGTCAGAATGAAGGTGTGTGAAGTCACAGAATGGAGGTGTGTGAACTCAGAAAGGAGGTGTGTGAAGTCATACATGGAGGTGTGTGAAGTCATAGTATGGTGGTGTGTGAAATCACAGAATGGAGTTTTGTGAAGTCACAGAATGGAGCTGTGTGAAGTCATAGAATGGAGGTGTGTGAAGTCAGAATGGAGGTGTGTGAACTCATAGAATGGAGGTGTGTGAAGTCACAATGGAGGTGTGTGAATTCATAGAATGGAGGTGTGTGAAGTCACAAAATGGAGGTGTGTGAAATCACAGAATGGAGGTGTGTGAAGTCATAGAATGGAGGTGTGTGAAGTCAGAATGAAGGTGTGTGAAGTCACAGAATGGAGGTGTGTGATGTCACAGAATGGAGGTGTGTGAAGTCAGAATGAAGGTGTGTGATGTCACAGAATGGAGGTGTGTGAAATCATAGAATAGAAGTGTGTGAAGTCATAGAAAGGAGGTGTGTGAAATCAGAATGGAGGTGTGTGAAGTCACAGAATGGAGGTTTGTGAAGTCATAGAATGGAGGTGTGTGAAGTCAGAGAATGTATGTTTCTGAAGTAAGAATGAAGGTGTATGAAGTCATAGAATGGAGGTGTGTGAAGTCAAATTGGAGGTGTGTGAACTCATAGAATGGAGGTGTGTGAACTCATAGAATGGAGGTTTGTCAAGTCATGGAATGGAGGTGTGTGAAGTCAAAGAATGGAGGTGTGTGAAGTGAAATAATAGAGGTGTGTGAAGTCACCGAATGGAGGTGTGTGAAGTCACAGATTGGAAGTGTTTGAAGTCAAAACAGAGGTGTGTGAAGTCATAGAATGGAGGTGTGTGAAGTCACAGAATGGAGGTGTGTGAAGTCAAAAAGCTGGTGTGTGAAGTCACAGAATGGAGGTGTGTGAAGTCATAGAATGGAGCTGTGTGAAGTCAGAATGGAGGTGTGTGAAGTCAGAATGGACGGGTGTGAAGTTAGAATGGAGGTGTGTGAAGTCACAGAATGCAGATTTGTGAAGTCATAGAATGGAGGTGTGTGAAATCATAGAATGGAGGTGTGTGAAGTCAGAATGGAGGTTTGTCAAGTCACAGAATTGAGGTGTGTGAAGTCAGAGAATGGAGGTGTGTGAAGTCAGAATGAAGGTGTGTGAAGTCACAGAGAGGAGGTGTGTGAAGTCAAACAATGGATGTTTGTGAATTAAGAATGAAGGTGTTTGAAGTCATAGAATGGAGGTGTGTGAAATCACAGAATGGAGGTGGGTGAAGTCATAGAATGGAGGTGTGTGAAGTCATAGACTGAGGTGGGTGAAGTCATAGAAAGGAGGTGTGGGAAGTCATAGAATGGAGGAGTGTGAAGTCATAGAGTGGAGGTGAGTGAAGTCACAGATTCGAGGTCTGTGATGTCATAGAATGGAGATGGGTGAAGTCAGAATGGAGGTGTGTGAAATCATAGAATGGAGATGTGTGAACTCATAGAATGGAGTTGTGTGACGTCACAATGGAAGTGTGTGAAGTCATAGAATGGAGGTGTGAGAAGTCACAGAAGGGAGGTGTGTGAACTCAGAATGGAGGTGTGTGAAGTCATAGATGGAGGTGTGTGAAGTCATAGTATGGAGGTGTGTGAAATCACAGAATGGAATTTTGTGAAGTGACAGAATGGAGCTGTGTGAAGTCAGAACGGAGGTGTGTGAAGTCATAGAATGGAGGTGTGTGAAGTCAGAATGGAGGTTTGTGAACTCATAGAATGGAGGTGTGTGAAGTCACAATGGAGGTGGGTGAAGTCATAGAATGGAGGTGGGTGAAGTCACAAAATGGAGGTGTGTGAAGTCATAGAATGGAGGTGTGTGAAGTCATAGAATGGAGGTGTGTGAAGTCAAAGAATGGAGGTGTGTGAACTCAAAATGGAGGTGTGTGAAGTCACACAATGGAGGTGTGTGAAGTCATAGAATGGAAGTGTGTGAACTCATAGAATGGAGGTGTGTGAAGTGAGAATGGACATATGTGAAGTCACAGAATTGAGGTGTGTGAACCCAGAATGGAGGTGTGTGAAGTCACAGAATGGAGGTTTGTGAAGTCATACAATGGCGGTGTGTGAAGTCATAGAATGGATGTTTCTAAAGTAAGAATTAAGGTGTGTGAAGTCGTAGAATGGAGGTGTGTGAAGTCAAAATGGAGGTGTGTGAACTCATAGAATGGTGGTGTGTGAACTCATAGAATGGTGGTGTATGAAGTCATGGAATGGAGGTGTGTGAAGGCACAGAATGGAGGTGTGTGAAGTCATAGAATGGAGGTGTGTGAAGTCATAAAATGGAGGTTTGTGAACTCATAGAATGGAGGTGTGTGAAGTCACAATGGAGCTGTGTGAAGTCATAGAATGGTGGTTTTTGATGTCAACGAAGGGAGGTGTGTGAAGTCATAGAATGGAGGTGTGTGAAGTCAGATTGGAGGTGTGTGAAATCACAGAGTGGAGGTGTGTCAACTCAGAAATGTGGTTTGTGAAGTCATAGAATGAAGGTGTGTGAAGTCATAGAATGGAGGTGTGTGAACTCAGAATGGAAGTGTGTGAAGTCACAGAATGGAGCTGTGTGAAGTCATAGAATGGAGGTGTGTGAAGTCATAGAATGGAAATGTGTGAAGTCATAGAATGGAGGTTTGTGAACTCAGAATGGGGGTTTGTGAAGTCATAGAATGGAGGTGTGTGAACTCAGAATGGAGGTGTGTGAAGTCACAGAATGGAGGTGTGTGAAGTCACAGAATGGAGGTGTGTGAAATCACAGAATGGAGGTGTGTGAATTCATAGAATGGAGGTGTGTGAAGTCATAGGATCGAGGTGTGTGAAGTCACAGAATGGAGGTGTGTGAAGTCACAGAATGGAGGTGTGTGAAGTCACAGAATGGAGGTGTGTGAACTCAGAATGGAGGTGTGTGAAGCCACAGAATGGAGGTGTGTGTAGTCATAGAATGGATGTGTGTGAAGTCATAGAATGGAGGTGTGTGAAGGTAGAATGGAGGTGTGTGAAGTCACAGAATGGAGGTGTGTGAACTCTGAATGGAGGTGTGTGAAGTCACAGAATGGAGGTTTGTGAAGTCATAGAATGAAGGTGTGTGAAGTCATAGAATGGAGGTGTGTGAAGTAAAATTGGAGGTGTGTGAACTCATAGAATGGAGGTGTGTGAATGTTTATGAAATTTAACAATAAGGAGCACACAAATATCAACTCCTTCGGGACACAACCAAGGCAGTACTCAGAGGAAAATTTATAGCGCTGAGTGCCTACAACAGCAAGTTGGAAAAATGGCAAACCAACTAGTTAATGTCTCACCTTAACCTCCTCGAAAAAGAGCAACAAACCAACCCTAAACCCATTAGGAGAAAGCAAATTATTAAAATCAAAGCAGAATTAAATGATTTGGAATAAAAAAAAACTATAGAAAGAATCAACCAAACAAGGAGTTGGTTCTTTGAAAGAATTAACAAAATTGACAACCCCTTAGCAAATCTTACCAAAAAAAGAAGAGAGTATATCGAAATAAATAAAATCGCAGATGAAAATGGAAATATCACGACAGAAATTACCAAGATCCACAATATCATGACGAATACTTCTCAAACCTTTACGCCAACAAATTTGAGAATCTAGAAGAAATGGATGAATTCCTAGACAATATTAACATACCCACAGTGAACCCAGAAGAGCTAACCCAACTCAACAGGATTATTTCACGCTCTGAAATAGAAATGGAAATTAGACAACTTCCACCTAAAAAGAGTCCAGGGCCAGATGGATTCACAGCTGAATTGTATAAGGTCTTCAAAGCAGAGCTCACACCAATACTCCTCAAGCTCTTCAACGAAATTGAAAATGAAGGTTCTTTACCAAACTCATTCTGTGAAGCCAGTGTATCCCTCATCCCCAAACCAGACAGAGATTCATCAAAGAAAGAGAACTATAGACCCATTTCTTTGATGAACATCGATGCAAAACTTCTCAACAAAATACTGGCCAACCGTCTACAACAACTCATCAAAAAAATTATACACTATGATCAAACTGGATTCATCACAGGGAGGCAAAGCTGGTTCAACATACACAAATCAATTAATATAATTCGACACATCAACAGGAGCAATGACAAAAATCACATGATTTTCTCAATAGATGCGGAAAAGGCATTTGACAAGATCCAAAACCCCTTTATGTTAAAAGATGTGGAGAAACTAGGAATCCATGGAACATTTCTCAATGTAATATAGGCTGTGTATGAGAAACCCACTGCTAGAATTATACTTAATGGTGAAAACCTACTTACTTACCAACTTAGGTCAGTTATCCTTATGCATACCTTTTCTTCATTACTACAATATTCTTACACTCCTGCGTTGATCCTCTTGTACCTCCCCTGACCTCTCTCATTCTTTTTTTCTATCTCTGGACCTCTGCTCGTCTTTCAACCCTTATACTGCACGGATATACACTTGATGGCTATTGAGCAATATTTTATATGTAGGTGGTTAATTATTCTCTAGGCTCAGAGGGACTTAAAGACAATAGAGATTGGATTGAGAGGCTTATTGTTTTGGGTATGAATCGCTTATCAGTGGTTGTATTAGACTGGTCTGTAAGTGCACAAAAAGAAAGAGTGATAATACCAATCAAAACTTGTGAACATGTAGTTTCTGCCAGCTACAGAGGTCTAGGTTGGTTATATCTGAAAAACTATAATCGTATTTAGTAGTAATCTTGCTCCCATTTTCAAATGGGCAGAGCAAGAAACTCAAGAAAAATGTCAAATGAAGAAACAACATCCCCCACCCAATGTAAACAGACAATGGAACAGTCACTGGCAAACCTAGAGGAGAGTCTTCCAAGTGCTACACAAATGCAATTGATAACCATCAATAATGGAAAATGTGAAAATATAAAGAAAGAGATAATGGAGGAAGCCATAGCTGAACAAGAGGAAAGCATAAACAAGGTGACAAGTGAAAAACAAGAAGCCATGAAGGAGGCCATAATAAAGCTTTTTCAAAGAAAGATGGATGAATTCATAGAATCCACAAGTAAAAACGTGATCAAACTCCAGCAAATGTCCGAGGAAAATAAAGCTACTGAGCTAACTATTCAAAAGGATATCAAGCAGATAAAGAAATCCATGCATGATCTAAAACAAGAGATGCAAGGCATCAAAAGTGAGCGATAAGAAGCAAGGGAGAGGAAAAATAAAGTAGATAGCTTTGATAGCAGGTTAGACAATGCAGAGGAGAGAATTTCCGGGGCTGAAGATAATTTAGTTATTATGGAGAAAGAAGAGAAAATGAGTCAATCCAAATCTAGGAAATATGAGAGAGCGCTTCAGGAGGTCCAAGATACAATTAGGAAGCCTAATTTAAGGCTAGTTGGTATTGAGGAGGGCGTGGAGAAAGAGGTCAATGGTATTGGAAATATACTTCAGGGAATCATCTCAGAGAATTTCCCAAATATCCAGAAGGGCAGGCCCATCCAGATACGAGAAGCTTTTAGAACCCCAAACAGACCTGACCAGAAAAGAACATCCCACCTCCACATTGTGATCCGAACTGCATCAATAGAAACGAAAGAAATGATCCTAAAGGCAGTCAGGGAAAAGGGATCAGTAACCTATAAAGGCAAACCAATCAGAAAGACCCCAGATTTCTCAGCAGAGACCATGCAAGCACGAAGTGACTGGAAGCATATATGTCATGCCCTTAAATCACATAACTACCAACCAAGAATACTGTAGCCAGCTAAGCTCTCATTCATAACTGAGGGAACAATAATTCCATTCCATTCCAGGGAAAAGCTGCAACAATATGTCGAAACAAAACCAATACTACAGAGAATTCTCAAAGATGCTCTATACATAGAAAACCAAAATAAATGCAATATAGGGAAAGAAATGGCACCTAAACAGCATACCATCTAAGGACCACAAGAACTGTCAAGGCACAGGCCCTACTAAAAGCTTTTAAAAATGGTAGGAACTAATAAATATCTCTCAATCCTAACTCTCAATATCAATGGACTTAACTCTCCAATTAAATGGCATAGGCTGTCTAGTTGGATCGAAAAGCAAGAGCCATCGTTCTGCTGTCTTCAAGAGACACATCTTACCCCAAAACAATCATCTTTTGAAAGTGAGAGGTTGGAATAAACTCTATCAAGCTAACTGCCCCCATAAACAGGCTGGAGTTGCCATCCTCATATCAGATACAATAGACTTCAAACTAATATTAGTAAGAAAAGACAAAGATGGTCACTACATACTACTAAAGGGATCTTTCCTCCAGGAAGACATAACGATCCTAAATATTTACACACCCTTTTGAAGATTCTCAAAAGACTGAAGATTCTGCCAGTGTAAGTTAGATTCCGGCATTGATATTAAATAATGCAATGAGTAGGGATTTATATTTGAAATATCACTGTTGACAAAATCTAACACACATATGCTTAGTATTTGCTTTTGATTTTCCAAGAAGTTCAGTACAAGCCATCATGTGTGGCATATATCGACTGGGAGAAATGATTCAGAATATGTGACTCATTTGAACAGGAGTCAGTGAAAAGATACAGAAGCAGGATACCCATATTGTGATAATTTGTATCTTTTGTATATTTTGTGTTTGTTATTATTTCCATTTGTAGTGTACATTTCTAGGTAAAAACTTTTAAAATGTTTCCAAACAATTTGTTATTTCAACAGCAAAAAAAGACATTTATATGCCTGATAAAATTCACAGAATCCAAATTTTTCCATATTATTATTATTTTTTTGGTGGGTCATAGGTCTTGAACTCAGCCTGCGCACTATCCCTGAGCTCTTCAGCTCCAGGCTACCACCTTACCCTGGAGCCAAGCCCCACTTCCCATTTTCTAAAAGTAAATTGGAGATAAGAGTCTCAGGTCTTTTTGTGCCAGGATGGCTTTAAACCTTGTTCCTCAGATCTCAGCCTCCTGAGTAGCTAGGATTATAGAAGTGAGCCACCACCCCATCATGCTCAGCTTTCTGTTTTTTTTTTAAAACGAGCCCTTTTGCTGGAACTCGGTCTGAGCACTGTCCTTCAGCTTTCCTCAAGCCTAGAGATCTTCTACTTGAGCCACAGCACTACTTCTGGTTTTTTCTGTGTATGTGGTACTGCGGAATTGAACCTTCGTCTTCATACAAGCACTCTACAACTATGCCAAACTCCCAGCCCCTCCACATTAGTTTTTATGATAGATCTTTCCATGCATCCAGGATGGCTAGAAATCCTTCTTGAGTTTCCCAAGATCACGGAGTATTTGTGTGTCCCATCCTGTGTGGCTACATAACCATTGTTTAGGGTACAGTTCTCTCTTCATTCTACCCATCTAGAGCAATTTTCATCTTCCATGTATAATCATTAAACATTCAGCTCCTGTTCCTCTCTCCTCCATTCTCTGGAACCATCGTGCTTTTTGGCTCTAAGGGTTTGTTGATCCTTGGAAGCTCTGGAAGGGAAAACATACCGTAGCTCTTCCTTTATGACTGCTGTATTTTTAGTTTACTGTAATCAAGATTCATCTGTAAAATATAGTAAAATGTTCTTCCTTTTCAATGCATTGTTTTGCATATTTCTATCTTTTGATTATTATTAATAGTTGTGAATGCATTCTCCACATATTTGTTCCAATCTCTGCTTTCTCTTGTGTTAGGTACAAATCTAGAAATAGAAGTGTTGGACCATATTTCTATGTAATTCTATATTTAGTACTTTTTTAGCACTCTCCACGCAATTTTTGATTGTTTTATATTCCTTGCAGAACTATTCCAAAGTTCTACTTCTTCTCACTACCTTCCCAGTAATAGTTAGACTTTGAAAGTTGTTTTTTTGTATGCGTGTGTGTGTGTGTGTGTTTGCGTGTGTATGTGGATCTTTTTGTTTAAAACTATATTTATATTAACATATTTAAAGTAATGATTTCATTGTAATTTTAATTTTTCTCATGACTGTTAATATTGAACTTCTTTCTACATTTTGAACTACTATTTCTATATATTCTTTTTAGCAAATCCTCTCCAATCTCCAACTTTTTTCCCTTTTTTTGGTGGGGTAGTGGGGAAAGTCATGGGGCTTGGACCTTGGGCCGTGAGCTCTTTAGTTTAAGGCTATTGTCCTACCCTGAGTATTGCCCCTCTAGAATATGGGAAATGGCACTGTGGCTTCATAGGTAGGGTGACAGCCTTGAGTTGAAGAGCTCAGGAACAGTGCCCAAGCCCAGAGTTCAAGCCTTACAAATCCCCCAGCCAAAAAAAAGAAAAAAAATTTTCTTCCCCAAGTGATTATTATGCCAGACATAGAACATTAACATTCTGGGTGTACTTCACAGTATTATTACTTGATACCCTAAGATTTTGCAATATTCTCACAGAACCAGCATATGTCGTCATATAATGTAGTTCCTTTTCAATGGAATAATTCCATTTATAACCTAAATCTACTCCCCCGACTTATTTTTGTCGATACCACAATTGCTCTACCATAATATGCCACAAGCCATTAAACATTTTATGGTGGGTAATTGGAAAGGAGTCTCATGGAATTTTGTTCCAGGCTGGCTTTGAACCATGGTCCTCAGATCTCAGTCTCCTGAGTAGCTAGGATGACAGGCGTGAGCCACCAACACCTGGCTTGCCTTTTTATTTTTTTGTGGGTCTTGGGACTTGAACTCTGGGCCTAGGCACCATCCCTAAGCTTTTCAGGTCAATATTTCATGTAAGTCTAAACATTTAAGTAAAGGAATACAATTCCAACAAAAAAGAGAATAAAATTCCAGACATGGTGTGTTTATAACTCAGTGCTAATTACTTGATGAAAATATGCCATTCCAGAAGCTGGTGTCATTTGATGATGTAGCTGTGGATTTCAGCTGGGAGGAGTGGCAGCATCTGGACAATGCTCAGAGGACCCTGTACAGAGATGTAATGCTGGAGACCTACAGCAACCTGGTGTCCTTAGGTGAGCAAAAGTCAAATTCACTTGCAAGGCCAAGTGCCTTGTTATTTTGCAGATACGTGAATGTTTATCAAACTTTCAATACTATTTAAATGAAAGATTCCAGGCCCTGAGAAGTATCATTACTTTCTAAAGAAAACCTAAGGTAATTTTGTACTCATTCTTCAGGATACCTTCAGGATACTTTGACAACAGTTCTAAATTATGTTTCCTCTAATGGAGACGACATTCCAAACTTACACAGGAATTGTAAGTGGATAAACAATCCAGAATAGAATATATATCATTATTGGAAATAGGATCTACAAATCACTAAACAGTGAGTTTATAATGGAAACCTGGCACTAGGTGCAATGTTTCATGCCTGTAATCTTAAAATATTCAGGAGGAAGAAATCTAAGAATTCTAATTTGAAGCCAGCAATGGCATAAAAATTGCCATGAAACTCTATAACTTCAAGTAACCCCTCAAAAATGTTAGTGGAGTGTCAAGAGTTTGACTTTGTGGTTGAGTGCTTGCCTAGCATGCATGAAGACCTATGCATGTAAGTGGAGCTGGGACTCAAACTGGTATTTTTCTAGCCTTGAGCAAGACAGCTAAGTTTATGCCATACAAAATGAATCCAGAGCTGGAGAAAATTCAACCATGGAGCCAGTGGGAAATGAGAAAAAAATTTAATAGATAACTTGTGAGTACGATGTCTGCGAACTTAAAGCAATGATGACACAGCATAAGCAATAATTCTCTACTGTTTCTAATTTACAGGGCCCTGTGTTCCCAAACCTGCATTAATTGACAAGCTAGAGCACTGTGCAGAACTCTCGATAGGAAATTCCTCTGACAAGAATATCACAGGTGAGTGAATGCATCTTCATATTGATGTTGGAGCCTGAGCCCCGTTGGTAAGTTCATGTGGTGATGTACTGAGCAATAATATTCTTAGTTACCCTAAATCCTGTGTGGAACCTATGGAATTCTTTGTGAATGAATCAAGAATCATCATCTTTTCCCAATCCTATGCTTGGACTCTGGGACTGAGCATGGTCCTTGGGTTTTCTCAAGGCTAGCTCTCTACTTCTTGAGTCATAGCACCACTTCTGGCTTTTTCTTTGTATGTAGTACCAAGGAACTGAACCAGGTCTTTGTGCATGCTAGCCCAAACCCCCGGCACCAAGAATCATAGGGTGATATGATGAATTCTATGTGGCAGTAGAGTTAAAGTTAGATTTCTCTGTCGAAATCACTGAAACAAAATAAAATGAGAAAGCCATGAGCCCGTGGCTCATGCCTGTAATCCTAGCTACTTAGGAGGCTGAGAACTGAGGATCAAGGTTCAAAGACTGACCTATCACAAAAACACCTTAGACTCTTCTCTCCAATGAACCAATAGAAAATGAGAAGTGGGGTTGAGGCTAAAGACATAGGGCAGTAGCCTTGAGCTGAAGAGCTCAGGAAGAACAGCCAGGTCTAGAATTCAAGTCTCATGACTGCAAAACAAGAAAGAAAGAAAGAAAAGAAAGAAAGAAAGAAAGAAAGAAAGAAAGAAAGAAAGAAAGAAAGAAAGGAAGGAAGGAAGGAAGGAAGGAAGGAAGGAAGAAAGAAAGAAAGAAAGAAAGAAAGAAAGAAGAAAGAGGGAAGAAAGAGGGAAGGAAGGAAGGAAAGAAAGAAAGAAAGAAAGAAAGAAAGAAAGAAAGAAAGAAAGAAAGAATGATATTTCATTTCTTTAAAACTAAGACTATAAATGATTGAGCAAACAAGGAATAAGTCAGGGCATTATTCTCTGATAAGGATAATATCTTTTTGCTGGTAGGAAGAGACTGGTATTCAGAACCAGACCTTTCCACCAGAAATTGAGCCTAGTGGTAGAGTGCTTGCCTAGCATGCACAAAGACACAGGTTTGATTCCTTATTACCACATACATAGAAAAAGCCAGAAGTAATGAATTCATTGGTAGGGTTCTAGTCTTGAGAAAACCCAAGGACAGTGGTTAGGTCCTAAGTTCAAACCCAGGAATGGAAGGAAAAAAAACAACAAAGTTTCAATCAACATAAGAAAATTAACTAGACAATGAGCTGGGGATTTTCTGGTCTTCCATGGTTCTGAGGGACAGGAGTGTTAGAAAAGGAATTTTTATAAGACTTCAAATGGAAAGAAACAAATTTCAAAATTCCCACAAATACCTAAATTGAGACTTTAGTGAGAAGTTGTAACTGAAGGGATATAGGTGTAAGTCCTTACTCTCAAGAATCGTTCTTGCTTGGATCAAAGGCAAACAGACATATAAACCAAAATTGTGGCCGTTGAATCTAGAAAAAATTCGTGTTCCTCACTTAATGGTTAATAAGCAAACAGCATTGAAACTGGGTAAGGTAATCCTATCTGCTACTCAGGACCTGAGACTCTTATCTGTAGTTAACTCTAGAAAAGAGTATGTGGGGCTGTAGCTCAAGGATAGGGGTTATAGTCTTCTGCTGAAGTGTTCAGGGACAGGGCCGAGGCCTATGAACTACAAAAAAAAAAGAAAAGAAAAGAAAAGAAAAGAAAGTTTTAAAAGATGCAAAACAGCACAATATTTAGATTATTTCTCAAAAATAAAAGAAAGGCAGCTATTCCTCAATGTATAAAGAAAACAGTATTTGAAAAAAAACAGCTGCAGGTATAGTATAGGTAGTACTCAGCTTAAAACTGTAGCAATACATAGTTGGGTAATTTCAATAAATATTTCCTGTGATATAAAAAGAGAACTAAAACACAGAAAAACATTATTGGTCATTGTAAAATATCATTTTCTTAATATGTTAGGGAGAAAAGCATATATTTCTCACAAATCAATTTCCACTTTTATATTTTAAAATATCTAACACTTAGGATGGGAAAGTAAAGTCATTACCTTTACAGTAAGGAATATTTGTATCTCATGTATGTTTGTGTCTTTTTTTCTAGGACTCATTTTAGATGTCCAGGTAATGGAAAGTGTGTTCAAGACCTGCCAGGAAAGTCCACATGAATGTCTTTGTGAAGTAGCAGTTGCAAGTAGTATCGAAGTGGAGGAAAACGTGAGATTAGCAACAACTTTAAATTTGAGCTCTACACATAATCCAGAGCTGATTAGTAATAATGGTAACAACTTAGGGGTGAGGACTGAGGAGTTCATTAAGTGGTCAGAACATGCTTCTGTCTCCTAAGCCTGATGAGATGCATGCTGCATATAGATCTCGTATGTCTCCTGTTCTTAAAAAATCCATCGGATATTCAGAGCATTTTATTCATGATTGTGACAGTCCAAAAGATCTGCAGTATCATAATTCTGTTCTCCCTGCCCAAGAAATTCTTCAGGGAGGGAGGAAAACTGCTAAATGTACTGTGTGATGAAAAATATTGTACTTAACACCGACCATCACTACACATCCAAAATTGTACACAGGAGAGACTCCTCATACATGTAGTGAATGTGAGAAATCTTTCAGTAATGAAATACGCCTTACAATACCTCAGAGCAAATATCCTGAGATATGTGATGCATACATCAAGTGTGAAAATTAATTTCTGAGAAGTCAGAACTGACGCTCCAACCTCGATCTCCAAGAGAAGACAAACCTTATGAATATGAGGAACGTAATAAAATTTCTGCCCAGAATTCAGCTCTCAGCACACATCAGAGATCTCACACAGAAGAGAAATCTTATGAATGGGATAAATGTGGGAAGACTTTTAGACTGAAATCATACCTCACTTTGCACCAGAGAAGACACACAGAAGAGAAACCTTATGAGTGTAACAAATGTGAAAAGTCTTTCACCCAGAAGATACACCTTCGAGTTCATCAAATAACATACACAGGAGAGAAATCTTATAAGTGTAATGAATGTGGAAAGTCTTTCCAAGGGAAGGGAAAACTTCGTGTTCATCAGAGAATACACACAGGAGTGAAACCATATGAATGTAACCAATGTGTAAAGTCTTTCCGACAGAAATGTTCCCTCAAATTGCATCAAAGAACACACACAGGAGAGAAACCTTATGTGTGCAACAAATGTGGAAAGACCTTCAAGTGGAAGTCATACCTTGATGGGCATAATAGAACACACACAGGAGAGAAAACTTATGCATGTAGTGAATGTGGAAAGTCTTTCAAATGGAAGGTAAAACTCCATGTTCATCAGAGAATATACTCAGGAGAAACACCTTATGAGTGTAACATATGTGGAAAGTCCTTCACACAGAAGCCAAACCTCAACATGCATAAGACAATTCAAACAGGAGAAAAACCTTATGAATGTAACCGATGTGGAATGTCTTTCAAATGGAAGTCTTCCCTCAAATTGCATCAGAGAACACACACAGGAGAGAAACTGTACGAGTGCATCAAATGTGGTAAGACCTTCAGATGGAAGTCACATTACAGGAGGCATAACAGAATTCACACATATTAGAAACCTTAGGAATATAACCAAAGTTGAAAGGCTTTCGTGCAGTATTCACCCTTCAGGAAGCATAAGAGAGTCCACACATATGAGAAGCCTTAGCAATGTAATAAATAGGAATGACTTTTTAGTCTGTGGAAGGAAACTCAGCTTGTGTCACAGAACCAACACAAGATAAAACCCTTAATGAATGTAGCAAATGTTCAGTCTTTTCCCCAGAAGGCACAAGTCAAGATTTATCACTAAACACCCACAGGATAGAATCCTATGAATAAATGAAAGGGAAATTTTTTTGAAGAACTCATAGTTGAGTTTGCATGATACCACACAGACACAGGATAAAAATCGTATGAATATAAGAATATGAAAAATCCATCATGAACGCATGACTAAGTATAAAATGCACATAGGAGAGAAAAACCTTATGAATATTACAAATGTGGAAAGTGTTTGACCTGGAAGGCATACTTCTGTGTTCATCACAAACCTGATTCCCATAGAAGAAAAGAAAACTAATGAATAGAACAAATGTGCAATGACTTTTAATCAGAAGTCAGTCTTCAGTACATTTCAGAACATATACAATAGAGAAATTCTGAGTAATGAAAAACATTTAGCTATATATAGAATCTCTGTATATGGGAGCATTAGGGTAAGTCTTCTAAACAAAGTCAACCTTCAGCAAGCATTAAGAGCACTCACAGAAGAAATAATAGCATGTAGGAAAACCTTTGTCAGAAACCTCTAAAAGCTGACTGTGTGGCTTAGTGGTAGAGTGCTAACCTATCAAGGATGAAGGCCTGGGTTAGATACCTCAATACTACGTGAAAAGAGCAAGCCAGAAGCAGCACTGTGGTTCAAATGGTAGAGTGATAATCTTGAGGAAAAGTAGCTCAGGCCCTGAGTTCAAGCCTAAGGATTGGAGAGAGAGAGAGAGAGAGAGAGAGAGAGAGAGAGAGAGAGAGAGAGAGAGAGAGAGAGAGAGAGACAGAAAGAGAGAGAAAGAGAGAAAAGAGAGAGAAAGAGAGAGAAACAGGAACTTCTAAATTTTACAGAGATAGAGAAGGAGAGAGAGAAGGAGACAGAAACTAATTTCTAAACTTTACAGTCTTTCTATTTCCTTACAAATTCGTCTATGTCATTCTTTCTGACAGAAGCACAGAATTCCATTGTGTAAAAATACCATATTTGATCTACTCATCAACTGACGGACATCTGGTTTGGTTCCATACCTTTGCTATAGTAAATAGTGCTGTGATAAATGTTATTGTTCTAGTGAATTTAGTATGTCCTATCTGGACGATTGGCAAGTAGTGAAATTGCTGGATCACAGGGGAGCTCTATGTTTAGTCTTTTTGGGATACTGCCATAGTGCTTTCCATAGTGGTTGAACGAGTTTGCAATCCCACCAGCAGTGTAGTAGTGATCCCTCCTGGCCACATCCCCTCCAGCATACGTTATTAGATTTCTGGATCTTGTCCATTCTAACTGGAGTGAGGAGGAAAAGGGAAAGAGGAACTGAAACTTTCTCTCCTTACAGATGACATGATTCTGTATTTAAAGAACTCTATAGACTCTACCCCGAAGCTGCTTGAGCTGATATAAAACTTTGGTAAGGTCCAGGGTATAAAATTAACCCTCAATGTCAACTGCCTTCCTATATGCCAACAAATGCGAGGAATGAGGCAAGAATCAGGATAAAAACTCATTTTGCTATCAAAGAAAATAAATACCTAGGAATTAACTTAGAATGTAAAGCACCTTTTTGATGGAACTATAAACCCTGGAGAAGGAAATTAACGCAGAACTGAGGAAATGCAAAAACCAATGCTCCTGGTTTGGAAGAAGTAATATTGTAAAAATGGCAATCTTGATAAGGACTATCTACAAATTCAGTGCAATATTCATCAATATTCCAATGTCATTCTTTAAAGAAACAGAAGAGGAAATCCAAAATTTCACTTGGAATAATAAAAGACCCCTTATAGTCTATCTTCTTGCATGATACATAATGTTTAATCTCACCTTCTCCACCAAAATCTCACCTTTCTCATTGAGACATAGGTGGCCCTGTTTACTAGCAGCAAAGGCTCAAACGCGCAGTTTCAGGTGTCACCACTGCATCTGTTACTGGGTAGATCCAACTCTGTCATCGATTCTGAGGTCTGCTCTGGGAGTCTTGGTCACAAGTTGTTCTGTGGCATCTGCTGCCAGCCTGTGCCTATTTGCTTCCTTTTCCTCCAGCAGCCTACAACAGGGAATGAAGTTCACTCGCGGATGCTCTCCTTCATATGCAGGGAAGGATGAGCCCAACCCTCCCTCATCTTCCTCTTCCAATTTTTGGGAAAAAATATGCTGGCAGAATTCCTCAGGTGTGGCGCATGGCTGATGCACTTTTAATCCAGGCTGGTCAGGAGGCTGAGATCTGAGTATGGAAGTTCCAAGTCACCTAGAACAGGAAAGTCAGATAGATTCTTACTACCAAAAATAAAAACAGCTGGGAATGGAGTTTGGGCTCAAGTGGTAAAGGGCTAGTCTTGAGTACAAATGCTTAGTGCCCAGGTCCCGAGTTCAGGCTCCAGCACTGCCAACAACCTCACTTTAGTGAGATTTTAGCTTTATCCATGTAGGCATATCTCACTGGAATCTTTGCTGGTAGAGATAGTCTTCATAATTTTGTCTCAAGGTAAAGGTCCTCCTGGGGTAGTACACAAAAGGTGTCATGGAGAGAGGAGCCCCACTTGCTCCAGGTTTGAAGATGGCATAGGTCAAGCCAGCATGGTGTTGGCACATCAGTCTTTTTCCTAGCACCACCTACCAGTGAATGTCAAATGACATTGATTGTTGTGGGATTGTGTGATTGAAGTGCCCCATTAAGGGCAGTGTTAGCACATCCAAACTTGGATACCAGGAATGCTGAAATCTCAAAGCTAAGATTTCTGTTGGCTACAGAAATGCTGGTGTGTCTGTGATTCACTAAAAGTTCAGGTGCAAAGATTCTGAAGCTTGATGCCATGTGTTTATTCCATTTAGTAAAATTATTTTAATGCACTGTATAAGTTAAAACATTTGATAAGAGTCAGGGGTAGTGAAAACATTGTTCTTGAATTCAGGTGTCTGGCAGGGTAATGGGGGGGTGTTGGTGGCTGGGACTATGAAGCTGGAGCTGCTATCAAACCATGGATCATGTTCCTCTTTGTCTGGGAGAAATGACTCCAAAGATGAAATTTGAATGGTGAGGAAAAGATGATGATGTACTCAGGATATTTCTCCTAAACAAATGCTCATGTGGAAGTGGGATGGGGGCTGGGCATGTCTGAGGCAGAGCTTAAGGGGGCCTCTCATAGCGTTGAGAACCTTCCTTGCGACTTCAGGCATGCAGCAGGGTGTTTTAGATGACCATTGTGAGATGGATTGAATAAGACTGGAGACAAGATGAATGCTGGGATCCTGCAATGCTCTTGCATGAGTGGCTGGTGGCTCACCTGAAAGAACTAATTATGTTTAAAAAAGAAATCAGGAATTTGTTTTGATTAGATAATACCTGTAATCCGAGGCATATTCAGGATCCTGATCTTAGTATTGTGGTTTAAAACCAACCCAGCAAAGGGAAAAATGCATGAGACTCATACTCCCAGTTTAGAGCAAGAACAAAGATTGAAGTAGAGCTGTGGCTCAAGAGCTAGAGTGCTACCTTGAGCAAAGAAAAGCTAAGAAAAAGCTCCAGGTCTTGAGTTCAAGGCCAGGAATGAAAGAAGGAAGGTAAAAAAAGGGAAGTATGTGAGGAAGGGAAATATATAAATGAAAGAGAGAAGGAACTAGAAATTTAAAACTAGAGAATATTTAAAAGTCATCAGTCCTTCTAAGAAAAGTGTTGGAGTATGGGTTCTATATGTGGTGAACTGGAAGCCCAGCAGTGACTTGTTAACCAAAGAGTCACCATGATGAGCAAAGGATAGAAATCTGCATGAGCCTCTTAGCGGATGGAGTCAGAGAAGAGAACCTCAGCTCCCATCCCATAGTTAGAAGTATATAGAGATGGGGAAGTTGGCATCACCTTGATGTCATTGTGTCCATGGGGACTGGAAGCCATGGCTCTGTGAAAGCACAATGTTCTGGTTACTGAGCTGGGAGGCTGAGGAGAGCCAAGTCCTGGCCATGAAGAAATCAGGGTGGCAGCAGAGCAACTCTGCTGCGGTGTGTGCCTGCTTGGCTGTTCTTATTCTGTGGTGGATCAGGCCGGAGCGGGTGATAGTAACTGTTTTGTGGTCACAAGCCCTTCACCAAGAGCTTCCTCTGGCATCATCATAAGCTACAGGATGGCTGGTGGTGGGATGTGTGTGGGGTGGAAGTGACAGAGGGATGGACGCATGGCAAGGTGGGTGAAGAGATGAGAGGAATGATGAGAGCCCAGTTCATTGGTTTCCAAGGTTAATGGGTGGGAGGTAGAGAGGCATGATGGAGGAATGATGGAGGCAGGGGAAGGTGGTGACAGAGTGAGGCCATCTGTAGTGCCAGCCTGGCCATCATCTGAAGCCCATAGGCAGCTTCCTGATCCTTCACTTAGTCCTGCTCCTTGTGGAGGGAATGTCACGTGTACCCAGAGCTAGGGGTGGGGCAATGTTAGTAGCACCTGGAGAACCATTGGCCTCTACCTGGGTGAGGGGTGGTTATGGCTCCCATGCTGGGTGGCCTGATAGCTATGGAACAGATCTCTCCTTAGCTACCACAGTCAGTGGCTGCTCTCCATCTAGGGTTAGGGCACCTGCTCAGCCATCAGGACACCCCATGCCAGGACAGAGGCCTACAATTCAGATGGCAGCACAGGGGTGAAGATGATCTCACCGTATCCCTAGTTACATGGCTGTCCCTACATGCAGGACAGGATGAGCTGGGGGAAGGTATTCTCTGTGTTTTTCCACAGCCTATCCCGGCCTCTTCTTGTGTCTGGTTAGACCAAGAGAGTACCAGGTTCCCTCTCATAGTCCTGGTTCTTTTTCTTTTACAGTCATGAGGCTTTAACTCAGGTCCTGGGTACTGTCCCTGAGCTCTTTTGCTCAAGGTTGATGCTCTACCATTTGAACCATAGTGCCATTTCCAGCTTTTCCTTTTCATGTGGATCTCTGATATGTCCAGTGCTGTGCCTGCAGGGAGGCACTCACCCCACAGACAGAGCCACCTCTGCCATGACTGTGACTGCCCACAACCCTCACACCCACTCCTTGCACACCCCTCGACTCCAGTTTTAGCTCCTCTTGGACTGGGTGTCCAGCCTACCCCTTCCTACACTCACAAAGGGTCTACAATTGTCTTCCCAGGGTCCTTTCTTCTGCCAGCCAGAGTACAGACTGTGCACATCTTGACGATCACAGAGCTGAAAGCCAAAGGCTGAGATGCAGAAGGGGGTGACCCAGTAGCTGCACAGGGCCCATGGATCATCCTGTGCATCCCCCAGCCTGTGACTTCCCCCACCCCCTTGGCAGGGAAGCTCCATGCCCACATCCTGATCCCTGGTCCCCTCCAATTCCATTCTCCCTTGGATTTTGCAGACTGTCTACCATCAGGATCTAAAATTCTATTCATCACTTTATGTCCTTATCACTGATTTGCTACTTGGGCAGGATCTCCCCGTGCCTGGAGAGTGGGCATGTCATGTACTCTCTGTGGAGAAGTTGCCCCAGGAGAAGAAATATGCACTTCATGTGAGTGTTGGACAGGGCAGGAGGGCTCCCTAGGATCAGAAGCCACAGGAGGGGTGCAGATGGGGGAATGCTAGGGGCCCCAGGGGACAGAGGGAGTTAGTTCACAGTTGGTTCCTTCTGCAGTGTTGACACCACTTCACAAACTCAACTGAATGAGGTTCACATTACAGATGTCAGAGACAGTGCAGATTGCCAATGGGCGCAGGGGTCACTGTCACCCCCAGATGCTGGCAGCATGCTGGGATGCACGCAGAGATGTTTTCAAGATCAGATAATGAGGATGTTGCAGGGTGTAACCATTCTTTTCAGATGGCTCTCTACCTCTCTTGAGCTTCATCTCTATCTTTGGCTTTTACTTGGCAGTTAACTGGAAATGAGAGTTTCATGGACTTTCCTTTCTGGACTGGCTTCAAACAGAAGCTATGAACAGTTTTCAAACCATACCCTACTGAAGAAGGGAAGCTTGATCTGGTGCTTAACTGGGTTGCACTTTGGCTCCGTTTGCTATGCCTCACGGGAGGGGGCTCATCATTTGTAGACTAAGATCTCATGACCTTCAAAGCCAAATGCTACCTGAAAGTTCAGGGTCCCAGCCTATGTGTTGGGCCGGGGTGAATACATTCTCTGTTATGCTGGGTCATCAACCCATGTTTTAAGCTGGAAGTAGGCAGTGCCACATTTGATAAGAACATCTGCCAGAGATTGTCACCTCATGAAAGCAGATTCTAAATTTGTATTCCATTTCCTGTGGTGGAGAAATCCCCTCCAACTTAGACAGGCTCACATCCACCTGCAGGTCACACTCCTAATGCACCCTTGAGTGTCCTCATTGTATTGGGATCTAAGTTTGTAGGGAATGCTGCTTTAGTCCATGAATTAGCTGGACAAGTGATGACAAACGTGTTGTGGATTAATATGAGAACAATTTAAGAAGCCCTGGAGGAGCATCAACCTGACCCTCTGTGGTGCTATAAATCTGATAGGATGTTCCAGACTGAGAAACAATCACATGGCTTTGTGTTTGGCATCCAGACAAGTGAGTGCATGTCTTAGCTGTCAGCCAATACAGAGGAGGACATGAATAAGTGGGTGGAAAGCATCAGTCAGACCCCTGTCTGGGGGCAGGTGGAGAGAACATAGGAAGGTAGATACCATGGCTGTGGTGGGCCCAAAAAAAAGGGTAAAAGAGGCAAAGGAACCAGGTACTGGTAGCTCAAGACTGTCATCCTAGCTACTCAGGAGTTTGAGATCTGAGGATCACAATTCAAAGCCAGCCCAGGACAGAAACTCCATGAGACTCTTATCTGCAATAAACTACTGAATGCAAGAAGCTCAAGCTCAGTGACAGCATCCAGGCCTAGCGTTCAAAACCCAGGACTGGCAGAAAAAAGTATCAAAGGACAAGAAGCTGGCCAAAAGTTAGAGGGACTCTATCTTGACAAACAATACAATGGTAAGTTGCACTCAGAAGACTTGCACAAAATCTGGAAATGCCTGAGACCTATCTATGTATGTTTCCTGTTTGTCTAAATACATATGTTTATGCATTAATATATTAGTATAGAGAGACAGATCAATACATATGACTATACATATATACATAGCCAGACACTTATGGGTGGGTGGTATACTGTGTGAGAGTTTGTGTTTGTGTTTTGTGGATGGCTATCTCTGTTTAAGAAAGATAGAAAATATGTAAATATCTTTAAAAAAAACTTGATAAAATATAGAGACCTAAGCTCTTGAGGGAATCTGAAATGACAAGATTATTCACAGGCACCTTTATCCTTATGGATTCCTCAGCAAGTTTTAATTTTTTCATTATATTCTTTCTTTTTTTGAACCAGTGATAAGAATTTCTCTCAGGGACCAGGTGCTGCCAATTACTAATTTTCTCATGGCTGGTACAAGAGGAACAGAGCCACAGTTCCACTTTTGCCTTATTTATTCTTGCTTAACTGAAGATAAAGATTTCTATCAGTGACTTTCTTTCAGGGGCTGGATTCTAACGAGGATCCCCAGACCTCAGGCTTCTCTATAGCTACAATTAACAATATGAGAACCCAGCACTGGGTTCCAATGCACAGGGCAAGAAATTGAGTGAATCTCTCAACTCCAATTAGCTATAATAAGCTACAAGTGAAAGACCAATACCTTTGAGGAAAAGATGCTTAGGGTTATCACACAGGCCCTATGAGTAAGCCCTAAACCCTGTACACATGTGTGCATGCACACATTGGCAGATACACACACACATGCACACACACAATATCTCAGGCAATATTGTATTTTGAATTAATATCCAAAGATTGGACAACAGGATAGCAAGTAATAAAATCTGTTTTTCTTGTCTACATTGAGGGAAAGGGATAAGTCACAAGATGCAGAAGCGAAGAATTCAGAGGCAAATGCTGTGAGTGAATAACTTGTAAAAAGCACATTTCTTTTCTTTTCTTTTCTTTTCTTTTGTTTTTTCTGCCATTCCTGGGGCTTGAACTCAGGGCCTGAACACTGCTCTTGGCTTTTCCCAAGTCTAGCCCTCTGCCACTTGAGCCACATTGCCATATGGATTCTTATATCTGTGTGATATTAAGGACTCAAACCTAGATCTTCATGGATGCTAGGCAAGCACTCTACCACTGGGCCAAACTCTAAACCCCGATAAAGTATTTATAAATAGTCATCATCATCATATCAAAATATCCTTTCTCCTACAAAGAATGAACACTTATCTATGTCTGTAAGACTTTTTTATGTCACCAATGCTTCTGTGATTTTCCCACTTGCATTTTTACAGATGGCAGCACAGATATTCATCAGGAAGAAAAATAGATTAGGATACAGAAACCTAACAACGTCCTAGTAGATTGAGGTGAAAAATATGTGCAAGATGGCCTGGGTGTTTCATCTATTTGTAGAGTGCTGGGCAACCACACAAAAAGACTCCGGTTTGATTCTGCAGTACCATATACATAGAAAACGCTGGAAGTGGTGCTGTGGCTTGGTGGGACAGCTACAGCCTAAAGAAAGCCTAAGAACAATGGTCAGGCTCTGAGGTCAAGTCCCAGGACTAGCAAAAAAATGTGCAAGAGGCAAAATGCAAGCTGAGTAGGCACTGTGAAGCAAAATGTCTTGTGAAGGGTAAGGGGAATAGTGACAGTTAAGTTTGGATCTTACCTAAGAAAGGCTCCTTGAGTCTGAGACCAGGCTAGCACTTACGCCTAGTTAATGACTTGGGATTTGAACAAAAAGGTGTTTACTACATCCATATGTGACGTGGGAAGGGAGATTCAGCCTCCAGTATGTCTTTGGGGAGGTCTTCTGTGAGCAAGGAGCTTTGGTCATTGGGCCTTGAAAGGTGACCCTACCTCCCTCACAATGGAACAGAATATGGAACCCTGGTAACCAAGACACCGTATGTGACAACCAGCTCAAGCCAGCTCCCTTGGCCTGTGGCTCAGGAACCAGAAAGATGTTGCTGTGCTGTTGCCAAAGGTCAGGAGGCTCGGATCTCAGGCATGAGAGATATGGATGTCTCACTTGAAGAAGTAGATGCTGGATCAGTGCCAAGCCAAAATTCCAGTATATCAGGCATTTCTCTAGGAAGAAAGCCAGGAAACTCCAGGGCAACTCAGATGAGGTATATTGAGAGGAAACCTATTTGAACCCATCATCCTGCCCACACACTACAACCTTCTTGTGTGCTTTCAAGTGACTCTACTGAGATTAGAGTGTGTCATTTCCAATCTACTCTATTCCAGTTCCTCAGTGTGAAGTGTGGTCCCATTCCTACGTTTGAAATATCCACTGTTTTGCCAACATAGTGTGATGGTAAGTCAGCTCAGACTCTGAATGAGCCTTGTAACCTATGGATCCTGGAGGAAGGCCTTTTGGAAATGCTGCTGACAAAGCTGATCCCTGCCTACCAGAAAGGTGATCTCTTTTATGTGGGAAACTTCCTGCACAATTTCAAATAGTGGAGGACAATGTAGTAGTTGCTGGAAATTCTCTTGAAAAAGTGAGTGTTCCCCCTCCAAACCCAGGTTTGCTCACCCCTCCTGGCCAAGTCTTGGAATACTTTGAGTACCATTTGAGTCATAGGTCAAGTTCTGGCTCTTTGCTGCCTAATTGAAGACAAGTGCCTTTAGACTTTTTCTGACTAGACTGGCTTTCCACTGTGATCTTCAGAGCTCAGCCTGCTGGGTGGCTAAGATTAGAGGAGCATTTAGTTCTTTATTTAGAGCATTCACTTATTTATTTATTTAGAGCATTTACTTAGTTAATTTAAGGTGCGTTTACTTTGGACAGATGCATAGAGGCCTCTCTCAGAAGCTTCTGGAAGTGGGGTGTAAAAGTCATCCTGTTCTTGAGTGCCTCTTACCCCCCTCCCAGCACATAAGTGCACATCTCTGCAGGACAGCCACAGCATTAGAGTCCTGCAAGAAAGGGGCTTTTGTAGAAGGCTCAGGATGGAGAGAGAAGGCTCTCACTTTCCTTGTACCGAATGTGCCCACAACATCATGTGTTCCATCTATACGATGTGAATGGACTTCTACCCCAGTGATTCCTACGAGTTCAAGAACTGCCACACCCTGACACAACTCAAGCTCTATATGAGGCTCCACATGCCGGCTTTGGACCTGCTCTTCTAAACACATACTTTTTGACCAGCTGGAGGAATGTGCGACCAGTAAGACCAAGAAAAAGTAGAAGTCCTGGTGTGGGTGCCTCAGAGCCTGTGAGTAGGAAGCCCATGTGGTCTAGATATTGGTTGGCCCTTACTTCTACAGAGCTTGGCAAAATGCCCTTTATGGGTGGTGTCAGCCAGGTAATGTCTGTCCTCTGAAAGGACTCGGGAATAAGCACTCATTAGAAAGACCCTACACCTCCTCAGTTTTCAGTCCAAACTCCAGTTCTACAGGTTCCTCCATTAGATCCTCATGGAAGTTGAGTGACACTTTAACTTGCAGAGTCCACTCTGTCCACTCTGTACCTATTTCCATTCTTAGGTTTGGGTCATCGTGGAAGAGCTTATCCTGAACTCCGGATGAAAAACCCACCAATGGAGCTGGTGACTGATGGAGACTGAGAATCATCACTGCACTCCAGAAAGCATGGGCCTTCTGTAGAAATTACCAAACGGGTTTAGAGTCCTGTGGATATACCCTTTGCTCTGAACCCCATGTGTGACACAGTTGAACCTGCAGATACTATGGAGGAAGAAAAAGAGCAGCCAGATTTCCTTCCGTTTCCTTTCACACTCGTCCCAGAGTCAGTCCATCTGAGTCAGAGTAACACTCCACTTATTGTGCAAGCTGAAGGGGCACACGCTGGGCTCATGGAAAATGTCCCCATGGGAAGCAGCAAGTGTACTCTCAATACTGGATTCATTGGAGGAAAATGAATCCATCCTCACAGAATATCCAGACCCATCCATCTCACTAAAAGAGACTCAATCTCCATTCGACAAACCAGAATCCATCCCCCTCTTAACTCAGGAAGGACATTCTGTTTCTCATGAGGAAGGAGACCCTTCTGAGGACTCTGAAGTAGAATTACTGTCTGAAGGCAACTTGGAGGCCAGTCTGGATTTAGAGCTCCCTGTCCCCTTCCTAAAAAGACATCTCTTTATCTTGCTCTCATAATTCTTGTCAAGTATTCATTGTATTTACTTTGCTAACTATTAAACTCTCATTGTTAATATTATGGTGTGCAGTTCTTCAGTGCTTATTATACTGTGTTTTATTTTCCACTTATAATGTGAGACCTCAGACACATAGGTCCTGGGTGGGCCAAAAACCAGACAGGTCTGGTCCCATATCAGACAACCTTACTGGATATACAGGGAACTATGAAATGCATGGAATCACCAGGAATCCAGGCCAGGCCTCCATGGAAAGACAAGTCAGCTACCAAAGCTTAAGGACAGAGCAGATGCCTGGAAATGTGTTTTGTCAATCGGGAGAAGTGCCAGAGTAACTGTAATATTATGTGGGACTCTGTTCTGTGAGTTCAAGTCTGTTTATATATCCATTGTGCTTTGTACAAATATTTAAGAAAATTAAAACTCCACAATAGCATCAAAAATCTACTTTGGCTTTGAATGTGGCCTAGTTGTAGAGTGCTCGCCTAGTATACAAGAAGACCTTGATTCAATTCCTCGACCCTGCATACACAGAAAAAGCAGATGGGGCACTGTGTCTCAGGTGTCAGAGTGCCACCCTTGAACAAATGTGGCCAAGGACAGTTCCTGGTCCCTCAGTTCAAGCCGCAGGACTAGCCAAACAAGAAATCATACCATTTTCCACACATTTGGAAATAAATCTGTTTTATCTAACCCTACTTCTTTTTTGCCAGTCCAGGGTGTGTGCCCCCAAGCCAAACTACTGGCCCCCAACGTTACTATTTTTAATCATTTAATTTTTTTAACATAATCATATTTCATGCTGTCTGTATTAATACCATAAACAGCATGCTTAGTGTAATAATGTTAAAGGTAAAACATAAGAAATTAATAACTAAAATTCCTTTTTTATTATTTTGATAGCATTACTACAATTTTATGAGAAAAATTACCTAGAATGTTTATTTTAGAGTTCAAGTAATCCATTTTGATAAATATATCAACCTACATCATTTATTTGAACACATTTTAAACTATTTTTTTCAGGAATGAAAATACATATATATTTGTTGTAAATGAAATTTATCACTTGGGGGATGGGAAAGAGGAAAGGGGAAGGGGTAACAGTGTTTACAAGAAATGTACTCATTACATATGTAACAGCAATCTCTTTGTATATCACCTTGACAACACATTTTTTGAAAAGTACAATAAGTTTAAATGTCTACTTTGGGCAGAATTTTTTTTTGCCAGTACTGGGCTTAGACTCAGGACCTGAGCACGATCCTTGTTTTTGTTTTTGTTTATTCTTAAGGCGCAAGTTCTATCACATGTGCCACAGCACCACTTTTATATTTTTTTATGAATGTTGTGCTGAGGAATTGAACTTAGGTCTTCATTCATGCGCGGCAAGAACTCTTCCACTAGGCTTAACTTATGGCCCCAGTGGGAAGGAAGTTTTCCATAAAATATGTAGGAAATATGTACACTAAGGAAAAGCCATCAAAAATAGAAGAAAAATTATATACTTAGATAACGACATGCCAGTATTATGGCAGATCTCTGTAATTCTAGCTTCAAGAGTGGCCTATTTGGACCGGGAGTTGACTGGCTGAAGTAAAGTGCTATCCTTGAGCAAACCCTAGGACAGTGCTCTGGCCATGAGTTGAAGCCATAGGACATGCAAAAAAGAATAATTTAATGCCCGTGACTGGTGGCTCACCCTGGTAATCCTAGCTACCCTGGAGGATCGAGGTTCAAAGACGGCCCAGGCATAAAAATCTGTGAGAATCTTATTTCCAAATAATCCAGAAAATTCAAAATGACAATGTGCCTCAAGTGGTAGAGCTCTTGCCTTGAGCTGAAGAGCTTAAGGTAAACATCCAGGCCCAGAGTTCAAGCCCAATGAGTGAAAAAAAGAAAAAGAAAAAGAAAGCCCTTATCTAAGGCTGGAGTGCAAACTAGTGGTAGTTTGCTTGCCTAGTATGCACAAAGCCCTGTGTTCAATTACACTGTACCACTTACACTAAAAAAAATGCTGGAAATGATCTCAGAAGGTTGGGTTCTGAGGATCACAGTTCAAAGCCAGGCCAGACACTAAAGTTCATGAAACTGTTACTTCCACTTGAGCATCAGAAAACCAGAAGTGACACTGTGGCTCAAGGTGTTTAAGGTTGTAGCCTTGAGCTGAAGAGCCCAGGGACACTGCCCAGGTGCACAATTAAAGTCTTACAACCAAAAGAGAGAGAGAGAGAGAGAGAGAGAGAGAGAGAGAGAGAGAGAGAGAGAGACAGAGAGAGAGACAGAGAGAGACAGAGAGAGAGACAGAGAGAGAGACAGAGAGAGACAGAGAGACAGAGAGAGAGAGACAGATAGAGAGAGAGAGAGAGAGAGGCAGACCGACAGAGACAGACAGAGACAGAGAGACACAGACAGAGACATCAAACAGTCAGGCACTGCTGGCTGAAGCGTGTAATTCTACCTACTATGGAGGCTGAGATTGGAGGATCTTGGTTCAAAGCCCAAAGCCAGCCTGGACACATATGTTTGTGAGACTTACATCACCAATTAACTACCAGAAACCAAAAATGGAGCTGTAGAGGAAGAGCGCTAGCCTTGAGCTGAAGAGCTCAGGGACAGTGTCCAGGCCCAAAGTCCAAGCACCATGATGAATCAATAATAAAAAAAGAAGATAGCTAATAGTAATGATGAATAATTTTGGGCTGGGAGTTTGGCCTAGTGGTAGAGTGCTTGCCTAGCATGCACGAAGACCTGGGTTCAATTCCTCAATACCACATACATAGAAAAATGCTGGAAGTGGTACTGAGGCTGAAATGGTAGAGCCCTAGCCTTGAGAACATATAAGGACAGTACTCAGTCCCTGAGTTCAAGCCCAGGACTGGCCAAATCAAAAGTAGTAGAGCACTGGCATTGAACTGAAGATCTGAGGAACAGCCCAGGCACAGAGTTCAAGCACCGCAAACAACAACAACAAAATCTATGAAATGGCAGTGGTGGTTTTAAGCTAAGCAAAAATAGAGTAGAAACTGGTAAAATACATATTTGTGTGTAAGCAAAATAGCCAGACTTATGCATTAGAACAGGATAGCAACTTGAAAAAAAATTGTGTTTTCCATCTCACTAGGTCCTGTCTCTTAATTTATTCAAGTAAGTAAAATGCTGGGTTTTATAATCGTTGCTCTGAATATTAGAAAATCATAATATCTCTCATTAACCAACAAAGACCAGGAACTGGGGCTTCGTTCAAATGGCAGAGTATCAGGCAAGAGAAGAAAAAATTGAAGTAAGAACTTGAAGTTCTTGATCCAGAACCTGCATAGTAACAGAGCAGCAGCCTGGTGATGGTACCTCACACCTATAATCTTAGCTACTCAGGAGGCTAAGATCTGAGAATCAAAGTTTAAAGCCAGCCAAAGTACCCAGTTAACTGCCAGAAAAACCAGAAGTGGCACTGTGGCTCACAGATTAAAGCACTAGCCTTGAGCTGAAGAGCTCAGGGACAGTGCCCAGGCCCAGAGTTCAAGCCCCACAATTGACAAAACAAAACTCACAAAGAAGCCTGCAGACCACAGTCGTTCTGCTGAGTCTCTTCTCTATGGGGATCAGGAAACATTTCACTTTTTCTGTCTCTTCCCATCTCAACATTCATACTAAAATAAGACTGTGTTGAAAGTTTCAATTTATAAAAATGTTTTTCATGAAGCACCCTGAAATATTCATCTCTTATATCTCAATTGAAGATAGTTGATTTGGGGCTGCATTGGTAGAGTGCTAGCCTTGAGCAGAAAAGGTCAGGGATAGAGCTGAAGCACTCAGTTGAAGACCCAGTGCCAACACACAAAAGAAATTATGCACTTTATACATATTTTCTAATTTCTTAATGAATTTTTCAGTCTGTATAAATATAGGGTACATTCCTTGTTACTTAAGTAAGATTGCTCTTTTTTTTTTCTTTTTGCCAGTCCTACGGCTTGGACTCAGGGCCTAGACATTTTCATTGGACTCGCTTGCCCAAGGTGAGTGCTCTGCCTCTTGAGACACAGCGCCACTTCTAGGTTTTTTCTGAGTATGCGGTACCGGTGAATAGAACCTAGGTCTTCATGCATTCTAGGTGAGCACTCTACCATTAGGCTACATTCCCAGGCAGGGAGATTCCTCTTACAGTCATTGTATGTTCACAGAGTTTGATCTCACACACTGTAGGGCCCTGGTTGGCTTTGACCTGTGATCCTAAGCCCTGAGCCTCCTAAGTAGCTGAAATTAAGTTGTGAGCCAGCATGATGGCTTCCATTCTTTTTTCTACAAAAATATATGTAGTTATCTAAAATATATCTATAGCTGAAAAAAATGAATCTCTCCCAAAGAAATCTTCAAAGAAACAACCATCCTATTAAAAGGTGGGCTAAAGATTAAAAGAGTATTCTCTGAAGAAAAAATTAAAATGGGCTTTAGACACATGATGAAATGCTCCATATGTCTAGCAATAAGGGAAATGAAAATCAAAACAACTTTGAGATTCCACCTGACTCCAGTCAGAATGGTCATTATCAAAAAAACTAATAAGAGATACTGGTGGGGAAGTGACCAGGGGGGATCACACCTACACTGTTGGTGTGAGTGTAAACTCGTTCAACCACTAGGGAAAGCAGTGTGGTGGTTCCTCAAAAGACTGAACATAGAGCTTCACTATGATCCAGCAAATCCACTACTTGGCATCTACCCAAATGTCCAGAAAAAAGGACATACTAAAGCCACTAGCACAATGATGCTCATTGCAACACTATTTACCATAGCAAAGCTATGAAACCAACCCAGATGCCACTCAGTAGATGACTGAATCAAGAAGATGTGGTACTTATACACAATGGAATGCTATGCTGCCATCAGAAGGAAAGACATCGCCCCATTTGTAAGGAAATGGAAAGACTTGGAAAAATTCATATTAAGTGAAGCAAGCCAGACCCAAAGAAACATAAGCTCAATGGTTTCTGTCATTTGTAACAATTAGTTCACATCTAGGACTCTCCTAGCAGAGGATTACAATAACTCAAAAACCTAGGTATATAAGGTCATATAGGATGAGACTAAATGAAAGGATCTCTAGGATATGGGAACAAGAGCTATATCTTGTGTCATCGTTGCTCTTAATCTTGTGTGATTTTTGTCCTTAATCTACTATGTTATTTCTCATCTCTTATTTTGCCCTTTGGTTAATGTCAGATTGTTACTGTATCTGATGTTTTCCCTGGCATATTGTATATATGTTTATTTGTTTATGTCAAATAGGAAAGGGAAGGGGGGAAACAAGATGATTGGGAAGGGGAGGGGAGAGGGAACTGGGGACAAAAACATGTGGAGTGGAATAAATGTGTGAGAAGTAATGCAGTCCACTACCTGTAAATGTAATCGTAACCCCTCTATACATTACCCTGAAAATAAAAAAGAGACTATAAAAATATCTGTAGAAAATGAGGCTGGATGATGGAAACAACCAGATGCCTTACTACAAAAAATGTCATACACGCACACACACACACACACACACACAAACGCACACACACACAAACGCACACACACACACACAATGGAATGATACATAGCCAACCGACAAGATAAAATAATGGCATTCTCGGGGAAGTGGATGAAAAGGAAAAAAATCATATTAAGTGAAGTAAGCCAAACTCAAAGGAACATAGGCCCAAGAGTCTCCCTCATTTGTCAAATTCAGTAGAAACCTTGGGCTCTGCTACCAGAGATTTACAATAGAACAAAATCTAGAGACATCGTGACAAATAGTATGACACTAAATGTAAGGACCTCCAAGATAAAGAAACAAAACTCATATAATGAGTGATTGTTGTCCTTAATGAACTATGTGATCTCTTATCTCTTTTGCTATCCCTTGGTTATATCATATTGTTACAATATTTCACCTTGTTTTCTGATATATTTCATATGTGCCTAATTGGTTATTTGAAATTGGATACGGAAGGGGGGAAATGAACATGAGTGGGGGTAGCGGAAGGGAAATGGGGGCCATATCATTACATGGGGTATCAAAGTTTGAGAAGTAATGCACCTTCTATCTGGTGAATATAATGTAACCCTTCTATAAATTACAATAACAATAAATACATAAAAAGAAGATCTGCACAGAAAAAAATAATAATGGCATTTTTGGGGTAGTGGATGAAATTAGAGTGAATCCTGTTGCGTGAGATAAGTCAAGACCAAGGAACAAAAGCTACATGGTATCCTTAATATATAGATATTAGTTTCAAACAGTAGTAGAGCGATGATTGAATAGTTGATACCCAAAGTTCTGGACATAATTTTGGAGATATAAACATAACTACATAGACATAAAAATCTAGGATAGACTATACACTCTATAGACATGTGTTTTATTATAGATTAATCTGTATCTATGACATACAAGGACTCAGTTTAATATTTACTGTATTCTAAAATCTATGTGCCAGTGCTTGTATAGCGATTCCCTTCTTGAATACTTGTTGGTTAAACATGACATTTGCAATATGATGTAAAATTCAATGTTAATAAATTTTTTTAAAAAAGAGGCTAGAGGTAAATACCACTAATGTACTTGCTCTAAGTGGTACAGAAATTTTCTTAATGAATCAAGGGGTTTTATTACATCTTTATGCAATTATTTTAGTTCTGAGTGTTCTACACTCAATGATACTTCTGGAAAGATGATATAGCTGACTGTGTAGATGGTATGAAGACATACTGGCCTAAACGTAGAATAAAGCATTGGTAAGTGGCTGTTAGCTGTCCAGATTCTACTGGAATATGTGGAATGAATTTATTAAGCACAATGCAGGCTCTTAGTCAGATCAGGATCAAGATTATGTGGTTCCATCAGATGAATGAGGAAAGATCAGAAAAATCTACTAATATATCCAGATATACTTTTGAAATTAAGGTATCTGGACTCCTTTTTTTTTCTTTCTTGGTGGGGAGCTTGAACTTTGGACCTGGGCAAGGTCTCTTAGTTCTTCTTCCTCAAGGCTAATGCTGTACCAGTTTTAGCCACAACTCCACTTAGTTTTTGGGTGGATAAGTGGAGAGAAGAATCTTACAGTTTTTTTGTTTTCGTTTTTTTGCTTGCAAAGGCTTTGAATCACCTTCTCCCTGGCTAGTAGAATGACAATTATGACCCTACAGCGCCTGGCTAGTGATTTTTTGAAAACTGGACTTTCTTCCAAATCACGTAACTGGTTCCTACCAAATTTTGAAGCCTGACTTAAATGTGACAGATTTTTGTCACTTGGAGACACTCTGTGCTGAACGTTAGAAATCTACCAGCTGAGTCACAGTGGCACTTCCAGTTTTTGTTTATGTGGTGCTGAGGAATGGAATCCAGGGTTTCATACATGGTAGGCAAGCTTCATTTTCAGCCCAATGTGTTATGTTTTGTTTTTTCAGTGTTGTTGCTTCTAAGGTACTGTATGATGTTCTTTCATTTTCTTTGCTTTTTACCTCTTTTCTTCTTTTTCCCTTTAGTTTTATTCTCTGTAGTCACTGTGTTGAATTCGGGTACCCTGTGTCTTGTACATAGGTTTATGTGATTTGGGGAATGGACAGGGTATAATAAAATGGTAAAAAAAAAAAAAACAAAGGAAAAAGGGTGAACCAATTGAACAGTGATACTTGGAAGACACTAAACGGAAATGAACTGAACAATCTGGGTGGAGAGGGGGCTGAGGGTAGGAAAACAGAGAAAAAGGAGGGAGGGGATAACAATTTTCTTAAGAAATGTGTTCATTACTTATGTAACCGTATGCCAACTATATATTGACTTAACAAAAAAAATTAACTTAAAAAATAATTTAGCCGGGTATGGTGGCTCACACTTGTAAATGTAGCTACTCAAGAGGCTGGGATCCAAGGATAGCAGTTCAAAGTCAGCCTGGGCACTGAAGTCCATGTGACTCTTATCTCCTATTAACCACCAGAAACCCAGAAGTGGCCCTATGGCTCAAGGGATAGGGCAGTAGTCTTGAGCTGAAAAGCTCAGTGACAAGACCCAGGTGCAGAATTGCAGTCCTATGACTTGAATGATGAATGATACTACCCAGACTCTGTGTGCTCAGACTTGGAATCCTATCTACAGAGAATCAGGTTTGAATCCAGCCCAAACAAATTGCTTGATATTCTGATTTACAGTTCATTACCAAAAATCTGGAAGTGGAGCTGTGGATCAAGTGGTAGAACACTAGCCTGAAGCAAAAAAAACATTTAAGGACAGTTCCCAGGCCCTGGGTTTAAGTCCCAAGACTTGCATAAAACAAACAAATTGTGACGCTGAGTCCTCCATCATTTGGTGTTATAGTTCAATATTCTTGATATGCGTCTTAGAAATTAAGTCCCTAGCTGATTCATAGAATTTCAGCATCATTACTATCACCTTCCAGTTAGCATAGCAGTCTACTACTGAAAATTTGAACAAAACTTTTGAGTAATCCTAATAAATCTGTGTATCATCTGCACACACATCAAATCAGCAGCAGCTATGATCTACTATTATCTAAATGTATTTAATCACTTCTTGAGTTAATGAGCCTTAAAGAGTAAAACATATGAAAGAGTTATGAAACTAACAGTCACCATTCTTCTACCTAATATTGTAATATAAGTTTATAAATGCAAGGACTATTCTGAAGTGTGCAGAAGATAGCTTCTAATTATAATATTCTCATGAAGTATAGTTTTTAAGAAACATGTTGCTTGCTTTGGGAAAGTAAAGGCAAGGAAAAATGATATAAGTAAGTTCCCTATTTATCAGAAGGAAAATACTATTGGGTTTAGATCAACTTTCATTCATTCCGTGCTTATGAAACAAATATTTGCAATTCCTGAGACAAATCACTTCATTATGATGCAAAATCAGCCAGCTTAGATCAATCTTCCAAAAAAGGAAAGGAACAAATGAGAAGCAATTAAGGTTTCCAAAAGGAACCAGGTGGTGATGGCAGCTCACACTTGTAATTCTATCTACTCAAGGCCTGAAATCCAAGGATCTGGATTAAGTCTGTCTGGGATGAAAATATTCCTGTCTGAAACATCATCTCTGTTATCACAGCCCAGCTGATACACTCTGCCCAACAGGTTCCAAACACCAAAGTCCATCTCCTATCTGAAATACTAGCAAACATACTCACACATTATTTCCTCTTTGGGAGATAGTTGAAACATATACCAGAAACATTTCCCTGGCTTCAGAGTGGAAGTGGAAATATATACTCACTAGAAGCCCATCTAGTAAACTACAGTTCATCATCTTTCCTCACGTCTTGTTAGTTAAATTGAACAATGAGTGTTTGGATCAGAATCGATGTGTATGAGCATACAGGTTGTAAAAGTACTGTAATCCTAGCTACTCAAGATAAGCTGAGACCTGAGGATTCCAGTTCAAAATCAGCCATACAATAAATTCCATAAGATTTTTACCCCTAATTAACCAGCAAAAAACAGAGCGTTGAATTGTGCTTAAAATGCCACAGGCCTAAGCTTTGCATAAAAGTGGTAAGGGGTAGCATTCAGGATGCCCACTCTCTCCACTCCTTTTTAACATAGTACTAGAATTCCGAGGCAGTGCAATAAGGCAAGAAGCAAGCATACAGTGAGAGGAACGAGGCAATAATCAGGAAAGAAACCCCTTTCACAATAGCCTCAAAGAAAATAAAGTACCTAGCAATTAGCTTAACTAAGAATGTAAAGGACCGTTATGATGAAAACTTTAAAACCCTAAAAAAGGAAATTAAAGCAGAACTAAGGAAATGGAAAAACCTCCCATGCTCCTGGATTGGAAGAATCAACATTGTGAAAATGACAATCTTGCCAAGGGCTATCTACAAATTCAGTGCAATACCCATCAACATCCCAATGTCATTCTTTAAAGAAATAGAAGGGGCAATTCAAAATTTCATATGGAATAATAAAAGAGCCGTATAGCAAAAACACTTCTTAGCAGAAAGAAAAGCGCTGGAGGAATTTCAATTCCAAACTTTAGACTCTATTACAGAGCTATAATTCTCAAAACAGCTTGGTACTGGCACAAGAACAGGCCTGAAGTCCAATGGAGTAGAACTGCGGACCCAGATATTAAACCACAGACCTATGGCCACCTAATCTTTGACAAGGGAGCCAAAAAAATAGAATGGAAGAAAGATAGCCTCTTCCACAAGTTGTGCTGGCAGAACTGGTTAAGCACCTGCAGAAAACTAAAGTTGGGTCCTTCTTTGTCACATTGCACTAGAATTAACTCCAAATGTTTCAAAGACCTGGAGGTAAAAGCTGACACACTGAAAAGTTTACAGGAAGGAATAGGAAATACACTAGGCCTCCTTGGCACAGGTCGAACCTTCCTTAATAAGGACCAAGAATCACAACAAATCAGAGAATGGCTGGATAAGTGGGACTGCATTAAACTGCAGAGCTTTTGTATGGCAATGGATATAGCTAGTAAACTAACCAGGAAGCCTACAGAGTGGGAGAAGATCTTCACCAACCAAACAACGGAGAAAGGCCTCATATCTAAAATATATCAACAACTCAAAAAATTGAATCACTCCAAAGCTAACCTCCAAAGTAACACCCATCCCATTAAAAAATGGGCCAAAGCCTTAAAGAGAGTCTTCTCTGAAGAAGGAACAAAAATGGCCTATAGACACATGAAGAAATGCTCCACATCTCTGGTCATAAAAGAAATGCAAATCAAAACAACTCTAAGATTCCACCTACTCCAGTTAGAATGGCCAGGATCAGGAAAACGAATGACAACGGATGCTGGAGGGGTTGTGGCCAGGAGGGATAACTACTACACTGTTGGTGGGAGTGCAAACTCGTTCAACCACTATGGAAAGCAGGGTGGCAGTGCCTCAAAAGGCTAAACATAGAACTCCCCTATGACCTAGCAATTCCACTACTTGGCATTTACCCAACAATCCAGAAACAAGGGAATACTAAACCCAGTAGCACAACAATGTTTATTGCAGCACTATTCACCATAGCAAAGGTATGGAACCAACCCAGATGTCCCTCAGTTGATGAGTGGATCAACAAGTTGTGGTATTTGTACACAATGGAATTCTATGCTGCTGTCAGAAAGAATGACATCGCCCCATTTGTTAGGAAATGGAAAGGCTTAGAACAAATCATATTAAGTGAAGTAAGCCAGACTCAAAGGAACTTAGTCTCAGTGGTTTCCCTCATTCGCCATAATCAGGAGAAATTTTGGGCTCTACTAGCAGAGATTTGCAATAGAGCAAAAGGCCATATATAAGGCCATATAATGTGAAGCTAATTGAAAGGACCTCCAGGATATTGAAACAAAAGCCACATAATGAATGATTGCTGTCCTTAATGTACTATGTTGTCTCTCATCTCGTTTGCTGTCCCTTGGTTATCCCATATTGGTGTAGTATCTCACTTTGTTATCTGATATATTGAATTTATTTGTATTTGGATATTTGAAATTTGATAAGGAAGGGGGGAAAACCAAGACGGGTGGGGGGTGTAGGGTTGGAGGGAAATGGGTACCAAGACATGTGAAAGGGTATCAATGTATGTGAATTAATGCACCTTCTATCTGGCAAATATCATTTAACCCTTTTACTAATTACAATAAAAAAATTAAAAAAAAAGAAAGTTGTAGTGTGTGGGTGGGATGATGGGGTCAAATACATTTCTTCTTAGAAATATACCTCATCTGGTTGCCCTGGATTTTCCTGGCCTTCGTCTTAGAGAAAGGCCTGTTATACTGGATTTGTGGCTTGGCAATGATCTAGCATGTACATCTTCGAGTAAGACATCCACAACTTCCATGCTTGAGACTCGAGTTTCCTGACCTTTTGCAACAGCACAGCAACATCTTTCTTCCTCCTAAGCCACAAGCCAAGTGAGGTGGCTTGAGTTGGTTTTTAGTTACAGTGGCTTGGTTACCAGGGTTCCATATTCTGTTCCATTGTGAGGGAGGCTTGGTCACCCTTCAGGGCCCAATGACCAAAGATCCTTGCTCAGAGAAGACCTCACCAAAGACATACTGGAGGCTGAATCTCTCCTCCAATCTCACAATATACATGTGGATGTAGTAAACAGCACACCTTATTTGTCCAATCCCAATGTCTTCCACTAGGCCCAACTACCAGTCTGGTCTCAGGCTCAAGGAGCCTTTCTTAGGTAAGATCCAGACTTAAGGGTCAATATTGCCCTCATCCTTTACAAAACATTTGCTTCACAGTGCCTTCTCTGCCTGCATTTCGCCCCTTGTCGAATTTTTTTTTGTTTTTGCTAGTCTTGGGACTTGACCTCAGAGTGTGAACATTGTTCTTGGGCTTTCTTTAGGCTTTAGCTGTCCCACAGAGCCACAGCACCACTTGCAGCGTTTTCTATGTATGTGGTAATGAGGAATCAAACATGAGTCTTTTTGCGTTGTAGCCAAGGACTCTACCACTAGGTCAAACACACAGGGCATCTTGCACATATTTTTGACGTCAATCTACTAGGATATTATTAGGTTTCTGTATCCTAATCAATTTTTTATGATGATTAGCTTTGCTGTCATGTGTAAAAAATGCAAGAGGGAAAAACACAGAAGAATTAGTGAAATTTAAAAAAAAGCATTACACACATAGATAAGTGTTCATGCTTGGTAGGAGAAAGGATATTTTGATATGATGATGATGACTTTATAATTATTATGTCAGGGTTGAGGGTTTGGCATAGTGGTAGAGTGCTTGCCTAGCATCCATGAAGATCTGGGTTTGATTGCTCAGAACCACATAGATAGAAAATCTAGATGTGGCACTGTGGTTCAAGTGGCAGAGGGCTAGACTTGAGAAAACCCGAGGACAGTGCTCAGGCCCTGAATTCAAGCCACAAGACTGGCAGAAAGATAAAAGAAAATAAAAATGCTGTTTACGTGCTAATTCACTCACAGCATTTGCTTCTGAAATCTTCGCTTCTGCACCTTGTGAAATACCACTTTCCCTCAACGTAGACAAGAAAAACAGATCCATCCCATGATCCACTGTGAGGCCACTGGTTGGGCTAAGAGCTAGTCGTGCAGCAACACATAAGTTTTATTCTAATACTTTCCAAATTTTGTACTCAAATATGCTACCTACTTACAAACTTAGGTCAGTTATCCTTATGCTATACCTTTTCTTCATTACTACAATATTCTTACTCTCCTACGTTAATACTCTTGTACCTCCCCTGACCTCTCTCAATCTTTTTTTCTATCCCTGGACCTCTGCTCGTCTTTCAACCCTTATACTGCACGGATCTACACTTGATGGCTATTGAGCAATATTGTATATGTAGGTGGTTAATTATTCTCTAGGCTCAGAGGGACTTAAAGACAATAGAGATTGGATTGAGGGGCTTATTGTTTTGGGTATAAATCGCTTATCAGTGGTTGTATTAGACTGGTCTGTAAGTGCACAAAAAGAAAGAGTGATAATACCAATCAAAACTTGTGAACATCTAGTGTCTGCCAGCTACAGAGGTCCAGGTTGGTTATATCTGAAAAACTATAATCGTATTTAGTAGTAATCTTGCTCCCATTTTCAAATGGGCAGAACAAGAAACTCAAGAAAAATGTCAAATGAAGAAACAACATCCCCCACCCAATGTAAACAGACAATGGAACAGTCACTGGCACACCTAGAGGAGAGTCTTCCAAGTGCTACACAAATGCAATTGATAAACATTATTAATGGAAAATGTGAAAATATAAAGAAAGAGATAATGGAGGAAGCCATAGCTGAACAAGAGGAAAGCAAAAACGAGGTGATATGTGAAAAAGAAGAAGCCATGAAGGAGGCCATAATAAAGATTTTTCAAAGAAAGATGGATGAGTTCATAGAATCCAAAAATAAAAACATGACCAAACTCCAGCTAATGTCCAAAGAAAATAAACCTACTGAGCTAACCACTCAAAAGGAAATCAAGGAGATAAAGAAATCCATACATGATCTAAAACAAGAGATGCAATGCATCAAAAGTGAGCGAAAAGAAGCAAGGGAGATGAAAAATAAAGTAGATAGCTTTGATAGCAGGTTAGACAATGCAGAGTAGAGAATTCCCGGGGCTGAAGATAATTTAGGTATTATAGAGAAAGAACAGAAAATGAGTCAATCCAAATCTAGGAAATATGAGAGAGCGCTTCAGGAGGTCCAAGATACAATCATGAACCCTAATTTAAGGCTAGTTGGTATTGAGGAGGGAGTGGAGAAAGAGGTCAATGGTATTGGAAATATACTTCAGGGAATCATCTCAAAGAATTTCCCAAATATCCAGAAGGGCAGGCCCATGCAGATACGAGAACCTTTTAGAACCCCAAACAGACCTAACCAGAAAATAACATCCCACCGTCACATTGTGATCCGAACTGGATCAATAGAAACGAAAGAAAAGATCCTAAAGGCAGCCAGGGAAAAGGGATCAGTAACCTATAAAGGCAAACCAATCAGAATAACCCCAGATTTCTTAGAGAGATCATGCAAGCACGAAGTGCCTAGAAGCATATATGTCATGCCCTTAAATCAAATAACTACCAACCAAGAATACTGTAGCCAGCTAAGCTCTCATTCAAACTGAGGGAACAATAAAAACATTCCATTCCAGGGAAAAGCTGTAACAATATGTCGAAACAAAACCAACACTACAGAGAATTCTCAAAGATGCTCTACACATAGAAAACCAAAATAAATGCAATATAGGGAAAGAAATGGCACCTAAACAGCATACCATCTAAGGACCACAAGAACTGTCAAGACACAGGCCCTACTAAAAGCTTTTAAAAATGGTAGGAACTAATAAATATCTCTCAATCCTAACTCTCAATATAAATGGACTTAACTCTCCAATTAAACGGCATAGGCTGTCTAGTTGGATCAAAAAGCAAGAGCCATCTTTCTGCTGTCTTCAAGAGACACATCTTACCCAAAAACAATCATCTTTTGAAAGTGAGAGGTTGGAATAAACTCTATCAAGCTAACTGCCCCCATAAACAGGCTGGAGTTGCCATCCTCATATCAGATACAATAGACTTCAAACTAAAATTAGTAAGAAAAGACAAAGAAGGTTACTACATACTACTAAAGGGATCTTTCCTCCAGGAAGACATAACGATCCTAAATATTTACACACCCAATCCCGGAGCTCCAAACTTCATCAAGCAAACTTTACTTACACTGAAACCATACATAGATCGAAATACAGTGATTGTTGGTGAGTTTAACACACCACTCTCACCTATGGACAGATCAACAAGGCAAAAACTCTACAGAGAAACCTTAGAACTTAACAACTATATAGACCAACTAGATCTAACAGACATCTGCAGAATATTCCACCCAGTAACAACACAATATACGTTTTTCTCAGCAGCACATGGAACATTTTCCAAAATAGACCACATCTTAGGCCATAAAGTAAACCTGGACAGATTCAGAAACACTGAAATTATTCCATGCAAACTCTCAGACCATAAAGACATCAAATTGGAGCTGAACACACATCTCCACCAACGAATACCCTGTAACTCATGGAGACTGAACAACACATTGTTGAATCAAAAACAATGAGTAATCGAAGAGATCAGAACAGATATCCAACTGTTTATGAAATTTAACAATAAGAAGCACACAAATATCACCTCCGTAGGGACACAACAAAGGCAGTACTCAGAGGAAAATTTATAGCGCTGAGTGCCTACAACAGCAAGTTGGAAAAATGGCAAACCAACTAGTTAATGTCTCACTTTAACCTCCTGGAAAAAGAGCAACAAACCAACCCTAAACCCATTAGGAGAAAGCAAATTATTAAAATCAAAGCAGAATTAAATGATTTGGAATAAAAAAACTGTAGAAACCATCAACAAAACAAGGAGTTGGTTCTTTGAAAGAATTAACAAAATTGACAAGCCCTTAGCAAATCTTACCAAAAAAAGAAGAGAGCATATCGAAATAAACAAAATCGCAGATGAAAATGGTAATATCACGACAGAAATTACCAAGATCCAGAATATCATGAGGGAATACTTCTCAAACCTTTTCGCCAACAAATTTGAGAATCTAGAAGAAATGGATGAATTCCTAGACAATATTAACATACCCACACTGAACCAAGAAGAGCTAACCCAACTCAACAGGCCTATTTCAAGCTCTGAAATAGAAATGGAAATTAGACAACTTCCACTTAAAAAGAGCCCAGGGCCAGATGGATTCACAGCTGAATTCTATAAGGTCTTCAAAGCAGAGCTCACACCAATATTCCTCAAGATATTCAACGAAATTGAAAATGAAGGTTCGTTACCAAACTCATTCTGTGAAGCCAGTATATCCCTCATCCCCAAACCAGACAGAGATTCATCAAAGAAAGAGATCTATAGACCCATTTCTTTGATGAACATCGATGCAAAACTTCTCAACAAAATACTGGCCAACCGTCTACAACAACTCATCAAAAAAAATTACACACTATGATCAAACTGGATTCATCACAGGGAGGCAAACCTGGTTCAACATATACAAATGAATTAATATAATTCAACACATCAACAGGAGCTGGGATAAAATCACATCTTTGTCTCAATAGATGCGGAAAAGGCATTTGACAAGATCCAAAACCCCTTTACGTTAAAAGATGTGGAGAAACTAGGAATCCATGGAACATTTCTCAATGTAATAAAGGCTGTGTATAAGAAACCCACTCCTAGTATTATACTTAATGGTGAAAATCTAAAGCCATTCCCTCTAAAATCAGGAATGAGACAAGGATGCCCACTCTCTCCACTCCTTTTTAACATAGTACTAGAATTCCTAGGCAGTGCAATAAGGCAAGAAGCAAGCATAAAGGGGATCCAAGTAGGGAAAGAGGAAATAACACTATCCCTCTTTGCAGATGACATGATTCTGTATTTAAAGAATCCTATAGACTCTACTCCCAAGTTCCTTGAGCTGATTCAAAGCTTTGGAAGGGTAGCAGGCCATAAAATCAACCCTCACAAATCAACTGCCTTCCTTTACGCCAACACTGAGAGGAACGAGGCAATAATCAAGAAAGAAAATCCTTTCACAATAGCCTCAAAGAAAATAAAGTACCTAGCAATTAGCTTAACTAAGAATGTAAAGGACCGTTTAGATGAAAACTTTAAAACCATAAAAAAGGAAATTAAAGCAGAACTAAGGAAATGGAAAAACCTCCCATGCTCCTGGATTGGAAGAATCAACATTGTGAAAATGTCAATCTTGCCAAGGGCTATCTACAAATTCAATGTAATACCAATCAACATCCCAATGTCATTCTTTAAAGACATAGAAGAGGCAATTGAAAATTTCATATGGAATAATAAAAGACCCCGTATAGCAAAAACACTTCTTAGCAGAAAGAAAAGCGCTGGAGGAATTCCAATTCCAAACTTAAGACTATTACAGAGCTATAATTCTCAAAACAGCTTGGTACTGGCACAAGAACAGGCCTGAAGTCCAATGGAGTAGAACTGCGGACCCAGATATTAAACCACAGACCTATGGCCACCTAATCTTTGACCAGGGAGCCAAAAAAATAGAATGGAAGAAAGATAGCCTCTTCAACAAGTTGTGCTGGCAGAACTGGTTAAACACCTGCACAAAACTAAAGTTGGATCCTTCTTTGTCACCTTGCACTAGAATTAACTCCAAATGGATCAAAGACCTGGAGGTAAAAGCTGACACACTGAAAAGTTTAAAGGAAGGAATAGGAGATACACTAGGCCTCCTTGGCACAGGTCGAAACTTTCTTAATAAGGACCAAGAATCACAACAAATCAGAGAAAGGCTGGATAAGTGGGACTGCATTAAACTGCAAAGCTTTAGTATGGCAACGGATATAGCTAGTAAACTAATCAGGAAGCCTACAGAGTGGGAGAAGATCTTCACCAACCAAACAACGGAGAAAGGCCTCATATCTAAAATATATCAACAACTCAAAAAATTGAATCACTCCAAAACTAACCTCCAAAGTAACACCCATCCCATTAAAAATGGGCCAAAGACTTAAAGAGAGTCTTCTCTGAAGAAGAAACCAAAATGGCCTATAGACACATGAAGAAATGCTCCACATCTCTGGTCATAAAAGAAATGCAAATCAAAACAACTCTAAGATTCCACCTTACTCCAGTTAGAATGGCCAGGATCAGGAAAACGAATGACAACAGATGCTGGAGGGGATGTGTCCAGGAGGGATCACTACTACACTGTTGGTGGGAGTGCAAACTCATTCAACCACTATGGAAAGCAGTGTGGCAGTGCCTCAAAAGGCTAAACATAGAACTCCCCTATGACCCAGCAATTCCAGTACTTGGCATTTACCCAACAATCCAGAAACTAGGGCATACTAAACCCACTAGCACAACAATGTTCTTTGCAGCACTATTCACCATAGCAAAGATATGGAACCAACCCAGATGTCCCTCAGTTGATGAGTGGATCAACAAGTTGTGGTATTTGTACACAATGGAATTCTATGCTGCTGTCAGAAAGAATGACATCGCCCCATTTGTTAGGAAATGGAAAGACTTAGAACAAATCATATTAAGTGAAGTAAACCAGACTCAAAGGAACTTATTCTCAGTGGTTTCCCTCATTCGTCATAATCAGTAGAAACCTTGGGCTCTACTAGCAGAGACTGTCAATAGAGCAAAAGGCCATATATAAGCCCATATAATGTGAAGCTAATTGAAAGGACCTCCAGGATATTGACACAAAAGCCATATAATGAATGATTGTTGTCCTTAATGTACTATGTTGTCTCTCATCTCGTTTGCTGTCCCTTGGTTATACCATATTGGTATAGTATCTCACTTTATCATATATATTGTATTTATTTTTATTTGGATATTTGAAATTTGATAGGGAAGGGGGGAAAACCAAGACGGGTGGTGGGTGTGGGTTTGGAGGGAAATGGGTACCAAGACATGTGAAAGGGTATCAATTTATGTGAATTAATGCACCTTCTATCTGGCAAATATCATCTAACCCTTTTACTAATTACAATAAAAAATGAAAAAAAAAGAAAGTTGTAGTGTGCCGAAGCCAGCCGGCAGCAAACCAGGGTTTGTGGATTGGGATTCCTGAAATAGGGGCAAGGACTAGGAAAAAATAGAAGAGAGACAAACAGATGGAGTTCGGGAGGACTACAGTCCAAGTCAGCAGTCCAAGAAGTCTGTGAGCTCCAGACTGCTGCCTAAGACTGTCCGGTTTATTTTAAGTTCCGACCTTAAATACTCTTCTTAATACTAGGGAACTGCCAGAGGCTACATTCATACAAAATAGTAAACAAGTCACATATAGGATAAATGAGAAAGGATTAACATTGCTTAAAGTCATCCTGATAAGAACTGATTCACTTTGCTTAAAGTCATCCTGATCAGAGTTACTTCCTTGTGTATACAGTTGTGTAGGTCCAAGGTCAGGTCCAAGGTCATTGACCCTACAGTCGGTCCCCAACATGTCCCCCGTCTTTCTTTTAAAAGATGCGGACTTGCTTGTCATGGGTTGGGTGGATCGCTGACTATGCCTTACCCGTCATGGGGAACTTCTTCAGATCAAGCTGAAGTCCCTGTCTTAGGTTGGTCAGAGAGCGTCCCCTCTTATCCCATCCTTGACTGCGATTCCTCTCGGGGGGGAATTCATCCATCTAGGGCTTAGATCTGCGGAGTTGTTCGATTGGTGACTGTTGCAGATGTGACCATTGGACGGCTACTGGCCATAGGTGTTGATTTGTTCCCAGCCATAGCTTCAGTTGTCACTTTACTTGGAGTAGAAACAACAGCAGTTGGCTTGATATTGGCTGTTGGTGGATCTGAAGTGCTGGCAATTCCTCGTTCTTCAGAAGCTGCAGTAGCTTTCAACGTGATCTGTCTCTGCTGTTCTGGGACCTTACTAGTAGGTTCTTGAGGCTCTTTTCTCTGCTCCAAGTGCCTCCCTTGATGCTCTCGGAGTTCTCTCTCCAATCTACTGATTCGACCTTCTAAATGGGACTTAAGAGCTGTCATACGAACATCAAGTTCATTTTTTTATCTAACATTCCATTCTCCCCCTCTTTAAAACAATGCAATAATTCAAACCTAAATGATTTTCTTGATTAAACCTTGAACATGTTCACTCACTCATTCACACACATTCATACTCAAAGATTTTAAAGTGCACAAAATTAATATTGGCCATTCATTTTCCGGAAGTTTGTGTCAATAGAGCTTTGCCAATTTTACTCTTGCAGGTGAGAACCAGGTTCAAAACAAAACTTTAGAAAAAACATAAGGATCCATATTTAAAACTGGTACCAATTTCAAAGACAAAACTGGACAAGAAAAAATATGTAACATGAACAAGACAAAGAAACAGAGTCTTTTACACTTAACACAAAAACATGAATTCAGGTCTTTTCCGCATTACTGGATGCATTACTGGAGGGTTGGGGGTGAAGGTCCAGTGGGTCGCTGCTTGGATGACCACTGTCACTCTACACAATCCAAACATAGCGTTCGGGCAGCAAGCGGGCATCATTTTCTTCCTGTGAGAAAACACATACATGCCCTCTACCCCAGGTTAGAACAGGATCTGGTCCGTGCCAAGCACCAGTTAGGGGATCCTTCCATTTTACTAAGGCAAAAGCACGCTGCTCTCTTTTTTCCCAGAATCGCTGAGCAGCAGATAAATTATTTGAATCCAGATTCAAAAAATTTAAAACAAATAAAGCATGATTAAGTATATTCACAGGGGTAGCGTGATACGACTCTCCTTTCTGTATTTTAGCAATTTGATGTTTTAATAATCCATTAGCTCTCTCCACGATGCCTTGACCTTGAGGATTGTAAGGAATGCCTGTAATATGAGTGATATAAGAATGGCAGAAGGACTGAAATGCTTGGCCTGCATAGCCAGGGCCATTATCTGTTTTTATTTGCGAGGGAATCCCCATCACAGCAAAACATCGAATGCAGTGAGAAATACAATGTTTAGTAGCTTCCCCAGCAAGGGGGGTGGCTAGGATAAAATTAGAATAAGTATCTACAGTAACATGAACATATTTTAATCGGCCAAATGATGGAACATGTGTGACATCCATCTGCCAAATGTGATTAGAAAGCAGTCCTCGTGGATTTATACCTAAATGAGGAGCTGGTGAGAAGGGCACACAGTTGGAGCAAGTTTTAACTATTTGACGTGCCGCTTCTCTAGATAATTTAAACTGTCGGCGCAAGGCTCGGCTGTTTTGATGATGGATGGCATGTGACTGCTTAGCAAGTTCGACTTGAGTTAAACTCTGGTGGCAGAATCAGTAACTGCGTTACCCTCACTTAAAGGGCCAGGAAGATTAGTGTGAGCTCGAATGAAGCCAAAAAAACAGGGGTGGTTGCGAGAACAAAGCAAAGTTTGTACTTGGCGAAATTGGGTCTGGATATTGGAGTTAGTAGTTCCAATAAAGGGAACAGTTTCTATGACTTGAAGAGCACGAATTACATATTGGCTGTCTGAGTATAAGTTAAAGGGCTCGTCTTGTAACAGGACGAGTGCTTGTAAAACAGCCTCTAACTCTACCTCTTGGGCGGAGGAAAAACCCGTAACCCAAGATTGAGTTTTCCCATTAATGGTCAAAGCAGCCGTTCCATTAGAGGATCCGTCTGTAAATACTAAAGCGGCAGAAGATAAAGGCGAGGCCCGTACTATGGAAGGAAATAGGAACGTATGACATGCAGCAAATTGGAGGAGTTTGTTAGATGGGTAGTGATGCAAAATTTTTCCCGTATAATTGGCCCAAGCAAGGGCCCAAGAATCGCAAAGGGGGAATAGCCAATCCTGTTGTTGTGAATTATATGGGACACAGATAAAATGAGGTTCCTGACCTAAATATTTACGGGAATCCACTCGGCACATATGTATCAGATTAGCTACCAATTCGTAGTAGGGGGTCAACACTTTGCCGAGTGTTGATGGTAGATAAAGCCATAAAAGTGGGCCATCCTGCCACAATACAGCAGTTGGGGAGTGAGAAGTAGCTAAAATGTAAACTCCCCATGGTTTAGAGTAGTCACAATAGTTCACTTGTTGCTGGGAAATTGCCTTTTCTACGATTTGGATGGCCCTCTCGGCGTCGGGATTTAAATTGCGCAAGGATATAGGGTTGGTATCTCCTTTTAAGAGATCAAAGAGGGGTTTTAACTCTCCAGTGGACAGCTTTAAATAAGGCCAAAGCCAATTTATATCTCCTAAAAATTGCTGAAAATCATGAAGAGTTCTTAAGTGTGAAGTTTTTAATTGTATTTTTTGGCTTTTAAAATAGTGTGGGCCTAATATATGGCCTAAATACGTAAAAGGGGGATGTTCCTGAACCTTTTCAGCTGCTATTATAAGGCCAAAGAGGCTCAGATCTTGCTTTAGTTGTCCAAAGGCTTGTCGTACGACGATAGGGTCAGAACAAGCCAACAAGATGTCGTCCATATAATGAACAATATAAACAGAAGAAAATTTTTCACGGGTGGAAGAAATCGCTCTGGCTACAAAACTTTGACATAAAGTTGGGCTATTTGCCATGCCCTGTGGGAGCACAAGCCAATGATATCGCTTCATGGGTTCTTTAAAATTAACAGAGGGGACGCTGAAGGCAAAGCGCTTACAGTCTTGAGGCGCCAGGGGTATAGTATAGAAACAATCCTTCAAATCTATAATAATCTTATAAGTACCCTTTGGGATTGCCATGGGGGAAGGCAAGCCGGGCTGTAAGGCTCCCATCAGTTCCATAGTTGCATTTATCTTTCTCAGATCCTGTAACAGCCTCCATTTACCTGACTTTTTCTTTATAACAAAAATTGGAGAATTCCATGGAGAGTTAGAAGGGGCCACATGTCCCAAGTCTATCTGTTCCTGTACCAGCTGCTGAACTACAATGATCTTTTCTAGAGAAAGAGGCCACTGTTTGACCCATACCGGTTCTTCCGAGAGCCAATTTATGGGATCAGCATGAGGGGCAGGACAAACAACAGCCCCCGTTAAAGAATACCCTAATCCTTGTCTCGGGGGGTGAGACTGGGGTTGGAGTGGCTCTAGCTCCCCCTGTGCTGCTCGGCCTAGTCCCCTAAAGGGGAGGAGGCCTTGATCAAGTAACTGCTTAGTGACCGCAGCACTAGGACTAAACATATACACTCCCATTTTTTCCATGATATCACGACCCCATAAATTAATTGGCAGATGATCCAAGACAAATGGCTGAAAATGACCAGAGTGCCCTTCCTCATCTCTCCAAACAAGGATCGCACTGCTCTGCTGTGGGTCAGTTGCTTGCCCAATCCCCTGTAGGGAAGTCATAGAGGTTGTCAGGGGCCATTGGGCTGGCCAATGCTTTTTAGATATTACAGACACATCCGCTCCTGTGTCTAATATTCCTTTAAAGGGTTTTTCTTGTATAAATATAGTCATCTCAGGCCTCTCTTGTTTTATGCTTTGTACCCAATAGATATCAGAGGATCCAAATCCTCTCTGTCTGCATGGGGCAGAAGAATTAGCATTCTCCCCATGAGATAATGGGACAAGTATTAGTTGTGCTAATTTTTGACTGGCTGCGATTGATACTACGTGTTTCGGGGCAGAGGCCATAACTTTGATTTCTCCAGTGAAATCCTGGTCAATTTTGCCAGGTGTAATCTGTATCCCTTTAAGGGCTGAGCTACTTCGCCCTAACAGCAATCCAGCCACTCCCGGGGGAAGGGGACCGAAGACCCCCGTGGGGAGAGCTTGTGTCCCCATCTCTGGGGTCAATACTGAGCAGGTGGAGGAACAGAGGTCCAATCCTGCGCTGCCTGGGGTGGCACGGAAGAGGCTGGAGACTGATTTTGGGGGGTTGTTAGAAGATTTACTTGTGGCCGAGAAGAGGGAGGGACTGCCCCATGGTTTTGCGGGGCCAGAGGCTGGCCCCTTCTCCAGTTTCCCGAAAATGGGCGGCCATTGCGATCTGTTCTTGACCTGCAATCTTTAGCCCAGTGCTTCCCTTTACCACAGCGTGGACATGTGCCAGGTAATTTTTCTCTCTTTAACCTGGCCTGGCGTGGGCATTGCGTCATCCAATGTCCTATTTGTCCACAAGAGAAGCAACGCCCTGGGGGTCTAGCAGCCCGGGCCTCTGGCCTCTGGCCTCTATATTTTAGAAATTCAGTAGCAGTCTTTCCTTGAGGAGCGGCGGCTGAAGTAAGGCCTTGTACATGGGAGGGTCCAATATCAGCACATAGTGAAATAAAGTCCGTGATTCCTCCCATATTCCTATGGGGTCTGATAGCCGCCTGACAGGTGGCGTTGGCATTTTCATAGGCTATGTGTCTAACTATAATCTTCCTTGCGTTCTCATCTTGTATTAGATGGTCTGCAGTCTCCATTAATCGAGACAAAAATTCTAGATAAGGTTCATTCGGTCCCTGTTTAACTTCTACTGAATTTTTTGTACGATTGGAATTATGTAACCTTTTCCAAGCCTCTTTCGCCCCAGCATTTATTTGTAAATAGGCTTCCTTTGCATAACCCAATTGATCTTCGGTGTTTTTATAGATTCCCTCTCCTAACAACTGATCAAAAGTGTAAGGCAGGTTCTTAGACCTATTTGTTTCAATTTTAGCCCGACACTGTGCAGTGAACTCTGTCTCCCATAATAAGCACTCTCCCGCACTAAGGCATGCTCTGGCAAGCCGCTTCCAGTCATTTGGGCATACAATACCAGCACAGGCGGGCTCTAATATTACTTGAGTAAAAGGGGCAGTTGGCCCATATTGGGAGCAGGCACGCTTTAAATCCTGCAATAGTTTAACAGTAACAGGTTGATGGTATACTTGTTCATCCTGATCAACTAAACTAGGGAAGCATCGAGGCTCTGAAATATCTTCCCTCTCTCTAGCAGCCTGAGCCAGGTTTAATTGTGATGCACTGTGCCTGGTTGTAGTGCCTGTTAAAAGGGATTTGTTGCTAGGGCTTTTAGGCTTGAAAGGTTGAAAAAGCGATTGGGGCCGTAAGGCTGCAGCCTGAGGCGGTGGGTGTGAGAGGTAGGATTTAGAATCAGAAACCATAGTGGCCTGAGGGTCATATCTCCTTCCTACTTCTGGGGGGGCTCTCTGCTCTTTCCCCATTTTAGATAGTAGATGTAGGATTTCTTCTAACCTCTTTTCTATCGTAGCTATCCGGTCCTCCATCGGCTCATCATAACTTTCCTCCCTCATATTCAAATTTGAATTCTGATACTCAATATCTACTGGTTGTTTTTCTATTTTCAAGATCTCACTTAGACTCTCTTGGGCTGCGGCATATGGCTCAGCCTCAGGTTTTTTAGAAGGGTCCTTTAATTCATAAAGTTCCCTTAATTCAAGATTAAGTTCAGCATTCTCATGTTGAGGATCTATGCATTCACTTACTAAATTCCATACATCAATAACCTCTTCTGGGGTCTTTTCGGGGCCATATACATTATAATAATCTTGAATTCTTTTTCCTATCCGCTGCCAGGTTTTTTGGAATTCCTCCTCTATAGACCTCAGGCATGCCTCCTCGAGAAACTGTAGGAAGCTCTGAAGCATCTCTTCGTCCACCCACGTTCCGTGGGCTTCAAGTAGGCCTGTTAAGATCGGTAAATATGACGTATAGCTATTAACTTGAGCCATAATTTTTACTCTGGATAATACAGCCTCCCGCACTCTCACTCTCTTAAAAGTCCTACGATGTGTTACTCACCACAGCGGGGTCCTCCGCCTTCGTCCCAGATTTTCAGGGTCCCTGTTCGGGCACCAGTTGCCGGAGCCAGCCGGCAGCAAACCAGGGTTTGTGGATTGGGATTCCTGAAATAGGGGCAAGGACTAGGAAAAAATAGAAGAGAGACAAACAGATGGATTTTGGGAGGACTACAGCCCAAGTCAGCAGTCCAAGAAGTCTGTGAGCTCCAGACTGCTGCCTAAGACTGTCCCGTTTATTTTAAGTTCCGACCTTAAATACTCTTCTTAATACTAGGGAACTGCCAGAGGCTACATTCATACAAAATAGTAAACAACTCACATATAGGATAAATGAGAAAGGATTAACATTGCTTAAAGTCATCCTGATAAGAACTGATTGACTTTGCTTAAAGTCATCCTGATAAGAACTGATTGACTTTGCTTAAAGTCATCCTGATAAGAACTGACTGACTTTGCTTAAAGTCATCCTGATCAGAGTTACTTCCTTGTGTATACAGTTGTGTAGGTCCAAGGTCAGGTCCAAGGTCATTGACCCCACAGTCGGTCCCCAACAGTGGTGTGTAGGGAGGATGATGGGGTCAAATACATTTCTTCTTAGAAATTTACCTCATCTGGTTGCCCTGGATTTTCCTGGCCTTCTTCTTAGAGAAAGTTCTGTTATACTGGATTTGTGGCTTGGCAATGATCTAGCATGAACATATTCGAGTAAGACATCCACAACTTCCATGCCTGAGACTCGAGTTTCCTGACCTTTGGCAACAGCACAGCAACATCTTTCTTCCTCCTGAGCCACAGGCCAAGTGAGCTGGCTTGAGCTGGTTGTTAGTTACAGTGGCTTGGTTACCAGGGTTCCATATTCTGTTCCATTGTGAGGGAGGCAGGGTCACCTTTCAGGGCCCAATGACCAAAGATCCTTGCTCACAAAAGACCTCACCAAAGACATACTGGAGGCTGAATGTCTCCTCCAATCTCACAATATACATGTGGATGTAGTAAACAGCACACCTTATTTGTCCAATCCCAATGTCTTCCACTAGGCCCAACTACCAGTCTGGTCTCAGGCTCAAGGAGCCTTTCTTAGGTAAGATCCAGACTTAAGGGTCAATATTGCCCTCATCCTTTACAAAACATTTGCTTCACAGTGCCTTCTCTGCCTGCATTTTGCCCCTTGTCGAATTTTTTTTGTTTTTGCTAGTCTTGGGACTTGACCTCAGAGTGTGAACATTGTTCTTGGACTTTCTTTAGGCTTTAGCTGTCCCACCAAGCCACAGCACCACTTGCAGCGTTTTCTATGTATGTGGTAATGAGGAATCAAGCCTGAGTCTTTTTGCTTGGTAGCCAAGTACTCTACCATTAGGTCAAACACACAGGGCATCTTGCACATATTTTTGACGTCAATCTACTAGGATATTATTAGGTTTCTGTATCCTAATCAAATTTTCCTGATGATTAGCTTTGCTGTCAAATGTAAAAAAATGCAAGAGGGAAAAACACAGAAGAATTAGTGAAATTAAAAAAAAAGCAGTAGACACAGTTAAGTGTTCATTCTTTGTAGGAGAAAAGATATTTGGATATGATGATGATGATGATGATGATGATGACTTTATAATTACTATGTCAGGGTTGAGAGTTTGGCATAGTGGTAGAGTGCTTGCCTAGCATCCATGAAGATCTGGGTTTGATTGCTCAGTATCACATAGATAGAAAATCTAGATGTGGCACTGTGGCTCAAGTGGCAGAGGGCTAGACTTGAGAAAACCCGAGGACAGTGCTCAGGCCCTGAATTCAAGCCCCAAGACTGGCAGAAAGATAAAAGAAAATAAAAATGCTTTTTATGAGCTAATGCACTCACAGCATTTGCTTCTGAAATCTTCGCTTCTGCATCTTGTGAAATACCCCTTTCCCTCAACGAAGACAAGAAAAACAGATCCATCCCATGGTCCACTGTGAGGCCACTGGTTGGGCTAAGAACTAGTCGTGCAGCAACACATAAGATTTATTCTAATACTTTCCAAACTTCGTACTTAAATATGCTACCTACTTACCAACTTAGGTCAGTTATCTTTATGCTATACCTTTTCTTCATGACTACAATATTCTTACACTCCTACGTTAATCTTTTGTAGCTCCCCTGACCTCTCTCATTCTTTTTTTCTATCTCTGGACCTCTGCTCGTCTTTCAACCCTTATACTGCACGGATCTACACTTGATGGCTGTTGAGCAATATTGTATATGTAGGTGGTTAATTATTCTCTAGGCTCAGAGGGACTTAAAGACAATAGAGATTGGATTGAGAGGCTTATTGTTTTGGGTATAAATCGCTTATCAGTGGTTGTATTAGACTGGTCTGTAAGTGCACAAAAAGAAAGAGTGATAATACCAATCAAAACTTGTGAACATCTAGTGTCTGCCAGCTACAGAGGTCTAGGTTGGTTATATCTGAAAAACTAAAATCGTATTTAGTAGTAATCTTGCTCCCATTTTCAAATGGGCAGAACAAGAAACTCAAGAAAAATGTCAAATCAAGAAACAACATCCCCCACCAATGTAAATAGACAATCACTGGCAAACCTAGAGGAGAGTCTTCCAAGTGCTACACAAATGCAATTGATAAACATCATTAATGGAAAATGTGAAAATATAAAGAAAGAGATAATGGAGGAAGCCATAGCTGAACAAGAGGAAAGCAAAAACAAGGTGATAAGTGAAAAAGACGAAGCCATAAAGGAGGCCATAATAAAGGTTTTTCAATGAAAGATGGATGAATTCATAGAATCCACAAATAAAAACGTGACCAAACTCCAGGAAATGTCCAAAGAAAATAAAGCTACTGAGCTAACCACTCAAAAGGAAATCAAGGAGATAAAGAAATCCATACATGATCTAAAACAAGAGACGCAAGGCATAAAAAGTGAGCAATTAGAAGCAAGGGAGATGAAAAATAAAGTAGATAGCTTTGATAGCAGGTTAGACAATGCAGAGGAGAGAATTTCCGGGGCTGAAGATAATTTAGGTATTATAGAGAAAGAACAGAAAATGAGTCAATCCAAATCTAGGAAATATGGGAGTGCGCTTCAGGAGGTCCAAGATACAATTAGGAAGCCTAATTTAAGGCTAGTTGGTATTGAGGAGGGAGTGGAGAAAGAGGTCAATGGTATTGGAAATATACTTCAGGGAATCATCTCAGAGAATTTCCCAAATATCCAGAAGGGCAGGCCCATCCAGATACGAGAAGCTTTTAGAACCCCAAACAGACCTGACCAGAAAAGAACATCCCACCGCCACAATGTGATCCGAACTGGATCAATAGAAACGAAAGGAAAGATCCTAAAGGCAACCAGGGAAAAGGGATCAGTAACCTACAAAGGCAAACCAATCAGAATAACCCCAGATTTCTCGGCAGAAACCATGCAAGCCCGAAGTGACTGGAAGCATATATGTCATGGCCTTAAATCAAATAACTACCCAGCAAGAATACTGTAGCCAGCTAAGCTCTCATTCAAACTGAGGGAACAATAAAACACCCCATTCCAGGGAAAAGCTGCAACAATATGTCGAAACAAAACCAACACTACAGAGAATTCTCAAAGATGCTCTATACATACAAAACCAAAATAAATGCATTATAGGGAAAGAAATGGCACCTAAACAGCATACCCTCTAAGGACCACAAGAACTGTCAAGACACAGGCCCTACTAAAAGCTTTTACAAATTGTAGGAACTAATAAATATCTCTCAATCCTAACTCCCAATATCAATGGACTTAACTCTCCAATTAAACGGCATAGGCTGTCTAGTTGGATCAAAAAGCAAGAGCCATCGTTCTGCTATCTTCAAGAGACACATCTTACCCAAAAACAATCATCTTTTGAAAGTGAGAGGTTGGAATAAATTCTATCAAGCTAACTGCCCCCAAACAGGCTGGAGTTGCCATCCTCATATCAGATACAATAGACTGCAAACTAAAATTAGTAAGAAAAGACAAAGAAGGTTACTACATACTACTAAACGGACCTTTCCTCCAGGAAGACATAACGATCCTAAATATTTACACACCCAATCCCAGAGCTCCAAACTTCATCAAGCAAAATTTACTTACACTGAAACCATACATACATAGATCGAAATACAGTGATTGTTGGTGAGTTTAACACACCACTCTCACCTCTGGACAGATCAACAAGGCAAAAACTCAACAGAGAAACCTTAGAACTGAAGAACTATATTGACCAACTAGATCTAACAGACATCTGCAGAATATTCCACCCAGTAACAACACAATATACGTTTTCCTCAGCAGCACATGGAACATTTTCCAAAATAGACCACATCTTAGGCCATAAAACAAACCTGGACAGATTCAGAAACACTGAAATTATTCCATGCACACTCTCAGACCACAAAGGCATCAAATTGGAACTGAACACACATCTCCACTAACGAAAACCCTGTAACTCATGGAGTCTGAACAACACATTGTTGAATCAAAAACAATGGGTAATCGAAGAGATCAGAACAGATATCCAACTGTTTATGAAATTTAACAATAAGGAGCACACAAATATCAACTCCTTAGGGACACAACAAAGGCAGTACTCAGAGGAAATTTTATAGCGCTGAGTGCCTACAACTGCAAGTTGGAAAAATAGCAAACCACCTAGTTAATGTCTCACCTTAACCTCCTGGAAAAAGAGCAACAAACCAACCCTAAACCCATTAGGAGAAAGCAAATTATTAAAATCAAAGCAGAATTAAATGATTTGGAATAAAAAAAACTATAGAAAACATCAACAAAACAAGGAGTTGGTTCTTTGAAAGAATTAACAAAATTGACAAGCCCTTAGCAAATCTTACCAAAAAAAGAAGAGAGCATATCGAAATTAACAAAATCGCAGATGAAAATGGTAATATCACGACAGAAATTACCAAGATCCAGAATATCATGAGGGAATACTTCTCAAACCTTTACGCCAACAAATTTGAGAATCTAGAAGAAATGGATGAATTCCTAGACAATATTAACATACCCACACTGAACCAAGAAGAGCTAACCCAACTCAACAGGCCTATTTCAAGCTCTGAAATAGAAATGGAAATTAGACACCTTCCACTTAAAAAGAGCCCAGGGCCAGATGGATTCACAGCTGAATTCTATAAGGTCTTCAAAGCAGAGCTCACACCAATACTCCTCACGCTCTTCAACGAAATTGAAAATGAAGGTTCTTTACCAAACTCATTCTGTGAATCCAGTATATCCCTCATCCCATAACCAGACAGAGATTCATCAAAGAAAGAGATCTATAGACCCATTTCTTTGATGAACATCGATGCAAAACTTCTCAACAAAATACTGGCCAACCGTCTACAACAACTCATCAAAAAAATTATACACTATGATCAAACTGGATTCATCACAGGGAGGCAAAGCTGGTTCAACATACACAAATCAATTAATATAATTCAACACATCAACAGGAGCAGGGATAAAATCACATGATTGTCTCAATAGATGCGGAAAAGGCATTTGACAAGATCCAAAACCCCTTTATGTTAAAAGATGTGGAGAAACTAGGAATCCATGGAACATTTCTCAATGTAATAAAGGCTGTGTATGAGAAACCCACTGCTAGTATTATACTTAATGGTGAAAATCTAAAGCCATTCCCTCTACAATCAGGAACGAGACAAGGATGCCCACTCTCTCCACTCCTTTTTAACATAGTACTAGAATTCCTAGGCAGTGCAATAAGGCAAGAAGGAAGCATAAAGGGGATCCAAGTAGGGAAAGAGGAAATAACACTATCCCTCTTTGCAGATGACATGATTCTGTATTTAAAGAATCCTACAGACTCTACTCCCAAGTTCCTTGAGCTGATTCAAAGCTTTGGAAGGGTAGCAGGCCATAAAATCAACCCTCACAAATCAACTGCCTTCCTTTACGCCAACACTGAGAGGAACGAGGCAATAATCAGAAAAGAAAATCCTTTCACAATAGCCTCAAAGAAAATATAGTACCTAGGAATTAGCTTAAATAAGAATGTAAAGGACGGTTTAGATGAAAATTTTAAAACCATAAAAAAGGAAATTAAAGCAGAACTAAGGAAATGGAAAAACCTCCCATGCTCCTGGATTGGAAGAATCAACATTGTGAAAATGACAACCTTGCCAAGGGCTATCTACAAATTCAATGTAATACCAATCAACATCCCAATGTCATTCTTTAAAGAAATAGAAGAGGCAATTCAAAATTTCATATGGAATAATAAAAGACCCCGTATAGCAAAAACACTTCTTAGCAGAAAGAACAGCGCTGGAGGAATTTCAATTCCAAACTTAAGACTCTATTACAGAGCTATAATTCTCAAAACAGCTTGGTACTGGCACAAGAACAGGCCTGAAGTCCAATGGAGTAGAACTGCGGACCCAGATATTAAACCACAGACCTATGGCCACCTAATCTTTGACCAGGGAGCCAAAAAAATAGAATGGAAGTAATATAGCATCTTCAACAAGTTGTGCTGGCAGAACTGGTTAAACACCTGCACAAAACTAAAGTTGGATCCTTCTTTGTCACCTTGCACTAGAATTAAATCCAAATGGATCAAAGACCTGGAGGTAAAAGCTGACACACTGAAAAGTTTACAGGAAGGAATAGGAGATACACTAGGCCTCCTTGGCACAGGTCGAAACTTTCTTAATAAGGACCAAGAATCACAACAAATCAGAGAAAGGCTGGATAAGTGGGACTGCATTAAACTGCAAAGCTTTTGTATGGCAACGGATATAGCTAGTAAACTAATCAGGAAGCCTAGAGAGTGGGAGAAGATCTTCACCAACCAAACAACGGACAAAGGCCTCATATCTAAAATATATCAACAACTCAAAAAATTGAATCACTCCAAAACTAACCTCCAAAGTAACACCCATCCCATTAAAAATGGGCCAAAGACTTAAAGAGAGTCTTCTCTGAAGAAGAAACAAAAATGGCCTATAGACACATGAAGAAATGCTCAACATCTCTGGTCATAAAAGAAATGCAAATCAAAACAAGTCTAAGATTTCCCCTCACTCCAGTTAGAATGGCCAGGATCAGGAAAACGAATGACAACAGATGCTGGAGGGGATGTGGCCAGGAGGGATCACTACTACACTGTTGGTGGGAATGCAAACTCGTTCAACCACTATGGAAAGCAGTGTGGCAGTGCCTCAAAAGGCTAAACATAGAACTCCCCTATGACCCAGCAATTCCACTACTTGGCATTTACCCAACAATCCAGAAACAAGGGCATACTAAACCCACTAGCACAACAATGTTCATTGCAGCACTATTCACCATAGCAAAGATATGGAACCAACCCAGATGTCCCTCAGTTGATGAGTGGATCAACAAGTTGTGGTATTTGTACACAATGGAATTCTATGCTGCTGTCAGAAAGAATGACATCGCCCCATTTGTTAGGAAATGGAAAGACTTAGAACAAATCATATTAAGTGAAGTAAGCCAGACTCAAAGCAACTTAGGCTCAGTGGTTTCCCTCATTCGTCATAATCAGTAGAAACCTTGGGCTCTACTAGCAGAGACTGTCAATAGAGCAAAAGGCCATGTATAAGCCCATATAATGTGAAGCTAATTAAAAGGACCTCCGGGATATTGACACAAAAGCCATATAATGAATGATTGTTGTCCTTATTGTACTGTGTTGTTTCTCATCTCGTTTGCTGTCCCTTGGTTATCCCATATTGGTATAGTATCTCACTTTGTTATCTGATATATTGAATTTATTTGTATTTGGATATTTGAAATTTGATATGGAAGGGAAAACCAAGACGGGTGGGGGGTGTGGGGTTGGAGGGAAATGGGTACCAAGACTTGTGAAAGGGTATCAATGTATGTGAATTAATGCACCTTCTAACTGGCAAATATCATGTAACCCTTTTACTGATTACAATAAAAAAATTAAAAAAGATAATGTGGTAACGTGTGGGGAGGATGATGGGGTCAAATACATTTCTTCTTAGAAATATACCTCATCTGGTTGCCCTGGATTTTCTTGGCCTTCTTCTTAGAGAAAAGCCTGTTATACTGGATTTGTGGCTTGGCAATGATCTAGCATGTACATCTATGAGTAAGACATCCACAAATTCCATGCCTGAGACTCGAGTTTCCTGACCTTTGGCAACAGCACTGCAACATCTTTCTTCCTCCTGAGCCACAGGCCATGAGAGCTGGCTTGAATTGGTTGTTAGTTACAGTGGCTTGGTTACCAGGGTTCCATATTCTGTTCCATTGTGAGGGAGGCAGGGTCACCTTTCAGGGCCCAATGACCAAAGATCCTTGCTCACAGAAGACCTCACCAAAGACATACTGGAGGCTGAATCTCTCCTCCAATCTCACAATATACATGTGGATGTAGTAAGCAGTACACCTTATTTGTCCAATCCCAATGTCTTCCACTACGCCCAACTGCCAGTCTGGTCTCAGGCTCAAGGAGCGTTTCTTACGTAAGATCCAAACTTACGGGTCAATATTGCCCTAATCCTTTACAAAACATTTGTTTCACAGTGCCTTCTCTGCCTGCATTTTGCCCCTTGTCGAATTTTTTTTTTGCTAGTCTTGGGACTTGACCTCAGAGTGTGAACATTGTTCTTGGGCTTTCTTTAGGCTTTAGCCGTCCCACCAAGCCACAGCACCACTTGCAGCGTTTTCTATGTACGTGGTAATGAGGAATCAAACCTGATTCTTTTTGCGTGGTAGCCAAGGACTCTACCACTAGGTCAAACACACAGGGCATCTTGCACATATTTTTGTATCCTAATTAATTTTTTTCCTGATGATTAGCTTTGCTGTCATGTGTATAAAATGCAAGAGGGAAAAATACAGAAGAATTAGTGAAATTTTAAAAAAAACCATTACACACATAGATAAGTGTTCATTCTTTGTAGGAGAAAGGATATTTTGAAATGATGATGATGACTTTATAATTACTATGTCAGGGCTGAGAGTTTGGCATAGTGGTAGAGTGCTTGCCTAGCATCCATGAAGATCTGGGTTTGATTGCTCAGTATCACATAGGTAGAAAATCTAGATGTGGCACTGGGGCTCAAGTGGCAGAGGGCTAGACTTGAGAAAACCCGAGGACAGTGCTCAGGCCCTGAATTCAAGCCCCAAGACGGGCAGAAAGATAAAAGAAAATAAAAATGCTTTTTACGAGCTAATTCACTCACAGCATTAGCTTCTGAAATCTTCGCTTCTGCATCTTGTGAAATACCCCTTTCCCTCAACGTAGACAAGAAAAACAGATCCATCCCATGGTCCACTAGGAGGCCACTGGTTGGGCTAAGAGCTAGTCGTGCAGCAACACATAGGTTTTATTCTAATACTTTCCAAACTTTGTACTCAATATGCTACTACTTACCAACTTAGGTCAGTTATCCTTATGCTATACCTTTTCTTCATTACTACAATATTCTTACACTCCTACGTTAATCCTCTTGTACCTCCCCTGACCTCTCTCATTCTTCTTTTCTATCTCTGGAACTCTGCAGGTCTTTCAACCCTTATACTGCACGGATCTACACTTGATGGCTGTTGAGCAATATTGTATATGTAAGTAGTTAATTATTCTCTAGGCTCAGAGGGACATAAGACAATAGAGATTGGATTGAGAGGCTTATTGTTTTGGGTATAATTCGCTTATCAGTGGTTGCATTAGACTGGTCTGTCAGTGCACAAAAAGAAAGAGTGATAATACCAATCGAAACTTGTGAACATCTACTGTCTGCCAGCTACAGAGGTCTAGGTTGGTTATATCTGAAAAACTAAAATCGTATTTAGTAGTAATCTTGCTCCCATTTTCAAATGGGCAGAACAAGAAACTCAAGAAAAATGTCAAATCAAGAAACAACATCCCCCACCCAATGTAAAAAGACAATGGAACAGTCACTGGCAAACCTAGAGGAGAGTATTCCAAGTGCTACACAAATGCAATTGATAAACATCATTAATGGAAAATGTGAAAATATAAAGAAAGAGATAATGGAGGAAACCATAGCTGAACAAGAGGAAAGCAAAAACAAGGTGATAAGTGAAAAAGAAGAAGCTATAAAGGAGGCCATAATAACGGTTTTTCAAAGAAAGATGGATGAATTCATAGAATCCACAAATAAAAACGTGACCAAACTCCAGGAAATGTCCAAAGAAAATAAAGCTACTGAGCTAACCACTCCAAAGGAAATCAAGCAGATAAAGAAATCCATACATGATCTAAATCAGGAGATGCAAGGCATCAAAAATGAGCAATTAGAAGCAAGGGAGATGAAAAATAAAGTAGATAGCTTTGATAGCAGGTTAGACAATGCAGAGGAGAGAACTTCCAGGGCTGCAGATAATTTAGGTATTATAGAGAAAGAACAGAAAATGAGTCAATCCAAATCTAGGAAATATGAGAGAGCACTTAAGGAGGTCCAAGATGCAATTAGGAAGCCTAATTTGAGGCTAGTTGTTATTGAGGAGGGCGTGGAGAAAGAGGTCAATGGTATTGGAAATATACTTCAGGGAATCATCTCAGAGAATTTCCCAAATATCCAGAAGGCCAGGCCCATCCACATACGAGAAGCTTTTAGAGCCCCAAACAGACCTGACCAGAAAAGAACATCGCACCGCCACATTGTGATCCGAACTGGATGAATAGAAACGAAAGGAAAGATCCTAAAGGCAGCCAGGGAAAAGGGATCAGTAACGTATAAAGGCAAACCAATCAGGATAACCCCAGATTTCTCAGCAGAGACCATGCAAGCACGAAGTGACTGGAAGCATATATGTCATGCCCTTAAATCAAATAACTACCAACCAAGAATACTGTAGCCAGCTAAGCTCTCATTCATAATTGTGGGAACAATAAAAACATTCCATTCCAGGGAAAAGCTGCAACAATATGTTGAAACAAAACCAACACTACAGAGAATTCTCAAAGATGCTCTATACATAGAAAACCAAAATAAATGCAATATAGGGAAAGAAATGGCACCTAAACAGCATACCATCTAAGGACCACAAGAACTGTCAAGACACAGGCCCTACTAAAAGCTTTTAAAAATGGTAGGAACTAATAAATATCTCTCAATTCTATCTCTCAATATCAATGGACTTAACTCTCCAATTAAACGGCATAGGCTGTCTAGTTGGATCAAAAACAAGAGCCATCGTTCTGCTGTCTTCTAGAGACACATCTTACCCCAAAACAATCATCTTTTGAAAGTGAGAGGTTGGAATAAACTCTATCAAGCTAACTGCCCCCATAAACAGGCTGGAGTTGCCATCCTTATATCACATAAAATAGACTTCAAGCTAAAATTAGTAAGAAAAGACAAAGAAGGTTACTACATACTACTAAAGGGATCTTTCCTCCAGGAAGACATAACGATCCTAAATATTTACACACCCAATCCCGGAGCTCCAAACTCCATCAAGCAAACTTTACTTACACTGAAACCATACATAGATGGAAATAGAGTGAGTGTTGGTGAGTTTAACACACCACTCTCACCTATGAACAGATCAACAAGGCAAAAACTCAACAGAGAAACCTTAGAACTGAACAACTATATAGAGCAACTAGATCTAACAGACATCTGCAGAATATTCCACCCAGTAACAACACAATATACGTTTTTCTCAGCAGCACATGGAACATTTTCCAAAATAGACCACATCTTAGGCCATAAAGCAAACCTGGACAGATTCAGAAACACTGGAATTATTCCATGCACACTCTCTGACCACAAAGGCATCAAATTGGAACTGAACACACATCTCCACCAACTATAACCCTGTAAATCATGGAGACTGAACAACACATTGTTGAATGAAAAACAATGGGTAATCGAAGAGATCAGAACAGATATCCAACTGTTTATGAAATTTAACAATAAGGAGCACACAAATATCAACTCCTTAGGGACACAACAAAGGCAGTACTCAGAGGAAAATTTATAGCGCTGAGTGCCTACAACGGCAAGTTGGAAAAATGGCAAACCAACTAGTTAATGTCTCACCTTAACCTCCTGGAAAAAGAGCAACAAACCAACCCTAAATCCATTAGGAGAAAGCAAATTATTAAAATCAAATCAGAATTAAATTATTTGGAATAAAAAACTATAGAAAGAATCAACAAAACAAGGAGTTGGTTCTTTGAAAGAATTAACAAAATTGACAAGCCCTTAGCAAAACTTACCAAAACAAGAAAAGAGCATATCGAAATAAACAAAATCGCAGATGAAAATGGTAATATCACGACAGAAATTACCAAGATCCAGAATATCATGAGGGAATACTTCTCAAACCTTTATGCCAACAAATTTGAGAATCTAGAAGAAATGGATGAATTCCTAGACAATATTAACATACCCACACTGAACCAAGAAGAGCTAACCCAACTCAACAGACCTATTTCAAGCTCTGAAATACAAATGGAAATTAGACAACTTCCACTTAAAAAGAGCCCAGGCCAGATGGATTCATAGCTGAATTGTATAAGGTCTTCAAAGCAGAGCTCACACCAATACTCCTCAAGCTCTTCAACGAAATTGAAAATGAAGGTTCTTTACCAAACTCATTCTGTGAAGCCAGTATATCCCTCATCCCCAAACCAGACAGAGATTCATCAAAGAAAGAGAACTATAGACCCATTTCTTTGATGAACATCGATGCAAACTTCTCAACAAAACACTGGCCAACCGTCTACAGCAACTCATCAAAAATATTATACGCTATGATCAAACTGGATTCATCACAGTGAGGCAAAGCTGGTTCAACATACACAAATCAATTAATATAATTCGACACACCAACAGGAGCAAGGACAAAAATCACATGATTGTCTCAATAGATGCGGAAAAGGCATTTGACAAGATTCTAAACCCCTTTATGTTAAAAGATGTGGAGAAACTAGGAATCCATGGAACATTTCTGAATGTAATAAAGGCTGTGTATGAGAAACCCACTGCTAGTATTATACTTAATGGTGAAAATCTAAATCCATTCCCTCTAAAATCAGGAATGAGACAAGGATGCCCACTCTCTCCACTCCTTTTTAACATAGTACTAGAATTCCTAGGCAGTGCAATAAGGCAAGAAGCAAGCATAAGGGGGATCTAATTAGGAAAAGAGGAAATAAAACTATCCCTCTTTGCAGATGACATGATTCTGTATTTAAAGAATCCTATAAACTCTACTCCCAAGCTCCTTGATATGATTCAAAGCTTTGGAAGTGTAGCAGGCCATAAAATCAACCCTACAAATCAACTGCCTTCTTTACGCCAACAGTGAGAGGAACGAGGCAATAATCAGGAAAGAAAATCCTTTCACAATGGCCTCAAAGAAAATAAAGTACCTAGGAATTAGCTTAACTAAGAATGTAAAGGACCGTTTAGATGAAAACTTGAAAACCCTATAAACGGAAATTAAAGCAGAACTAAGAAAATGGAAAAACCTCCCATGCTCCTGGATTGGAAGAAACAACATTGTGAAAATGACAATCTTGCCAAGGGCTATCTACAAATTCAATGCAATACCCATCAGCACCCCAATGTCATTCTTTAAAGAAATAGAAGAGGCAATTCAAAATTTCATATGGTATAATAAAAGACCCCCTATAGCAAAAACACTTCTTGGCAGAAAGAACAGCGCTGGAGGAATTTCAATTCCAAACTTAAGACTCTACTACAGAGCTATAATTCTCAAAATAGCTTGGTACTGGCACAAGAACAGGCCTGAAGTCCAGTGGAGTAGAACTGCGGACCCAGATATTAAACCACAGACCTATGGCCACCTAATCTTTGACAAGGGAGCCAAAAAAATAGAATGGAAGAAAGATAGCCTCTCCAACAAGTTGTGCTGGCAGAACTGGTTAAGCACCTTCAGAAAACTAAAGTTGGATCCTTCTTTGTCACCTTGCACTAGAATTAACTCCAAATGGATCAAAGACCTGGAGGTAAAAGCTGACACACTGAAAAGTTTACAGGAAGGAATAGGAGATACACTAGGCCTCCTTGGCACAGGTCGAAACTTTCTTAATAAGGACCAAGAATCACAAGAAATCAGAGAAAGGCTGGATAAGTGGGACTGCATTAAACTGCAGAGCTTTTGTATGGCAACGGATATAGCTAGTAAACTAATCAGGAAGCCTACAGAGTGGGAGAAGATCTTCACCAACCAAACAACAGACAAAGGCCTCATATCTAAAATATATCAACAACTCAAAAAATTGAATCACTCCAAAACTAACCTCCAAAGTAACACCCATTCCATTAAAAATGGGCCAAAGACTTAAAGAGAGTCTTCTCTGAAGAAGAAACAAAAATGGCCTATAAACACATGAAGAAATGCTCCACATCTCTGGTCATAAAAGAAATGCAAATCAAAACAACTCTAAGATTCCACCTCACTCCAGTTAGAATGGCCAGGATCAGGAAAACGAATGACAACAGATGCTGGAGGGGATGTGGCCAGGAAGGATCACTACTACACTGTTGGTGGGAGTGCAAACTCATTCAACCACTATGGAAAGCAGTGTGGCAGTGCCTCAAAAGGCTAAACGTACAACTCCCCTATGACCCAGCAATTCCACTACTTGGCATTTACCCAACAATCCAGAAACAAGGGCATACTGAACCGACTAGCACAACAATGTTCATTGCAGCACTATTCACCATAGCAAAGATATGGAACCAACCCAGATGTCCCTCAGTTGATGAGTGGATCAACAAGTTGTGGTATTTGTACACAATGGAATTCTATGCTGCTGTCAGAAAGAATGACATCGCCCCATTTGTTAGGAAATGGAAAGACTTAGAACAAATCATATTAAGTGAAGTAAGCCAGACTCAAAGGAACTTATTCTCAGTGGTTTCCATCATTCGTCATAATCAGTAGAAACCTTGGGCTCTACTAGAAGAGATTTGCAATAGAGCAAAAGGCCATATATAAGGCCATATAATGTGAAGCTAATCGAAAGTACCTCCAGGATACTAAACCAAAGCCATATAATGAATGATTGTTGTCCTTAATATACTATGTTGTCTCTCATCTCCTTAGCTGTCCTTTGGTTATCCCATATTGGTATAGTATCTCACTTTGTTATCCGATATATTGAATTTATTTGTATTTGGATATTTGAAATTTGATAGGGAAGGGAAAACCAAGACGGGTGGGGGGTGTGGGGTTGGAGGGAAATGGGTACCAAGACTTGTGAAAGGGTATCAATGTATGTGAATTAATGCACTTTCTATCTGGCAAATATCATGTAACCCTTTTACTGATTACAATAAAAAAATTAAAAAAAATAATTTGGTAACGTGTGGGGAGGATGATGGGGTCAAATACATTTCTTCTTAGAAATATACCTCATCTAGTTGCCCTGGATTTTCGTGGCCTTCTTCTTAGAGAAAGGCCTGTTATACTGGGTTTGTGGCTTGGCAATGATCTAGCATGTACGTCTACGTGTAAGACATCCACAAATTCCATGCCTGAGACTCGAGTTTCCTGACCTTTGGCAACAGCACAGCAACATCTTTCTTCCTCCTGAGCCACAGGCCATGTGAGCTGGCTTGAGTTGGTTGTTAGTTACAGTGGCTTGGTTACCAGGGTTCCATATTCTGTTCCATTGTTAGAGAGGCAGGGTCACCTTTCAGGTCCCAATGACCAAAGATCCTTGCTCACAGAAGACCTCACCAAAGACATACTGGAGGCTGAATGTCTCCTCCAATCTCACAATATACATGTGGATGTAGTAAGCAGTACACCTTATTTGTCCAATCCCAATGTCTTCCACTACGCCCAACTGCCAGTCTGGTCTCAGGCTCAAGGAGCCTTTCTTAGGTAAGATCCAAACTTAAGGGTCAATATTGCCATCATCCTTTACAAAACATTTGCTTCACAGTGCCTTCTCTGCCTGCATTTTGCCCCTTGTCGAACTTTTTTTTGTTTTTTCTAGTCTTGGGACTTGACCTCAGAGTGTGAACATTGTTCTTGGGCTTTCTTTAGGCATTAGCCGTCCCACCAAGCCACAGCACCACTTGCAGCGTTTTCTATGTACGTGGTAATGAGGAATCAAACCTGAGTCTTTTTGGGTTGTAGCCAAGGACTCTACCACTAGGTCAAACACACAAGGCATCTTGCACATATTTTTGTATCCTAATTAATTTTTTCCTGATGATTAGCTTTGCTGTCATGTGTATAAAATGCAAGAGGGAAAAACACAGAAGAATTAGTGAAATTTTAAAAAAAGCATTACACACATAGATAAGTGTTCATTCTTTGTAGGAGAAAGGATATTTTGAAATGATGATGATGACTTTATAATTACTATGTCAGGGCTGAGAGTTTGGCATAGTGGTAGAGTGCTTGCCTAGCATCCATGAAGATCTGGGTTTGATTGCTCAGTATCACATAGATAGAAAATCTAGATGTGGCACTGTGGCTCAAGTGGCAGAGGGCTAGACTTGAGAAAACCCGAGGACAGTGCTCAGGCCCTGAATTCAAGCCCCAAGACTGGCAGAAAGATAAAAGAAAATAAAAATGCTTTTTACGAGCTAATTCACTCACAGCATTAGCTTCTGAAATCTTCGCTTCTGCATCTTGTGAAATACCCCTTTCCCTCAATGTAGACAAGAAAAACAGATCCATCCCATGGTCCACTGTGAGGCCACTGGTTGGGCTAAGAGCTAGTCGTGCAGCAACACATAGGTTTTATTCTAATACTTTCAAAACTTTGTACTCAAATATGCTACTACTTACCAACTTAGATCAGTTATCCTTATGCTATACATTTTCTTCATTACTACAATATTCTTACACTCCTACGTTAATCCTCTTGTACCTCCCCTGACCTCTCTCATTCTTCTTTTCTATCTCTGGACCTCTGCAGGTCTTTCAACCCTTATACTGCACGGATCTACACTTGATGGCTGTTGAGCAATATTGTATATGTAGGTGGTTAATTATTCCCTAGGCTCAGAGGGACATAAGACAATAGAGACTGGATTGAGAGGCTTATTGTTTTGGGTATAATTCGCTTATCAGTGGTTGTATTAGACTGGTCTGTAAGTGCACAAAAAGAAAGAGTGATAATACCAATCGAAACTTGTGAACATCTACTGTCTGCCAGCTACAGAGGTCTAGGTTGGTTATATCTGAAAAACTATAATCGTATTTAGTAGTAATCTTGCTCCCATTTTCAAATGGGCAGAACAAGAAACTCAAGAAAAATGTCAAATCAAGAAACAACATCCCCCACCCAATGTAAAAAGACAATGGAACAGTCACTGGCAAACCTAGAGGAGAGTCTTCCAAGTGCTACACAAATGCAATTGATAAACATCATTAATGGAAAATGTGAAAATATAAAGAAAGAGATAATGGAGGAAGCCATAGCTGAACAAGAGGAAAGCAAAAACAAGGTGATAAGTGAAAAAGAAGAAGCTATAAAGGAGGCCATAATAAAGGTTTTTCAAAGAAAGATGGATGAATTCATAGAATCCCCAAATAAAAACGTGACCAAACTCCAGGAAATGTCCAAAGAAAATAAAGCTACTGAGCTAACCACTCCAAAGGAAATCAAGCAGATAAAGAAATCCATACATGATCTAAATCAGGAGATGCAAGGCATCAAAAATGAGCAATTAGAAGCAAGGGAGATGAAAAATAAAGTAGATAGCTTTGATAGCAGGTTAGACAATGCAGAGGAGAGAATTTCCGGGGCTGCAGATAATTTAGGTATTATAGAGAAAGAACAGAAAATGAGTCAATCCAAATCTAGGAAATATGAGAGAGCGCTTAAGGAGGTCCAAGATGCAATTAGGAAGCCTAATTTAAGGCTAGTTGTTATTGAGGAGGGCGTGGAGAAAGAGGTCAATGGTATTGGAAATATACTTCAGGGAATCATCTCAGAGAATTTCCCAAATATCCAGAAGGCCAGGCCCATCCACATACGAGAAGCTTTTAGAACCCCAAACAGACCTGACCAGAAAATAACATCGCACCGCCACATTGTGATCCGAACTGGATGAATAGAAACGAAAGGAAACATCCTAAAGGCAGCCAGGGAAAAGGGATCAGTAACTTATAAAGGCAAACCAATCAGAATAACCCCAGATTTCTCAGCAGAGACCATGCAAGCACGAAGTGACTGGAAGCATATATGTCATGCCCTTAAATCAAATAACTACCAACCAAGAATACTGTAGCCAGCTAAGCTCTCATTCAAACTCAGGGAACAATAAAAACATTCCATTCCAGGGAAAAGCTGCAACAATATGTTGAAACAAAACCAACACTACAGAGAATTCTCAAAGATGCTCTATACATAGAAAACCAAAATAAATGCAATATAGGGAAAGAAATGGCACCTAAACAGCATACCATCTAAGGACCACAAGAACTGTCAAGACACAGGCCCTACTAAAAGCTTTTAAAAATGGTAGGAACTAATAAATATCTCTCAATTCTATCTCTCAATATCAATGGACTTAACTCTCCAATTAAACGGCATAGGCTGTCTAGTTGGATCAAGAACAAGAGCCATCGTTCTGCTGTCTTCTAGAGACACATCTTACCCAAAAACAATCATCTTTTGAAAGTGAGAGGTTGGAATAAACTCTATCAAGCTAACTGCCCCCATAAACAGGCTGGAGTTGCCATCCTCATATCAGGTAAAATAGACTTCAAACTAAAATTAGTAAGAAAAGACAAAGAAAGTTACTACATACCACTAAAGGGATCTTTCCTCCAGGAAGACATAATGATCCTAAATATTTACACACCCTTTTGAAGATTCTCAAAAGATTGAAGATTCTGCCAGTGTAAGTTAGATTCCGGCATTGATATTAAATAATCAATGAGTAGGGATTTATATTTGAAATATCACTGTTGACAAAATCAAACACAGATTTGCTTAGTATTTGCTTTTGATTTCCCAAGAAGTTCAGTACAAGCTAACATGTGTGGCATATATTGACTGGGAGAAATGATTCAGAATATGTGACTTATTTGAACAGGAGTCAGTGAAAGATACAGAAGCAGGATACCCATATTGTGATAATTTGTATCTTTTGCATATTTTGTGTTTATTATTAATTTCATTTGTAGTGTACATTTCCAAATTTTTCCATATTATTTTTTGTTTTTTGGGGTTTTTTTTGGTGGGTTATAGATCTTGAACTCAGCCTGCGCACTATCCCTGAGCTCTTCAGCTCCAGGCTACCACCTTACCCTGGAGCCAAGCCCACTTCCCATTTTCTAAAGGTAATTTGGAAATAAGAGTCTCATGTCTTTTTGTGCCAGGATGGCTTTAAACCTTGATCCTCAGATCTCAGCCTCCTGAGTAGCTAGGATTATAGAAGTGAGCCACCACCCCATCATGCTCAGCTCTCTGTTTTTTTTTAAACAAGCCCTTTGGCTGGAACTCGGTCTGAGCACTGTCCTTCAGCTTTCCTCAAGCCCAGTGATCTTCTACTTGAGCCACAGCACTACTTCTGGTTTTTTCTGTGTATGTGGTACTGCGGAATTGAACCTTCGTCTTCATACAAGCACTCTACAACTATGCCAAACTCCCAGCCCCTCCACATTAGTTTTTATGATAGATCTTTCCATGCATCCAGGATGGCTAGAAATCCTTCTTGAGTTTCCCAAGATCAGGGAGTATAGGTGTGTCCCATCCTGTGTGGCTACATAACCATTGTTTATTGTACAGTTCTCTCTTCATTCTACCCATCTAGAGCAATTTTCATCTTCCATGTATAATCATTAAACATTCAGCTCCAGTTCCTCTCTACTCCATTCTCTGGAACCATCGTGCTTTTAGGCTCTATGGGTTTGTTGAACCTTGGAAGCTCTGGAAGGGAAAACATACCCTAGCTCTTCCTTTATGACTGCTGTATTTTTAGTTTACTGTAATCAAGATTCATCTGTAAAATATAGTAAAATGTTCTTCCTTTTCAATGCATTGTTTTGCATATTTCTATCTTTGGATTATTATTAATGGTTGTGAATTGATTCTCCACATATTTTTTCTAGTCTCTGCTTTCTCTTCCGTTAGGTACAAATCTAGAAATAGAAGTGTTGGACCATATTTCTATGTAATTCTATATTTAGTACTTTTTTAGCTCTCCTTGCAGAACTATTCCAAAGTTCTACTTCTTCTCACTACCTTCCCAGTAATAGTTAGACTTTGAAAGTTGTTTTTTTGTATGCGTGTGTGTGTGTGTGTGTGTGTTTGCGTGTGTATGTGGATCTTTTTGTTTAAAACTATATTTATATTAACATATTTAAAGTAATGATTTCATTGTAATTTTAATTTTTCTCATGACTGTTAATATTGAACTTCTTTCTACATTTTGAACTACTATTTCTATATATTCTTTTTAGAAAATCCTCTCCAATCTCCAATTTTTTTCCCTTTTTTTGGTGGGGTAGTGGGGAAAGTCATGGGGCTTGGACCTTGGGCCCTGAGCTCTTTAGTTTAAGGCTATTGTCCTACCCTGAGTATTGCCCCTCAGTTCTTCTGCTTACAGCTCCCCACACCTCTTCCCATTATATACAGAACAAAGGTCATCCTCAGTCTTTTTAAAAAGTAAAACATACAGTAAATTTGTAGTATAAAACAGCAAGAAATAAATTTCTTGCCAGGTGCAGTGACTTCTACCTGTAATCATATCTACTCAGATATCAGGCTGATATCTAAAGATTTGGTTCAAAGCCAGCCTGGGCATTAGAAAGTCCATGAGACTCTCATCTACAGTTAACCACTAGAATATGGGAAATGGCACTGTGGCTTCATAGGTAGGGTGATAGCCTTGAGTTGAAGAGCTCAGGAACAGTGCCCAGGCCCAGAGTTCAAGCCTTACAAATCCCCCAGCCAAAAAAAAGAAAAAAAATTTTCTTCCCCAAGTGATTATTATGCCAGACATAGAACATTAACATTCTGGGTGTACTTCACAGTATTATTACTTGATACCCTAAGATTTTGCAATATTCTCACAGAACCAGCATATGTCATCATATAATGTAGTTCCTTTTCAATGGAATAATTCAATTTATAACCTAAATCTACTCCCCCGACTTATTTTTGTCGATACCACAATTGCTCTACCATGATATGCCACAAGCCATTAAACATTTTATGGTGGGTAATTGGAAAGGAGTCTCATGGAATTTTGTGCCAGGCTGGCTTTGAACCATGGTCCTCAGATCTCAGTCTCCTGAGTAGCTAGGATGACAGGGGTGAGCCACCAACACCTGGCTTGCCTTTTTATTTTTTTGTGGGTCTTGGGACTTGAACTCTGGGCCTAGGCACCATCCCTAAGCTTTTCAGGTCAATATTTCATGTAAGTCTAAACATTTAAGTAAAGGAATACAATTCCAACAAAAAAGAGAATAAAATTCCAGACATGGTGTGTTTATAACTCAGTGCTAATTACTTGATGAAAATATGCCATTCCAGAAGCTGGTGTCATTTGATGATGTAGCTGTGGATTTCAGCTGGGAGGAGTGGCAGCATCTGGACAATGCTCAGAGGACCCTGTACAGAGATGTAATGCTGGAGACCTACAGCAACCTGGTGTCCTTAGGTGAGCAAAAGTCAAATTCACTTGCAAGGCCAAGTGCCTTGTTATTTTGCAGATACGTGAATGTTTATCAAACTTTCAATACTATTTAAATGAAAGATTCCAGGCCCTGAGAAGTATCATTACTTTCTAAAGAAAACCTAAGGTAATTTTGTACTCATTCTTCAGGATACCTTCAGGATACTTTGACAACAGTTCTAAATTATGTTTCCTCTAATGGAGACGACATTCCAAACTTACACAGTAATTGTAAGTGGATAAACAATCCAGAATAGAATATATATCATTATTGGAAGTAGGATCTACAAATCACTAAACAGTGAGTTTATAATGGAAACCTGGCACTAGGTGCAATGTTTCATGCCTGTAATCTTAAAATATTCAGGAGGAAGAAATCTAAGAATTCTAATTTGAAGCCAGCAATGGCATAAAAATTGCCATGAAACTCTATAACTCCAAGTAACCCCTCAAAAATGTTAGTGGAGTGTCAAGAGTTTGACTTTGTGGTTGAGTGCTTGCCTAGCATGCATGAAGACCTATGCATGTAAGTGGAGCTGAGACTCAAACTGGTATTTTTCTAGCCTTGAGCAAGACAGCTAAGCTTATGCCATACAAAATGAATCCAGAGCTGGGGAAAATTCAACCATGGAGCCAGTGAGATATGAGAAAATGATTTAATAGATAACTTGTGAGTACGATGTCTGCGAACTTAAAGCAATGATGACACAGCATAAGCAATAATTCTCTACTGTTTCTAATTTACAGGGCCCTGTGTTCCCAAACCTGTATTAATTGACAAGCTAGAGCACTGTGCAGAACTCTCGATAGGAAATTCCTCTGACAAGAATATCACAGGTGAGTGAATGCATCTTCATATTGATGTTGGAGCCTGAGCCCCATTGGTAAGTTCATGTTGTGATGTACTGAGCAATAATATTCTAAGTTACCCTAAATCCTGTGTGGAACCTATGGAATTCTTTGTGAATGAATCAAGAATCATTTTCTTTTCCCAATCCTATGCTTGGACTCTGGGACTGAGCATGGTCCTTGGGTTTTCTCAAGGCTAGCTCTCTACTTCTTGAGTCATAGCACCACTTCTGGCTTTTTCTTTGTATGTAGTACCAAGGAACTGAACCAGGTCTTTGTGCATGCTAGCCCGAACCCCCGGCACCAAGAATCATAGGGTGATATGATGAATTCTATGTGGCAGTAGAGTTAAAGTTAGATTTCTCTGTCGAAATCACTGAAACAAAATAAAATGAGAAAGCCATGAGCCCGTGGCTCATGCCTGTAATCCTAGCTATTTAGGAGGCTGAGATCTGAGGATCAAGGTTCAAAGACTGACCTATCACAAAAACACCTTAGACTCTTCTCTCCAATGAACCAATAGAAAATGAGAAGTGGGGTTGAGGCTAAAGACATAGGGCAGTAGTCTTGAGCTGAAGAGCTCAGGAAGAACAGCCAGGTCTAGAATTCAAGTCTCATGACCGCAAAACAAGAAAGAAAGAAAGAAAGAAAGAAAGAAAGAAAGAAAGAAAGAAAGAAAGAAAGAAAGAAAGAAGAAAGAGGGAAGAAAGAGGGAAGGAAGGAAAGGAAGAAAGAAAGAAAGAAAGAAAGAAAGAAAGAAAGAAAGAAAGAAAGAAAGAAAGGAAGAAAGAAAGAAAGAAATTTCATTTCTTTAAAACTAAGACTATAAATGATTGAGCAAACAAGGAATAAGTCAGGGCATTATTCTCTGATAAGGATAATATCTTTTTGCTGGTAGGAAGAGACTGGTATTCAGAACCAGACCTTTCCACCAGAAATTGAGCCTAGTGGTAGAGTGCTTGCCTAGCATGCACAAAGACACAGGTTTGATTCCTTATTACCACATACATAGAAAAAGCCAGAAGTAATGAATTCATTGGTAGGGTTCTAGTCTTGAGAAAACCCAAGGACAGTGGTTAGGTCCTAAGTTCAAACCCAGGAATGAAAGGAAAAAAAACAACAAAGTTTCAATCAACATAAGAAAATTAACTAGACAATGAGCTGGGGATTTTCTGGTCTTCCATGGTTCTGAGGGACAGGAGTGTTGGAAAAGGAATTTTTATAAGACTTCAAATGGAAAGAAACAAATTTCAAAATTCCCACAAATACCTAAATTGAGACTTTAGTGAGAAGTTGTAACTGAAGGGATATAGGTGTAAGTCCTTACTCTCAAGAATCGTTCTTGCTTGGATCAAAGGCAAACAGACATATAAACCAAACTTGTGGCCGTTGAATCTAGAAAAAATTCGTGTTCCTCACTGAATGGTTAATAAGCAAACAGCATTGAAACTGGGTAAGGTAATCCTATCTGCTACTCAGGACCTGAGAATCTTATCTGTAGTTAACTCTAGAAAAGAGTATGTGGGGCTGTAGCTCAAGGATAGGGGTTATAGTCTTCTGCTGAAGTGTTCAGGGACAGGGCTGAGGCCTATGAACTACAAAAAAAAAGAAAAGAAAAGAAAAGAAAGTTTTAAAAGATGCAAAACAGCACAATATTTAGATTATTTCTCAAAAATAAAAGAAAGGCAGCTATTCCTCAATGTATAAAGAAAACAGTATTTGAAAAAAAACAGCTGCAGGTATAGTATAGGTAGTACTCAGCTTAAAACTGTAGCAATACATAGTTGGGTAATTTCAATAAATATTTCCTGTGATATAAAAAGAGAACTAAAACACAGAAAAACATTATTGGTCATTGTAAAATATCATTTTCTTAATAGGTTAGGGAGAAAAGCATATATTTCTCACAAATCAATTTCCACTTTTATATTTTAAAATATCTAACACTTAGGATGGGAAAGTAAAGTCATTACCTTTACAGTAAGGAATATTTGTATCTCATGTATGTTTGTGTCTTTTTTTCTAGGACTCATTTTAGATGTCCAGGTAAAGGAAAATGTGTTCAAGACCTGCCAGGAAAGTCCACATGAATGTCTTTGTGAAATAGCAGTTGCAAGTAGTATCGAAGTGGAGGAAAATGTGAGATTAGCAACAACTTTAAATTTGAGCTCTACACATAATCCAGAGCTGATTAGTAATAATGGTAACAACTTAGGGGTGAGGACTGAGGAGTTCATTAAATGGTCAGAACATGCTTCTGTCTCCTATGCCTGATGAGATGCATGCTGCATATAGATCTCGTATGTCTCCTGTTCTTAAAAAATCCATCGGCTATTCAGAGCATTTTCTTCATGATTGCGACAGTCCAAAAGATCTGCAGTATCATAATTCTGTTCTCCCTGCCCAAGAAATTATTCAGGGAGGGAGGAAAACTGCTAAATGTACTGTGTGATGAAAAATATTGTACTTAACACCGACCATCACTACACATCTGAAAATGTACACAGGAGAGACTCCTCATACATGTAGTGAATGTGAGAAATCTTTCAGTAATGAAATACGCCTTACAATACCTCAGAGCAAATATCCTTAGATATGTGATGCATACATCAAGTGTGAAAATTAATTTCTGAGAAGTCAGAACTGACGCTCCAACCTCGATCTCCAAGAGAAGACAAACCTTATGAATATGAGGAACGTAATAAAATTTCTGCCCAGAATTCAGCTCTCAGCACACATCAGAGATCTCACACAGAAGAGAAATCTTATGAATGGGATAAATGTGGGAAGACTTTTAGACTGAAATCATACCTCACTTTGCACCAGAGAAGACACACAGAAGAGAAACCTTATGAATGTAACAAATGTGAAAAGTCTTCCACCCAGAAGATACACCTTCGAGTTCATCAAATAACACACACAGGAGAGAAATCTTATAAGTGTAATGAATGTGGAAAGTCTTTCCAAGGGAAGGGAAAACTTCGTGTTCATCAGAGAATACACACAGGAGTGAAACCTTATGAATGTAACCAATGTGTAAAGTCTTTCAGACAGAAATCTTCCCTCAAATTGCGTCAAAGAACACACACAGGAGAGAAACCTTATGTGTGCAACAAATGTGGAAAGACCTTCAAGTGGAAGTCATACCTTGATGGGCATAATAGAACACACACAGGAGAGAAAACTTATGCATGTAGTGAATGCGGAAAGTCTTTCAAATGGAAGGTAAAACTCCATGTTCATCAGAGAATATACTCAGGAGAAACACCTTATGAGTGTAACATATGTGGAAAGTCCTTCACACAGAAGCCAAACCTCAACATGCATAAGACAATTCAAACAGGAGAAAAACCTTATGAATGTAACCGATGTGGAATGTCTTTCAAATGGAAGTCTTCCCTCAAATTGCATCAGAGAACACACACAGGAGAGAAACTGTACGAGTGCATCAAATGTGGTAAGACCTTCAGATGGAAGTCACATTACAGGAGGCATAACAGAATTCACACATATTAGAAACCTTAGGAATATAACCAAAGTTGAAAGTCTTTCGTGCAGTATTCACCCTTCAGGAAGCGTAAGAGAGTTCACACATATGAGAAGCCTTAGCAATGTAATAAATAGGAATGACTTTTTAGTCTGTGGAAGGAAACTCAGCTTGTGTCACAGAACCAACACAAGATAAAACCCTTAATGAATGTAGCAAATGTTCAGTCTTTTCCCCAGAAGGCACAAGTCAAGATTTATCACTAAACACCCACAGGATAGAATCCTATGAATAAAATGAAAGGGAATTTTTTTTGAAGAGCTCATAGTTGAGTTTGCATGATACCACACACACACAGGATAAAAATCGTATGAATATAAGAATATGAAAAATCCATCATGAACGCATGACTAAGTATAAAATGCACATAGGAGAGAAAAACCTTATGAATATTACAAATGTGGAAAATGTTTGACCTGGAAGGCATACTTCTGTGTTCATCACAAACCTGATTCCCATAGAAGAAAAGAAAACTAATGAATAGAACAAATGTGCAATGACTTTTAATCAGAAGTCAGTCTTCAGTACATTTCAGAACATACACAATAGAGAAATTCTGAGTAATGAAAAGCATTTAGCTATATACAGAATCTCTGTATATGGGAGCATTAGGGTAAGTCTTCTAAACAAAGTCAACCTTCAGCAAGCATTAAGCGGACTCACAGAAGAAATAATAGCATGTAGGAAAACCTTTGTCAGAAACCTCTAAAAGCTGACTGTGTGGCTTAGTGGTAGAGTGCTAACCTATCAAGGATGAAGGCCTGGGTTAGATTCCTCAATACTACGTGAAAAGAGCAAGCCAGAAGCAGCACTGTGGTTCAAATGGTAGAGTGCTAACCTTGAGCAAAAGTAGCTCAGGCCCTGAGTTCAAGCCTAAGGATTGGGGGGGGGAGAGAGAGAGAGAGAGAGAGAGAGAGAGAGAGAGAGAGAGAGAGAGAGAGAGAGAGAGAGAGAGAATAGAGAGAGAAAGAGAGAGACAGGAACTTCTAAATTTTACAGAGATAGAGAAGGAGAGAGAGAAGGAGACAGAAACTAATTTCTAAACTTTACAGTCTTTCTATTTCCTTACAAATTCGTCTATGTCATTCTTTCTGACAGAAGCACAGAATTCCATTGTGTAAAAATACCATATTTGATCTACTCATCAACTGACGGGCATCTGGTTTGGTTCCATACCTTTGCTATAGTAAATAGTGCTGTGATAAATGTAATTGTTCTAGTGAATTTAGTATGTCCTATCTGGACGATTGGCAAGTAGTGAAATTGCTGGATCACAGGGGAGCTCTATGTTTAGTCTTTTTGGGATACTGCCATAGTGCTTTCCATAGTGGTTGAACGAGTTTGCAATCCCACCAGCAGTGTAGTAGTGATCCCTCCTGGCCACATCCCCTCCAGCATACGTTCTTAGATTTCTGGATCTTGGCCATTCTAACTGGAGTGAGGAGGAAAAGGGAAAGAGGAACTGAAACTTTCTCTCCTTACAGATGACATGATTCTGTATTTAAAGAACCCTATAGACTCTACCCCGAAGCTGCTTGAGCTGATATAAACCTTTGGTAAGGTAGCAGGGTATAAAATTAACCCTCAATGTCAACTGCCTTCCTATATGCCAACAAATGAGAGGAATGAGGCAAGAATCAGGATAGCAACTCATTTTGCTATCAAAGAAAATAAATACCTAGGAATTAACTTAGAATGTAAAGCACCTTTTTGATGGAACTATAAACCCTGGAGAAGGAAATTAACTCAGAACTGAGGAAATGCAAAAACCTATGCTCCTGGTTTGGAAGAAGTAATATTGTAAAAATGGCAATCTTGATAAGGACTATCTACAAATTCAGTGCAATATTCATCAATATTCCAATGTCATTCTTTAAAGAAACAGAAGAGGAAATCCAAAATTTCACTTGGAATAATAAAAGACCCCTTATAGTCTGTCTTCTTGCATGATACATAATGTTTAATCTCACCTTCTCCACCAAAATCTCACCTTTCTCATTGAGACATAGGTGGCCCTGTTTACTATCAGCAAAGGCTCAAACGCGCAGTTTCAGGTGTCACCACTGCCTCCGTTACTGGGTAGATCCAACTCTGTCATCGATTCTGAGGTCTGCTCTGAGAGTCTTGGTCACAAGTTGTTCTGTGGCATCTGCTGCCAGCCTGTGCCTATTTGCTTCCTTTTCCTCCAGCAGCCTACATCAGGGAATGAAGTTCAGGCGCTGATGTTCTCCTTCATATGCAGGGCAGGATGAGCCCAACCCTCCCTCATCTTCCTCTTCCAATTTTTGGGAAAAAAATGTGCTGGCAGAAGTCCTCAGGTGTGGTGCATGGCTGATCCACACGTTTAATCCAGGCTGGTCAGGAGGCTGAGATCTGAGTATGGAAGTTCCAAGTCACCTAGAACAGGAAAGGCTGATAGATTCTTACTACCAAAATTAAAAACAGCTGGGAATGGAGTTTGGGCTCAAGTGGTAAAGGGCTAGTCTTGAGTACAAATGCTTAGTGCCCAGGTCCCGAGTTCAGGCTCCAGCACTGCCAGCAACCTCACTTTAGTGAGATTTTAGCTTTATCCATGTAGGCACATCTCACTGGAATCTTTGCTGGTAGTGATAGTCTTCATAATTTTGTCTCAAGGTAAAAGTCCTCCTGGGGTAGTACACAAAAGGTGTCATGGAGAGTGGAGCCCCACTTGCTCCAGGTTTGAAGATGGCATAGGTCAAGCCAGCATGGAGTTGGCACATCAGTCTTTTTCCTAGCACCACCTACCAGTGAATGTCAAATGACATTGATTGTTGTGGGATTGTGTGATTGAAGTGCCCCATTAAGGGCAGTGTTAGCACATCCAAACTTGGATACCAGGAATGCTGAAATCTCAAAGCTAAGATTTCTGTTGGCTACAGAAATGCTGGTGTGTCTGTGATTCACTAAAAGTTCAGGCGCAAAGATTCTGAAGCTTGATGCCATGTGTTTATTCCATTCAGTAAAATTATTTTAATGCACTGTATAAGTTAAAACATATGATAAGCGTCAGGGGTAGTGAAAACATTGTTCTTGAATTCAGGTGTCTGGCAGGGTAATGGGGGGGTGTTGGTGGCTGGGACTATGAAGCTGGAGCTGCTATCAAACCATGGATCATGTTCCTCTTTGTCTGGGAGAAATGACTCCAAAGATGATATTTGAATGGTGAGGAAAAGATGATGATGTACTCAGGAAATTTCTCCTAAACAAATGCTCATGTGGAAGTGGGATGGGGGCTGGGCATGTCTGAGGCAGAGCTTAAGGGGGCCTCTCATGGCGTTGAGAACGTTCCTTGCGACTTCAGGCATGCAGCAGGGTGTTTTAGATGACCATTGTGAGATGGATGGAATAAGACTGGAGACAAGATGAATGCTGGGATCCTGCAATGCTCTTGCATGAGTGGCTGGTGGCTCACCTGAAAGAACTAATTATGTCTAAAAAAGAAATCAGGAATTTGTTTTGATTAGATAATACCTGTAATCCGAGGCATATTCAGGATCCTGATCTTAGTATTGTGGTTTAAAACCAACCCAGCAAAGGGAAAAATGCATGAGACTCATACTCCCAGTTTAGAGCAAGAACAAAGATTGAAGTAGAGCTGTGGCTCCAGAGCTAGAGTGCTACCTTGAGCAAAGAAAAGCTAAGAAAAAGCTCCAGGTCTTGAGTTCAAGGCCAGGAATGAAAGAAGGAAGGTAAAAAAGGGAAGTATGTGAGGAAGGGAAATATATAAATGAAAGAGAGAAGGAACTAGAAATTTAAAACTAGAGAATATTTAAAAGTCATCAGTCCTTCTAAGAAAAGTGTTGGAGTATGGGTTCTATATGTGGTGAACTGGAAGCCCAGCAGTGACTTGTTAACCAAAGAGTCACCATGATGAGAAAAGGATAGAAATCTGCATGAGCCTCTTAGCGGATGGAGTCACAGAAGAGAACCTCAGCTCCCATCCCATAGTTAGAAGTATATAGAGATGGGGAAGTTGGCATCACCTTGATGTCATTGTGTCCATGGAGACTGGAAGCATGGCTCTGTGAAAGCACAATGTTCTGGTTACTGAGCTGAGAGGCTGAGGAGAGCCAAGTCCTGGCCATGAAGAAATCAGGGTTGCTGCAGAGCAACTCTGCTGCACTGTGTGCCTGCTTGGCTGTTCTTATTCTGTGGTGGATCAGACTGGAGCGGGTGATAATAACTGTTTTGGGGTCACAAGCCCTTCACCAAGAGCTTCCTCTGGGATCCTCATAAGCTACAGGGTGGCTGGTGGTGGGATGTGTGTGGGGTGGAAGTGACAGAGGGATGGATGCATGGCAAGGTGGGTGAAGAGATGAGAGGAATGATGAGAGCCCAGTTCATTGGTTTCCAAGGTTAATGGGTGGGAGGTAGAGAGGCATGCTGGAGGAATGATGGAGGCAGGGGAAGGTGGTGACAGAGTGAGGCCATCTGTAGTGCCAGCCTGGCCATCATCTGAAGCCCATAGGCAGCTTCCTGATCCTTCACTTAGTCCTGCTCCTTGTGGGGGGAATGTCACGTGTACCCAGAGCTAGGGGTGGGGCAATGTTAGTACCACCTGGAGAACCATTGGCCTCTACCTGGGTGAGGGGTCGTTATGGCTCCCATGCTGGTTGGGCTGATAGCTATGGAACAGATCTCTCCTTAGCTACCACAGTCAGTGGCTGCTCTCCCACTAGGGTTAGGGCACCTGCTCAGCCATCAGGACATCCCATGCCAGGACAGAGGCCTACAATTCAGATGGCAGCACAGGGGTGAAGATGATCTCACCGTAGCCCTAGTTACATGGCTGTCCCTGCATGCAGGACAGGATGACCTGGGGGAAGATGTTCTCTGTGTTTTTCCACAGCCTATCCCGGCCTCTTCTTGTGTCTGATTAGACCAAGAGAGTACCAGATTCCCTCTCATAGTCCTGGTTCTTTTTCTTTTACAGTCATGAGGCTTGAACCCAGGTCCTGGGTACTGTCCCTGAGCTCTTTTGCTCAAGGTTGATGCTCTACCATTTGAACCATAGTGCCATTTCCAGCTTTTCCTTTTCATGTGGATCTCTGATATGTCCAGTGCTGTGCCTGCAGGGAGGCACTCACCCCACAGACAGAGCCACCTCTGCCGTGACTGTGACTGCCCACAACCCTCACACCCACTCCTTGCACACCCCTCGACTCCAGTTTTAGCTCCTCTTGGACTGGGTGTCCAGGCTACCCCTTCCTACACTCACAAAGGGTCTACAATTGTCTTCCCAGGGTCCTTTCTTCTGCCAGCCAGAGTACAGACTGTGCACATCTTAACGATCACAGAGCTCAAAGCCAAAGGCTGAGATGCAGAAGGGGGTGACCCAGTAGCTGCACAGGGCCCATGGATCATCCTGTGCATCCCCCAGCCTGTGACTTCCACCACCCCCTTGGCAGGGAAGCTCCATGCCCACATCCTGATCCCTGGTCCCCTCCAATTCCATTCTCCCTTGGATTTTGCAGACTGTCTACCATCAGGATCTAAAATTCTATTCATCACTTTATGTCCTTATCACTGATTTGCTACTTTGGCAGGATCTCCTGGTGCCTGGAGAGTGGGCAAGTCATGTACTCTCTGTGGAGAAGTTGCCCCAGGAGAAGAAATATGCACTTCATGTGAGTGTTGGACAGGGCAGGAGGGCTCCCTAGGATCAGAAGACACAGGAGGGGTGCAGATGGGGGAATGCTAGGGGCCCCAGGGGACAGTGGGATTTAGGGCACAGTTGGTTCCTTCTGCAGGGTTGACACCGCTTCACACACCCAACAGAATGAGGTTCACATTACAGATATCAGAGACAGTGCAGATTGCCAATGGGCACAGGGGTCACTGTCACCCCCAGATGCTGGCTGTATGCTGGGATGCACGCAGAGATGTTTTCAAGATCAGATAATGAGGATGTTGCAGGGTGTAACCATTCTTTTCAGATGGCTCTCTAGCTCTCTTGAGCTTCATCTCTATCTTTGGCTTTTACTTGGCAGTTAACTGGAAATGAGGGTTTCATGGACTTTCCTTTCTGGACTGGCTTCAAACAGAAGCTATGCACAGTTTTCAAACCATACCCTACTGAAGAAGGGAAGCTTGATCTGGTGCTTAACTGGGTTGCACTTTGGCTCCGTTTGCTATGCCTCACGGGAGGGGGCTCATCATTTATAGACTAAGATCTCATGACCTTCAAAGCCAAATGCTACCTGAAAGTTCAGGGTCCCAGCCTATGTGTTGGGCCGGGGTGAATACATTCTCTGTTATGCTGGGTCATCAACCCATGTTTTAAGCTGGAAGTAGGCAGTGCCACATTTGATAAGAACATCTGCCAGAGATTGTCACCTCATGAAAGCAGATTCTAAATTTGTATTCCATTGCCTGTGGTGGAGAAATCCCCTCCAAGTTAGACAGGCTCACATCCACCTGCAGGTCACACTCCGAATGCACCCTTGAGTGTCCTCATGGTATTGGGATCTAAGTTTGTAGGGAATGCTGGTTTAGTCCATGAATTAGCTGGACAAGTGATGACAAACGTGTTGTGGATTAATATGAGAACAATTTAAGAAGCCCTGGAGGAGCATCAACCTGACCCTCTGTGGTGCTATAAATCTGATAGGATGCTCCAGACTGTGAAACAATCACATGGCTTTGTGTTTCGCATCCAGACATGTGAATGCATGTCTTAGCTCTCAGCCAATACAGAGGAGGACATGAATAAGTGGGTGGAAAGCATCTGTCAGACCCCTGTCTGGGGGCAGGTGGAGAGAACATAGGAAGGTAGATACCATGGCTGTGGTGGGGCCAAAAAAAGTGTAAAAGAGGCAAAGGAACCAGGTACTGGTAGCTCAAGACTGTCATCCTAGCTACTCAGGAGTTTGAGATCTGAGGATCACAATTCAAAGCCAGCCCAGGACAGAAACTCCATGAGACTCTATCTGCAATAAACTACTGAATGCAAGAAGCTCAAGCTCAGTGCCAGCATCCAGGCCTAGCGTTCAAAACCCAGGACTGCCAGAAAAAAGTATCAAAGGACAAGAAGCTGGCCAAAAGTTAGAGGGACTCTATCTTGACAAACAATACAATGGTAAGTTGCACTCAGAAGACTTGCACAAAATCTGGAAATGCCTGAGACCTATCTATGTATGTTTCCTGTTTGTCTAAATACATATGTTTATGCATTAATATATTAGTATAGAGAGACAGATCAATACATATGACTATACATATATACATAGCCAGACACTTATGGGTGGGTGGTATACTGTGTGAGAGTTTGTGTTTGTGTTTTGTGGATGGCTATCTCTGTTTAAGAAAGATAGAAAATATGTAAATATCTTTAAAAAAAACTTGATAAAATATAGAGAGACCTAAGCCCTTGAGGGAATCTGAAATGACAAGATTATTCACAGGCACGTTTATCCTTATGGATTCCTCAGCAAGTTTTAATTTTTTTCATTATTTTCTTTCTTTTTTTGAACCAGTGCTAAGGATTTCTCTCAGGGACCAGGTGCTGCCAATTACTAATTTTCTCATGGCTGGTACAAGAGGAACTGAGCCACAGTTCCACTTTTGCCTTATTTATTCGTGCTTAACTGAAGATAAAGATTTCTATCAGTGACTTTCTTTCATGGGCTGGATTCTAACGAGGATCCCCAGACCTCAGGCTTCTCTATAGCTACAATTAACAATATGAGAACCCAGCACTGGGTTCCAATGCACAGGGCAAGAAATTGAGTGAATCTCTCAACTCCAATTAGCTATAATAAGCTACAAGTAAAAGACCAATACCTTTGAGGAAAAGATGCTGAGGGTTATCACACAGGCCCTATGAGTAAGCCCTAAAGCCTGTACACATGTATGCATGCACACATTGGCAGATACACACACACATATGCACACACACAATATCTCAGGCAATATTGTATTTTGAATTAATATCCAAAGATTGGACAACAGGATAGCAAGTAATAAAATCTGTTTTTCTTGTCTACATTGAGGGAAAGGGATAAGTCACAAGATGCAGAAGCGAAGAATTCAGAGGCAAATGCTGTGAGTGAATAACTTGTAAAAAGCACATTTCTTTTCTTTTCTTTTCTTTTGTTTTTCTGCCATTCTTGGGGCTTGAACTCAGGGCCTGAGCACTGCTCTTGGCTTTTCCCAAGTCTAGCCCTCTGCCACTTGAGCCACATTGCCATATGGATTTTTATATCTGTGTGATATTAAGGACTCAAACCTAGATCTTCATGGATGCTAGGCAAGCACTCTACCACTGGGCCAAACTCTAAACCCCGATAAAGTATTTATAAATAGTCATCATTATCATATCAAAATATCCTTTCTCCTACAAAGAATGAACACTTATCTATGTCTGTAAGACTTTTTTTATGTCACCAATGCTTCTGTGATTTTCCCACTTGCATTTTTACAGATGACAGCACAGATATTCATCAGGAAGAAAAATAGATTAGGATACAGAAACCTAACAACGTCCTAGTAGATTGAAGTGAAAAATATGTGCAAGATGGCCTGGGTGTTTCATCTATTTGTAGAGTTCTTGGCTACCACACAAAAAGACTCCGGTTTGATTCTGCAGTACCATATACATAGAAAACGCTGGAAGTGGTGCTGTGGCTTGGTGGGACAGCTATAGCCTAAAGAAAGCCTAAGAACAATGGTCAGGCTCTGAGGTCAAGTCCCAGGACTAGCAAAAAAAATGTGCAAGAGGCAAAATGCAAGCTGAGAAGGCACTGTGAAGCAAAATGTCTTGTGAAGGGTAAGGGGAATAGTGACAGTTAAATTTGGATCTTACCTAAGAAAGACCCCTTGAGCCTGAGACCAGGCTAGCAATTACGCCTAGTTAATGACTTGGGATTTGAACGAAAAGGTGTGCTGTTTACTACATCCATATGTGAGGTGGGAAGGGAGATTCAGCCTCCAGTAAGTCTTTGGGGAGGTCTTCTGTGAGCAAGGAGCTTTGGTCATTGGGCCTTGATAGGTGACCCTACCTCCCTCACAATGGAACAGAATATGGAACCCTGGTAACCAAGCCACTGTATGTGACAACCAGCTCAAGCCAGCTCGCTTGGCCTGTGGCTTAGGAACCAGAAAGATGTTGCTGTGCTGTTGCCAAAGGTCAGGAGGCTAGGATCTCAGGCATGAGAAATATGGATGTCTCACTTGAAGAAATAGATGCTGGATCAGTGCCAAGCCAAAATTCCCATATATCAGGCATTTCTCTAGGAAGAAAGCCAGGAAACTCCAGGGCAACTCAGATGAGGTATATTGAGAGGAAACCTATTTGAACCCATCATCCTGCCCACACACTACAACCTTCTTGTGTGCTTTCAAGTGACTCTACTGAGATTAGAGTGTGTCATTTCCAATCTACTCTATTCCTGCTCTTCTGTGTGAAGTGTGGTCCCATTCCTACGTTTGAAATATCCACTGTTTTGCCAACATAGTGTGATGGTAAGTCAGCTCAGACTCTGAATGAGCCTTGTAACCTATGGATCCTGGAGGAAGGCCTGTTGGAGATGCTGCTGACAAAGCTGATCCCTGCCTACCAGATAGGTGATCTCTTTTATGTGGGAAACTTCCTGCACAATTTCAAATAGTGGAGGACAATGTAGTAGTTGCTGGAAATTCTCTTGAAAAAGTGAGTGTTCCCCCTCCAAACCCAGGTTTGCTCACCCCTCCTGGCCAAGTCTTGGAATACTTGGCTCCTCTCTGAGCCTGATCGGTTCACTGGGGTGTACACAGGGGAGATAAGCATGATACAAGTGCACAAACTACTTTATTATGACTGGGACACCATGCCATTTCATTTCCCTCACAAGCTACTGGAGTCTCAACAGTGTGCTTACTGAGAAGTTGGATTTCAGGCATGTGTAAGTGGCTCCCAACTGCAGCCCTCACCTAGGTGACATCCTAGGAAATCCCATTTCCCAGTAAGAAATGAGGTGTCAGTACTAATAGCGGAGGCCTGTGAAATACTGGAGTCAGAGGAAAAGCTGGGGGCTGAATCACTTTTGAGCCATCAGGGAGGGATTGTGATAGCTTTGCCTGTTAGAACCTGAAAGCATTTACATTTTGGTGTGTGGTCCAGTGCTGCCACTTGAACCTGAACCCAGGTCTAAATGCCATCCCTTTGGTGTTCAAAAATTAGCACTGTACCATTTGAGTCATGGGTCAAGTTCTGGCTTTTGCTGCCTAATTGAAGACAAGTGCCTTTAGACTTTTACTGACTAGACTGGCTTTCCACTGTGATGTTCAGAGCTCAGCCTGCTGGGTGGCTAAGATTAGAGGAATGAGCATTTAGTTCTTTATTTAGAGCATTCACTTATTGATTTATTTAGAGCATTTACTTAGTTAATTTAAGGTGCGTTTACTTTGGACAGATGCATAGAGGCCTCTCTCAGAAGCTTCTGGAAGTGGGGTGTAAAAGTCATCCTGTTCTCGAGTGTCTCTTACCCCCCTCCCAGCACATAAGTGCACATCTCTGCAGGACAGCCACAGCATTAGAGTCCTGCAAGAAAGGGGCTTTTGTAGAAGGCTCAGGATGGAGAGAGAAGGCTCTCACTTTCCTTGTACCGAATGTGCCCACAGCATCATGTGTTCCATCTATACGATGTGAATGGACTTCTACCCCAGTGATTTCTACGAGTTCAAGAACTGCCACACCCTGACACAACTCAAGCTCTATATGAGGCTCCACATGCCGGCTTTGGACCTGCTCTTCTAAACACATACTTTTTGACCAGCTGGAGGAATGTGCGACCAGTAAGACCAAGAAAAAGTAGAAGTCCTGGTGTGGGTGCCTCAGAGCCTGTGAGTAGGAAGCCCATGTGGTCTAGATATTGGTTGGCCCTTACTTCTACAGAGCTTGGCAAAATGCCCTTTATGGGTGGTGTCAGCCAGGTAATGTCTGTCCTCTGAAAGGACTTGGGAATAAGCACTCATTAGAAAGACCCTACACCTCCTCAGTGTTCAGTCCAAACTCCAGTTCTATAGGTTCCTCCATTAGATCCTCATGGAAGTTAAGTGACACTTCAACTTGCAGAGTCCACTCTGTCCACTCTGTACCTATTTCCATTCTTAGGTTTGGGTCATCGTGGAAGAGCTTATCCTGAACTCCGGATGAAAAACCCACTAATGGAGCTGGTGACTGATGGAGACTGAGAATCATCACTGCACTCCAGAAACCATGGGCCTTCTGTAGAAATTACCAAACAGGTTTAGAGTTCTGTGGATATACCTTTTGCTCTGAACCCCATGTGTGACACAGTTGAACCTGCAGATACTATGGAGGAAGATAAAGAGCAGCCAGATTTCCTTCCGTTTCCTTTCACACTCCTCCCAGAGTCAGTCCATCTGAGTCAGAGTAACACTCCACTTATTGTGCAAGCTGAAGGGGCACATGCTGGGCTCATGGAAAATGTCCCCATGGGAAGCAGCAAGTGTACTCTCAATACTGGATTCATTGGAGGAAAATGAATCCATCCTCACAGAATATCCAGACCCATCCATCTCACTGAAAGAGACTCAATCTCCATTCGAGAAACCAGAATCCATCCCCCTCTTAACTCAGGAAGGACATTCTGTTTCTCATGAGGAAGGAGACCCTTCTGAGGACTCTGAAGGAGAATTACTGTCTGAAGGCAACTTGGAGGCCAGTCTGGATTTAGAGCTTCCCTGTCCCCTTCCTACAAAGACATCTCTTTATCTTGCTCTCATGATTCTTGTCAAGTATTCATTGTATTTACTTTGCTAACTATTAAACTCTCATTGTTAATATTATGGTGTGCAGTTCTTCAGTGCTTATTATATTGTGTTTTATTTTCCACTTATAATGTGAGACCTCAGACACATAGGTCCTGGGTGGGCCTAAAACCAGACAGGTCTGGTCCCATAGAAGACAACCTTACTGGATATACAGGGAACTATGAAATGCATGGAATCACCAGGAATCCAGGCCAGGCCTCCATGGAAAGACAAGTCAGCTACCAAAGCTTAAGGACAGAGCAGATGCCTGGAAATGTGTTTTGTCAATCGGGAGAAGTGCAAGAGTACCTGTAATATTATGTGGGACTCTGTTCTGTGAGTTCAAGTCTGTTTATATATCCATTGTGCTTTGTACAAATATTTAAGAAAATTAAAACTCCACAATAGCATCAAAAATGTACTTTGGCTTTGAATGTGGCCTACTTGTAGAGTGCTCGCCTAGTATACAAGAAGACCTTGATTCAATTCCTCGACCCTGCATACACAGAAAAAGCAGATGGGGCACTGTGGCTCAGGTGTCAGAGTGCCACCCTTGAACAAATGTGCCCAAGGACAGTTCCTGGTCCCTCAGTTCAAGCCCCAGGACTAGGAAAACAAGAAATCATACCATTTTCCACACATTTGGAAATAAATCTGTTTTATCTAACCCTACTTCTTTTTTGCCAGTCCAGGGTGTGTGCCACCAAGCCAAACTACTGGCCCCCAACCTTACTATTTTTAATCATTTAATTTTTTAACATAATCATATTTCATGCTGTCTGTATTAATACCATAAACAGCATGCTTTGTGTAATAATGTTAAAGGTAAAACATAAGAAATTAATAAGTAAAATTCCTTTTTTATTAGTTTTATAGCATTACTACAATTTTATGAGAAATATTACCTAGAAGGTTTATTTTAGAGTTCAAGTAATCCATTTTGATAAATATATCAATCTACATTATTTATTTGAACACATTTTAAACTATTTTTTTCAGGAATGAAAATACATATATATTTGTTGTAAATGAAATTTATGACGTGGGGGGATGGGAAAGAGAATAGGGGAAGGGGGTAACAGTGTTTACAAGAAATGTACTCATCAGATATGTAACAGCAATCTCTTTGTATATCACCTTGACAACACATTTTTTGAAAAGTACAATAAGTTTAAATGTCTACTTTGGGCAGAATTTTTTTTGCCAGTACTGGGCTTAGACTCAGGACCTGAGCACGATCCTTGTTTTTGTTTTTGTTTATTCTTAAGGCGCAAGTTCTATCACATGTGCCACAGCACCACTTTATCTTTTTTTATCTATGTCCTGCTGAGGAATTGAACTTGGGTCTTCATTCATGCTCGGCAAGAACTCTTAAACTAGGCTTAACTTATGGCCCCAGTGGGAAGGAAGTTTTCCATAAAATATGTAGGAAATAGGTACACTAAGGAAAAGCCATCAAAAATAGAAGAAAAATTATATACTTAGATAACGACATGCCAGTATTATGGCAGATCTCTGTAATTCTAGCTTCAAGAGTGGTCTATTTGGACCGGGAGTTGGCTGGCTGAAGTAAAGTGCTATCCTTGAGCAAGCCCTAGGACAGTGCTCTGGCCATGAGTTGAAGCCATAGGACATGCAAAAAATAATAATTTAATGCCCGTGACTGGTGGCTTACCCTGGTAATCCTAGCTACCCTGGAGGATCGAGGTTCAAAGACGGCCCAGGCATAAAAATCTGTGAGAATCTTATTTCCAAATAAGCCAGAAAATTCAAAATGACAATGTGCCTCAAGTGGTAGAGCTCTTGCCTTGAGCTGAAGAGCTTAAGGTAAACATCCAGGCCCAGAGTTCAAGCCCCATGAGTGAAAAAAAGAAAAAGAAAAAGAAAGCCCTTATCTAAGGCTGGAGTGCACACTAGTGGTAGTTTGCTTGCCTAGTATGCACAAAGCCCTGTGTTGAATTACTCTGTACCACTTACACCAAAAAAAAAAAAAGCTGGAATTGATCTCTGAAGGTTGGGTTCTGAGGATCACAGTTCAAAGCCAGGCCAGACACTAAAGCCCATGAAAGTGTTACTTCCACTTGAGCACCAGAAAACCAGAAGTGACACTGTGGCTCAAGGTGTTTAAGGTTGTAGCCTTGAGCTGAAGAGCCCAGCGACACTGCCCAGGTGCACAATTAAAGTCTTACAACCAAAAGAGAGAGAGCGAGAGAGAGAGAGACAGAGAGAGAGAGAGAGACAGACAGAGAGACAGACAGAGAGACAGAGAGACAGAGAGAGAGACACAGAGACAGAGAGAGAGAGAGACAGACAGACAGGCAGACAGACAGAGACAGACAGAGACAGAGAGACAGAGACAGAGACATCAAACAGTCAGGCACTGCTGGCTGAAGCGTGTAATTCTAGCTACTATGGAGGCTGAGATTGGAGGATCTTGGTTCAAAGCCCAAAGCCAGCCTGCACACATATGTTTGTGAGACTTACATCACCAATTAACTACCAGAAACCAAAAATGGAGCTGTAGAGGAAGAGCGCTAGCCTTGAGCTGAAGAGCTCAGGGACAGTGTCCAGGCCCAAAGTCCAAGCACCATGATGAATCAATAATAATAAAAGAAGATAGCTAATACTAATGATGAATAATTTGGGGCTGGGAGTTTGGCCTAGTGGTAGAGTGCTTGCCTAGCATGCACGAAGACCTGGGTTCAATTCCTCAATACCACATACATAGAAAAATGCTGGAAGTGGTGCTGAGGCTGAAGTGGTAGAGCCCTAGCCTTGAGAAAATATAAGGACAGTGCTCAGTCCCTGAGTTCAAGCCCAGGACTGGCCAAATCAAAAGTAGTAGAGCACTGGCATTGAACTGAAGATCTGAGGAACAGCCCAGGCACAGAGTTCAAGCACCGCAAACAACAACAACAAAATCTATGAAATGGCAGTGGTGGTTGTAAGCTAAGCAAAAATAGAGTAGAAACTGGTAAAATATATATTTGTGTGTAAGCAAAATAGCCAGACTTATGCATTAGAACAGGATAGCAACTTGAAAAAAAATTTTGTTTTCCATCTCACTAGGTCCTATCTCTTAATTTATTCAAGTAAGTAAAATGCTGGCTTTAATAATCGTTGCTCTGAATATTAGAAAATCATAATATCTCTCATTAACCAACAAAGACCAGGAACTGGGGCTTCGTTGAAATGGCAGAGTATCAGGCAAGAGAAGAAAAAATTGAAGTAAGAACTTGAAGTTCTTGATCCAGAACCTGCATAGTAACAGAGCAGCAGCCTGGTGATGGTACCTCACACCTATAATGTTAGCTAATCAATAGGCTAAGATCTGAGAATACAAGTTTAAAGCCAGCCAAGTACCCAGTTAACTGCCAGAAAAACCAGAAGTGGCATTGTGGCTCACAGATTAAAGCTCTAGCCTTGAGCTGAAGAGCTCAGGGACAGTGCCCAGGCCCAGAGTTCAAGCCCCACAATTGACAAAAATCAAACAAGCAAACAAAACTCACAAAGAAGCCTGCAGACCACAGTGGTTCTGCTGAGTCTCTTCTCTATGGGGATCAGGAAACATTTCACTTTTTCTGTCTCTTCCCATCTCAACATTCATACTAAAATAAGACTGTGTCGAAAGTTTCAATTTATAAAAATGTTTTTCATGAAGCACCCTGAAATATTCCTCGCTTATATCTCAATTGAAGATAGTTGATTTGGGGCTGCATTGGTAGAGTGCTAGCCTTGAGCAGAAAAGGTCAGGGATAGAGCTGAAGCACTCAATTGAAGACCCAGTGCCAACACACAAAAGAAATTATGCACTTTATACATATATTCTAATTTCTTAATGAATTTTTCAGTCTGTATAAATATAGGGTACATTCCTTGTTACTTAAGTAAGATTGCTCTTTTTTTTTCTTTTTGCCAGTCCTACGGCTTGGACTCAGGGCCTAGACATTTTCATTGGACTCGCTTGCCCAAGGTGAGTGCTCTGCCTCTTGAGACACAGCGCCACTTCTAGCTTTTTTCTGAGTATGCGGTACCGGTGAATAGAACCTAGGTCTTCATGCATTCTAGGTGAGCACTCTACCATTAGGCTACATTCCCAGGCAGTGAGATTCCTCTTACAGTCATTGTATGTTCACAGAGTTTGATCTCACACACTGTAGGGCCCTGGTTGGCTTTGACCTGTGATCCTAAGCCCTGATCCTCCTAAGTAGCTGAAATTAAGTTGTGAGCCACCATGACGGCTTCCATTCTATTTTCTTCAAAAATATATGTAGTTATCTAAAATATATCTATAGCTGAAAAAAATGAATCTCTCCCAAACAAATCTTCAAAGAAACAACCATCCTATTAAAAGGTGGGCTAAAGACTTAAAAGAGTATTCTCTGAAGAAAAAATTAAAATGGGCTTTAGACACATGAAGAAATGCTCCATATCTCTAGAAATAAGGGAAATGAAAATCAAAACAACTTTGAGATTCCACCTGACTCCAGTCAGAATGGTCATTATCAAAAAATCTAATAAGAGATACTGGTGGGGAAGTGGCCAGGTGGGATCACACCTACACTGTTGGTGTGAGTGTAAACTCGTTCAACCACTAGGGAAAGCAGTGTGGTGGTTCCTCAAAAGACTGAACATAGAGCTCCCCTATGATCCAGCAAATCCACTACTTGGCATCTACCCAAATGTCCAGAAACAAGGACATACTAAAGCCACTACCACAATGATGCTCATTGCAGCACTATTTACCATAGCAAAGCTATGAAACCAACCCAGATGCCACTCAGTAGATGACTGAATCAAGAAGATGTGGTACTTATACACAATGGAATGCTATGCTGCCATCAGAAGGAAAGATATCGCCCAATTTGTAAGGAAATGGAAAGACTTGGAAAAATTCATATTAAGTGAAGCAAGCCAGACCCAAAGAAACATAAGCTCAATGGTTTCCCTCATTTGTAATAATTAGTTCACATCTAGGACTCTCATAGCAGAAGATTACAATAACTCAAAAACCTAGGTATATAAGGTCATATAGGATGAGACTAAATGAAAGGATCTCTAGGATATGGGAACAAGAGCTATACCTTGTGTCATCGTTGCTCTTAATCTTGTGTGATTTTTGTCCTTAATCTACTATGTTATTTCTCATCTCTTATTTTGCCCTTTGGTTAATGTCAGATTGTTACTGTATCTGATTTTTTCCCTGGCACATTGTATATATGTTTATTTGTTTATGTCAAATAGGAAAGGGAAGGGGGGAAACAAGATGATTGGGAAGGGGAGGGGAGAGGGAACTGGGGACAAAAACATGTGGAGTGGAATAAATGTGTGAGAAGTAATGCAGTCCACTACCTGTAAATGTAATCGTAACCCCTCTATACATTACCATGAAAATAAAAAAGAGACTATAAAAATATCTGTAGAAAATGAGGCTGGATGATGGAAACAACCAGATGCCCTACTACAAAAAATGTGATACACACACACACACACACACACACACACACAAACACACACACACACAATGGAATGATACATAGCCAACCGACAAGATAAAATAATGGCATTCTCGGGGAAGTGGATGAAAATGAAAAAAATCATATTAAGTGAAGTAAGCCAAACTCAAAGGAACATAGGCCCAAGAGTCTCCCTCATTTGTCAAATTCAGTAGAAACCTTGGGCTCTGCTACCAGAGATTTACAATAGAACAAAATCTAGAGACATCGTGACAAATAGTATGACACTAAATGTAAGGACCTCCAAGATAAAGAAACAAAACTCATATAATGAGTGATTGTTGTCCTTAATGAACTATGTGATCTCTTATCTCTTTTGCTATCCCTTGGTTATATCATATTGTTACAATATTTCACCTTGTTTTCTGATATATTTCATATGTGCCTAATTGGTTATTTGAAATTGGATAGGGAAGGGGGGAAATGAACATGAGTGGGTGTAGGGGAAGGGAAATGGGGATCATATCATTACATGGGGTATCAAAGTTTGAGAAGTAATGCACCTTCTATCTGGTGAATATAATGTAACCCTTCTATAAATTACAATAAAAATAAATACATAAAAGAAGATCTGCACAGAAAAAAATAATAATGGCATTTTTGGGGTAGTGGATGAAATTAGAGTGAATCCTGTTGAGTGAGATAAGTGAAGAAGAAGGAAAAAAATTACATGGTATCCTTAATATATGGATATTAGTTTCAAACAGTAGTAGAGCGATGATTGAATAGTTGATACCCAAAGTTCTGGACATAATTTTGGAGATATAAACATAACTACATAGACATAAAAATCTAGGATAGACTATACACTCTATAGACATGTGTTTTATTATAGATTAGTCTGTATCTATGACATACAAAGACTCAGCTTAATTTTTACTATATTCTAAAATCTATGTGCCAGTGATTGTGTAGCGATTCCCTTCTTGAATACTTGTTGGTTAAACATGACATTTGAAATATGATGTAAAATTTAATGTTAATAAATATTTTTTAAAAAAGAGGCTAGAGGTAAATACCACTAATGTACTTGCTCTAAGTGGTACAGAAATTTTCTTAATGAATCAAGGGGTTTTATTACATCTTTATGCAATTATTTTAGTTCTGAGTGTTCTACACTTAATGATACTTCTGGAAAGATGATATAGCTGACTGTGTAGATGGTATGAAGACATACTGGCCTAAACGGAGAATAACGCATTGGTAAGTGGCTGTTAGCTGTCCAGATTCTACTGGAATATGTGGAATGAATTTATTAAGCACAATGTAGTCTCTTAGTCAGGTCAGGATCAAGATTATGTGGTTCCATCAGATGAATGAGGAAAGATCAGAAAAATCTACTAATATGTAAATATACTTTTGAAACTAAGGTATCTGGACTCCTTTTTTTTTCTTTCTTGGTGGGGAGCTTGAACTTTGGACCTGGGCAAGGTCTCTTAGTTCTTTTTCCTCAAGGCTAATGCTGTACCAGTTTTAGCCACAACTCCACTTAGTTTTTGGGTGGATAAGTGGAGAGAAGAATCTTACAGTTTTTTTGTTTTCGTTTTTTTGCTTGCAAGGCTTTAAATTACCTTCTCCCTGGCTAGTAGAATGACAATTATGACCTTCCAGCGCCTGGCTAGTGATTTTTTGAAAATTGAACTTTCTTCCAAATCACGTAACTGGTTCCTAGCAACGTTTTGAAGCCTGACTTAAATGTGACAGATTTTTGTCACTTGGAGACACTCTGTGCTGAACGTTAGAAATCTACCAGCTGAGTCACAGTGGCACTTCCAGTTTTTGTTTATGTGGTGCTGAGGAATGGAATCCAGGGTTTCATACATGCTAGGCAAGCTTCATTTTCAGCCCAAGGTTTTATGTTTTGTTTTTTCAGTGTTGTTGCTTCTAAGGTACTGTATGATGTTCTTTCATTTTCTTTGCTTTTTACCTCTTTTCTTCTTTTTCCCTTTAGTTTTATTCTCTGTAGTCATTGTGTTGAATTCGGGTACCCTGTGTCTTGTACATAGGTTTATGTGATTTGGGGAATGGAGAGGGTATAATAAAATGGTAAAAAAAAAACAAAGGAAAAAGGGTGAACCAATTGAACAGTGATACTTGGAAGACACTAAACGGAAATGAACTGAACAATCTGGGTGGAGAGGGGGCTGAGGGTAGGAAAACAGACAAAATTGAGAGAGGGGATAACAATTTTCTTAAGAAATGTGTTCATTATTTATGTAACCGTATGCCAACTATATATTGACTTAAAAAAATTAACTTAAAAAATAATTTAGCCGGGTATGGTGGCTCACACTTGTAAATGTAGCTACTCAAGAGGCTGGGATCCAAGGATAGCAGTTCAAAGTCAGCCTGGGCACTGAAGTCCATGTGACTCTTATCTCCAATTAACCACCAGAAACCCAGAAGTGGCCCTATGGCTCAAGGGATAGGGCAGTAGTCTTGAGCTGAAAAGCTCAGTGACAAGACCCAGGTGCAGAATTGCAGTCCCATGACTTGAGTGATGAATGATACTAGCCAGGCTCTGTGCGCTCACACTTGGAATCCTATCTACACAGAATCAGGTTTGAATCCAGCCCAAACAAATTGCATGATATTCTGATTTACAGTTCATTACCAAAAATCTGGAGGTGGAGCTGTGGATCAAGTGGTAGAACACTAGCCTGAAGCAAAGAAAAAAACATTTAAGGACAGTTCCCAGGCCCTGGGTTCAAGTCCCAGGACTTGCATAAAACAAACAAAATGTGACGCTGAGTCCTCCATCATTTGGTGTTATAGTTCAATATTCTTGATATGCGTCTTAGAAATTAAGTCCCTAGCAAATACTCTCCCCTGAAATTCTGCTTCATAGCTGATTCATAGAATTTCAGCATCATTACTATCACCTTCCAGTTAGCATAGCAGTCTACTACTGAAAATTTGAAGAAAACTTTTGAGTAATCCTAATAAATCTGTTTATCATCTGCACACACATCAAATCAGCAGCAGCTATGATCTACTACTATCTAAATGTATTTAATCCCTTCTTGAGTTAATGAGCCTTAAAGAGTAAAACATATGAAATAGTTATGAAACTAACAGTCACCATTCTTCTACCTAATATTGTAATATAAGTTTATAAATGCAAGGACTATTCTGAAGTGTGCAGAAGATAGCTTCTAATTATAATATTCTCATGAAGTATAGTTTTAAGAAACATGTTGCTTGCTTTGGGAAAGCAAAGGCAAGGAAAAATGATATAAGTAAGTTCCCTATGTATCAGAAGGAAAATACTATTGGGTTTAGATCAACTTTCATTCAATCCGTGCTTATGAAACAAATATTTGCAATTCCTGAGGCCAATCACTTCATTGTGATGCACAATCAGCCAGCTTAGATCAATCTTCCAAAAAGGAAAAGAACAAATGAGAAGCAATTAAGGTTTCCAAAATGAACCAGGTGGTGGTGGCAGCCCACACTTGTAATTCTATCTACTCAAGGCCTGAAATCCAAGGATCTGGATTAAGTCTGTCTGGGATGAAAATATTCCTGTGTGAGACATCATCTCTATTATCACAGCCCAGCTGATACACTCTGCCCAACTGGTTCCAAACACCAAAGTCCATCTCCTATCTGAAATACTAGCAAACGTACTCACACATTATTTCCTCCTTGGGAGATAGTTGAAACATGTACCAGAAACATTTCCCTGGCTTCAGAGTGGAAGTGGAAATATATACTCACTAGAAGCCCATCTAGTAAATTACAGTCAATCATCTTTCCTCACATCTTGTTACTTAAATTGAACAATGAGTGTTTGGATCAGAAGCGATGTGTATGAGCATACAGGTTGTAAAAGTACTGTAATCCTAGCTACTCAAGATAAGCTGAGAGCTGAGGATTCCAGTTCAAAATCAGATATGCAATAAATTCCATAAAATTTTTACCTCTAATTAACCAACAAAAAACAGAGCGTTGAATTGTGCTTAAAATGCCACAGGCCTAAGCTTTGCAAAAAGTGCTAAGGGGTAGCATTCAGGATGCCCACTCTCTCCACTCCTTGTTAACATAGTACTAGAATTCCTAGGGAGTGCAATAAGGTAAGAAGCAAGCATACAGTGAGAGGAACGAGGCAATAATCAGGAAAGAAACTCCTTTCACAATAGCCTCAAAGAAAATAAAGTACCTAGGAATTAGCTTAACTAAGAATGTAAAGGATCGTTTAGATGAAAACTTTAAAACCCTAAAAAAGGAAATTAAAGCAGAACTAAGGAAATGGAAGAACCTCCCATGCTCCTGGATTGGAAGAATCAACATTGTGAAAATGACAATTTTGCCAAGGGCTAGCTACATATTCAGTGTACTACCAATCAACATTCCAATGTCATTCTTTAAAGAAATAGAAGAGGCAATTCAAAATTTCATATGGAATAATAAAAGACCCCGTATAGCAAAAACACTTCTTAGCAGAAAGAACAGCGCTGGAGGAATTTCAATTCCAAACTTATGACTCAATTACACAGCTATAATTCTCAAAACAGCTTGGTACTGGCACAAGAACAGGCCTGAAGTCCAATGGAGTAGAACTGCGGACCCAGATATTAAACCACAGACCTATGGCCACCTAATCTTTGACCAGGGAGCCAAAAAAATAGAATGGAAGAAAGATAGCCTCTTCAACAAGTTGTGCTGGCAGAACTGGTCAAACAACTGCAGAAAACTAAAGTTGGATCCTTCTTTGTCACCTTGCACTAGAATTAACTCCAAATGGATCAAAGACGTGGAGGTAAAAGCTGACACACTGAAAAGTTTACAGGAAGGAATAGGAGATACAGTAGGCCTCCTTGGCACAGGTCGAAACTTTCTTAATAAGGACCAAGAATCACAACAAATCAGAGAAAGGCTAGATAAGTGGGACTGCATTAAACTGCAGAGCTTTTGTATGGCAACGGATATAGCTAGTAAACTAATCAGGAAGCCTACAGAGTGGGAGAAGATCTTCACCAACCAAACAACGGACCAAGGCCTCATATCTAAAATATATCAACAACTCAAAAAATTGAATCACTCCAAAACTAACCTCCAAAGTAACACCCATCCCATTACAAAATGGGCCAAAGACTTAAAGAGATTCTTCTCTGAAGAAGAAACAAAAATGGCCTATAGACACATGAAGAAATGCTCCACATCTCTGGTCATAAAAGAAATGCAAATCAAAACAACTCTAAGATTCCACCTCACTCCAGTTAGAATGGCCAGGATCAGGAAAACGAATGACAACAGATGCTAGAGGGGATGTGGCCAGGAGGGATCACTACCACACTGTTGGTGGGAGTGCAAACTCGTTCAACCACTATGAAAGCAGTGTGGCAGTGCCTCAAAAGGCTAAACATAGAACTCCCCTATGACCCAGCAATTCCACTACTTGGCATTTTCCCAACAATCCAGAAACAAGGGCATACTAAACCCACTAGCACAACAATGTTCATTGCAGCACTATTCACCATAGCAAAGATATGGAACCAACCTAGATGTCCCTCAGTTCATGAGTGGATCAACAAGTTGTGGTATTTGTACACAATGGAATTCTATGCTGCTGTCAGAAAGAATGACATCGCCCCATTTGTTAGGAAATGGAAAGACTTAGAACAAATCATATTAAGTGAAGTAAGCCAGACTCAAAGGAACTTAGGCTCAATGGTTTCCCTCATTCGTCATAATCAGTAGAAATCTTGGGCTCTACTAGCAGAGATTTGCAATAGAGCAAAATCTTGATACATAAGGACATATAATGTGAAGTTGATTAAAAGGACCTCCAGAATAGTGAAACAAAAGCCATATAATGAATGATTGTTGTCCTTAATGTAATATGTTGTCTTGCATCTCCTTTGCTGTCCCTTGTTATCTCATATTGGTATAGTATCTCACTTTGTTATCTGATATATTGAATTTATTTGTATTTGGATATTTCAAATTTGATAGGGAAGGGGGGTGTGGGGAGGGAGGGAAACGGATACCAAGACATGTGAAAGGGTATCAATGTATGTGAATTAACGCACCTTCTATCTGGCAAATATCATGTAACCCTTTTACTAATTACAATAAAAAAGAAAAAAAAGAAAATATAGATGTGGCACTGTGGCTCAAGTGACAGAGGGCTAGACTTGAGAAAACCCGAGGACAGTGCTCAGGCCCTGAATTCAAGCCCCAAGACTGGCAGAAAGATAAAAGAAAATAAAAATGCTTTTTACGAGCTAATTCACTCACAGCATTTGCTTCTGAAATCTTCGCTTCTGCATCTTGTGAAATACCCCTTTCCCTCAACGTAGACAAAAAAAACAGATCCATCCCATGGTCCACTGTGAGGCCACTGGTTGGGTTAAGAGCTAGTCGTGCAGCAATACATAAGTTTTATTCTAATACTTTCCAAACTTTGTACTCAAATATGTTACCTACTTACCAACTTAGGTCAGTTATCCTTATGCTATACTTTTTCTTCATTACTACAATATTCTTACACTCCTACGTTAATCCTCTTGTACCTCAGCTGACCTCTCTCATTCTTTTTTTCTATCTCTGGACCTCTGCTCGTCTTTCAACCCTTATACTGCACGGATGTACACTTGATGGCTGTTGAGCAATATTGTATATGTAGGTGGTTAATTATTCTCTAGGCTCAGAGGCACTTAAAGTCAATAGAGATTGGATTGAGAGGCTTATTGTTTTGGGTATAAATCGCTTATCAGTGGTTGTATTAGACTGGTCTGTAAGTGCACAAAAAGAAAGAGTGATAATACCAATCAAAACATGTGAACATCTAGTGTCTGCCAGCTACAGAGGTCTAGGTTGGTTATATCTGAAAAACTGTAATCACATTTAGTAGTAATCTTGCTCCCATTTTCAAATGGGCAGAACAAGAAACTCAAGAAAAATGTCAAATCAAGAAACAACTTCCCCCACCCAATGTAAACAGACAATGGAACAGTCACTGGCAAACCTAGAGGAGAGTCTTCCAAGTGCTACACAAATGCAATTGATAAACATTATTAATGGAAAATGTGAAAATATAAAGAAAGAGATAATGGAGGAAGCCATAGCTGAACAAGAGGAAAGCAAAAACAAGGTGATAAGTGAAAAAGAAGAAGCCATAAAGGAGGCCATAATAAAGGTTTTTCAAAGAAAGATGGATGAATTCATAGAATCCACAAATAAAAACGTGACCAAACTCCAGCAAATGTCCAAAGAAAATAAAGCTACTGAGCTAACCACTCAAAAGGAAATCAAGGAGATAAAGAAATCCATACATGATCTAAAACAAGAGACGCAAGGCATAAAAAGTGAGCAATTAGAAGCAAGGGAGATGAAAAATAAAGTAGATAGCTTTGATAGCAGGTTAGACAATGCAGAGGAGAGAATTTCCGGGGCTGAAGATAATTTAGGTATTATAGAGAAAGAACAGAAAATGAGTCAATCCAAATCTAGGAAATATGGGAGTGCGCTTCAGGAGGTCCAAGATACAATTAGGAAGCCTAATTTAAGGCTAGTTGGTATTGAGGAGGGCGTGGAGAAAGAGGTCAATGGTATTGGAAATATACTTCAGGGAATCATCTCAGAGAATTTCCCAAATATCCAGAAGGGCAGGCCCATCCAGATACGAGAAGCTTTTAGAACCCCAAACAGACCTGACCAGAAAAGAACATCCCACCGCCACATTGTGATCCGAACTGGATCAATAGAAACGAAAGGAAAGATCCTAAAGGCAGCCAGGGAAAAGGGATCAGTAACCTATAAAGGCAAACCAATCAGAATAACCCCAGATTTCTCAGCAGAGACCATGCAAGCACGAAGTGACTGGAAGCATATATGTCATGCCCTTAAATCAAATAACTACCAACCAGGAATACTGTAGCCAGCTAAGCTGTCATTCAAACTGAGGGAACAATAAAAACATTCCATTCCAGGGAAAAGCTGCAACAATATGCCGAAACAAAACAAACACTACAGAGAATTCTCAAGGAGGCTCTATACATACAAAACCAAAATAAATGCATTATAGGTAAAGAAATGGCACCTAAACAGCATACCATCTAAGGACCACAAGAACTGTCAAGACACAGGCCCTACGAAAAGCTTTTAAAAATGGTAGGAACTAATAAATATCTCTCAATCCTAACTCTCAATATCAATGGACTTAACTCTCCAATTAAACGGCATAGGCTGTCTACTTGGATCAAAATGCAAGAGCCATCGTTCTGCTGTCTTCAAGAGACACATCTTACCCAAAAACAATCATCTTTTGAAAGTGAGAGGTTGGAATAAACTCTGTCAAGCTAACTGCCCCATAAACAGGCTGGAGTTGCCATCCTCATATCAGATACAATAGACTTCAAACTAAAATTAGTAAGAAAAGACAAAGAAGGTTACAACATACTACTAAAGGGATCTTTCCTCCCGGAAGACATAAGGATCCTAAATATTTACACACCCAATCCCGGAGCTCCAAACTTCATCAAGCAAACTTTACTTACACTGAAACCATACATAGATCGAAATACAGTGACTTTTGTTGAGTTTAACACACGAACCTCACCTATGGACAGATCAACAAGGCAAAAACTCAAAAGAGAAACCTTAGAACTGAGAAACTATATAGACCAACTAGATCTAACAGACATCTGCAGAATATTCCACCCAGTAACACCACAATATACGTTTTTCTCAGCAGCACATGGAACATTTTCCAAAATAGACCACATCTTAGGCCATAAAGCAAACCTGGACGGATTAATAAACACTGAAATTATTCCATGCACACTCTCAGACCATAAAGGCATCAAATTGGAGCTGAACACACATCTCCACCAAAGAAAACCCTGTAACTCATGGAGACTGAACAACACGTTGTTGAATCAAAAACAATGGGTAATCGAAGAGGTCAGAACAGATATCCAACTGTTTATGAAATTTAACAATAAGGAGCACACACATATCAACTCCTTAGGGACACAACAAAGGCAGTACTCTGAGGAAAATTTATAGCGCTGAGTGCCTACAACAGCAAGTTGGAAAAATGGCAAACCAACTAGTTAATGTCTCACCTTAACCTCCTGGAAAAAGAGCAACAAACCAACCCTAAACCCATTAGGAGAAAGCAAATTATTAAAATCAAAGCAGAATTAAATGATTTGGAATAAAAAAAAACTATAGAAAGCATCAACAAAACAAGGAGTTGGTTCTTTGAAAGAATTAACAAAATTGACAAGCCCTTAGCAAATCTTACCGAAAAAAGAAGAGAGCATATCGAAATAAACAAAATCGCAGATGAAAATGGTAATATCACGACAGAAATTACCAAGATCCAAAATATCATGGGGGAATACTTCTCAAACCTTTATGCCAACAAATTTGAGAATCTAGAAGAAATGGGTTAATTCCTAGAAAATATTAACATACCCACACTGAACCAAGAAGAGCTAACCCAACTCAACAGGCCTATTTCAAGCTCTGAAATAGAAATGGAAATTAGACAACTTCCACTTAAAAAGAGCTCAGGGCCAGATGGATTCACAGCTGAATTCTATAAGGTCTTCAAAGCAGAGCTCACACCAATACTCCTCAAGCTCTTCAACGAAATTGAAAATGAAGGTTCTTTACCAAACTCATTCTGTGAAGCCAGTATATCCCTCATCCCCAAACCAGACAGAGTTTCATCAAAGAAAGAGATCTATAGACCCATTTCTTTGATGAACATCGATGCAAAACTTCTCAACAAAATACTGGCCAACCTTCTACAACAACTCATCAAAAAAATTATACACTATGATCAAACTGGATTCATCACAGGGAGGCAAAGCTGGTTCAACATACACAAATCAATTAATATAATTCAACACATCAACAGGAGCAGGGATAAAATCACATGATTGTCTCAATAGATGCGGAAAAGGCATTTGACAAGATCCAAAACCCCTTCATGTTAAAAGATGTGGAGAAACTAGGAATCCATGGAACATTTCTCAATGTGATAAAGGCTGTGTATGAGAAACCCACTGCTAGTATTATACTTAATGGTGAAAATCTAAAGCCATTCCCTCTAAAATCAGGAATGAGACAAGGATGCCCACTCTCTCCACTCCTTTTTAACATAGTACTAGAATTCCTAGGTAGTGCAATAAGGCAAGAAGCAAGCATAAAGGGGATCCAAGTAGGGAAAGAGGAAATGAAACTATCCCTCTTTGCAGATGACATGATTCTGTATTTAAAGAATCCTATAGACTCTACTCCCAAGCTCCTTGAGCTGATTCAAAGCTTTGGAAGGGTAGCAGGCCATAAAATCAACCCTCACAAATCAACTGCCTTACTTTACGCCAACACTGAGAGGAACGAGGCAAACCAATCAGAATAACCCCAGATTTCTCAGCAGAGACCATGCAAGCACGAAGTGACTAGAAGCATATATGTCATGCTCTTAAATCAAATAACTACCAACCAAGAATACTGTAGCCAGCTAAGCTCTCATTCATAACTGAGGGAAAAATAAAAACATTCCATTCCAGGGAAAAGCTGCAACAATATGTCGAAACAAAACCAATGCCGGGGCCAACCGTCAGCAAACCAGGGTTCGCAGATTGGGATTCCTGAAATAGGGGGCAAGGACTAGGACAAAATAGAAGAGAGACAAACAGATGGGGTTCAGGAGGGCTACAGCCCAGATCAGGAGTCACAGCTTAAGAAGCCTGTAGCCCAAGACCGTAGCCCAGTTTATTTCCAGTTCTCAATCTTAAATACACTTCTTTAAACTAGGGAATGGCCAGGGGCTACATTCATACAAACAGTATCAAGTCTGAAATAGGTTGAATGAGAGGCTATCAAGTCCCAAACAGGTTAAATGAGAAGCTATTGACACAGCCCAAAATCATGATAAGAGCTTACTTCCTTATGTACTCAATTGTGCGGGTCCAAGGTCACTGACCCCACAGTCACGGTCACTGACCCCACAGTCAGTCCCCAACATCTCCCCCGTCTTTATTTTAAAATAAACACAAGTGCAATTTTTTACTTTTTTCTATACCCCTAATTTATCCTGTCACATTTTCCAAAAATGACTTTGGTCCCTTGGTCTAACGGGGATTGATGGGCGGAGATTCAACTTCTGTGACTTCTTCAAGCTGACTCAGGGGTGTTGTCTCTGTGCTTGACCAGGGACCTTAAGAAGCCTAGCCTGTTTTATCAAGGGGTTGGAAGGATTAGATATTAGGAACAATAATTTACTCCAAACTAGAGATCATATTTGACATTTAACAACTGCACAAACCATCTTTGGCTACAATAGTGTAGCTTACATAGCACCCATTTACAAAGGCTTTTTCTTGATTGTCTGGGGAACTAAATTTCTGCAACCTTAACAATGCTTCAGTTGTCAGATCTAAACAGATTAATAGAGACACAAGCCTCAGATCCACAAACTTTCCTGAATTTGTGGCTGGAGTCAAATCAAACTTTACTCAGTTAGGACTTTAAACTACCCACTATCACAGATGATTGACAAGTTCCTGCCCAGTTATGGAAGGCACAGGCATTAGTAAGGCATGCTTACAAACTATTCTATGACCTCCCGGCTCTGATTAATATTGAATGGCCAAGCATGAGTGACTCTAGGATCTGACACCATCTCTGCCATCCATGCAGGGACTTTCTGCATCTGGATGCTTCGTTGTCCCAGTAGTGTCTCTCCACACAGGGATAGACATCCCATTGGCATTTCACTTGCTTGGTTGCTGGACTTGAACTCAGGGCCTGGGCACTGTCCCTCAGCTCTCCAGCTCAAGGCTAGCACTCTGCCACTTTGAGCTCCAAAGCAACTCTGCCTCAATTAGCACTCTGCTGCCAGATTTGACACCACAGTCTCACAGGGACTTTGCTTTGCCTGGGGTTGGCTCAGAACTGCAGTTTTCAGATCAGTGAGTCCTACAAAAGGTCACGTTACTCCAATTAAAGCAACAAGGTGGTCAACACAGAAATAGTCTCTAAGCATGAGCTTACCTAGAACCTGGTAAAAGCCAAAGTTACATTTGAATAAGGATTGCTGTTCTTCTCCATGGGCAGCTGGAAGTTACTTTGGTAGTCCTGATTTTCCTTTTTTCTTTCTTAAAACATTTAAGACAACTTCACTTTCAAATATTATTCAGAAACCCATTTCCAATGTTCTTTAAAACGTTTGCACTTTTTAACTTAAACACTCAACATTTTAGTCTTCATTTGCATTTGAAAAACCTTTAAGGGCTCAAGGCACTCCCTTTTCTCCAGGTCTCCTTGGGCTCAAGGAACACCCTTTGCCTTCAGGCCTCCTTTTAGAAGAGGCATTTTTTTTTGCAGTTTAGATTACTGTCTAAAACTCCAACACCAGTTTAAACTCAAATAACAGTTTTTCCCTAACGCAAGAACTAGACATCAGTGCACCAAAAGTCTAAGTCTGGACTTAGTTTCCTTCCTTTTTTAAAATATACCCAATTGCATGGAGATAAAGCTTTAAACATTTCTTTAAAATACTAATCACATTATCCACATTTTACCATTATATTTCTAGTATCAGTTTGCAAGAAAAGACAGACAGGCAAAGTTTCTGACGTTAATGAACAATTTTACATTTAAATCTAATACATGTTTCCAAACTTTAACTTAAAGTAATAAATCCCAAATTTCCTAACACCTCTGTGCTAAACAGGATACAATGTTTACAATGTAAACAGCTGTATGCCTTGCAATAAAATGCAGATTTCAGGATCTAGAAAAATATTTACCAGTTTTTCTCTAAGACAGCACAGTAATTCTTTGAGACATTGTAAAACATTCAAACCTAATATTTTTGTTGAAGTTTTAAGCTTAGATTTACCCAATTGTCTTTGTGTTTAAGTATAAATTTATCCATTGTTTTATACAGCATGCTGACAATTTAACCTTGAACATGTTCACTCACTCATTCACACACATTCATACTCAAAGATCATAAAGCGTGCAAAATTAATATCGGCCGTTCAATTTCCGGAAGTTTGTGTCAAGAGAGTTTTGCCAATTTTACTCTTACAGGTGAGAACCAGGTTCAAAACAAAACTTTTTGCAAGGCAACTTAGCTGGAATATATTTTTCCAGGGCTTGTTACAACTGCAGACATGGGGGAGCGGCCATGCTAGGCCCAGAGATGTTCAAATAAATAACAAGGATGTGTGCTTGAGTACGCACAGAAAAACGATAAGGATACATACTTAGAAATGGTACCAATTTTAAAGACAAAACTGGACAAGGAAAAATATGTAACAGGAACAGGACAGAGAAACGGAGACTTTTAAATAATCAGACATTGACATATAACAAGAAAATTGGACTCAATCAGATACACTTAACATACACAAAAAAATATGAGCTCAAATGAATGTTTTCACCAAACAGTTATTTTTAGATTTAGACATGTCTTGCTGGTGGGACTCTCAGGTATGCCTTGTTATCGACAAGAAACTCAGAAGGGGAGGGGGGGTCAACGCGTCCCTTGACCACCCAGGCCTCTGTTTTAGGCCCACAGTGCACCTTTTCAAACAAACAAACAAACAAAAATAAAATAAAATAAAATAAAATAAAACGCAGACATACAGGGGGGTCGGCCGACTTCTACTTACCTCTGGAGGCCTTTGCTTTTCACCTGGGCATCTTTTACAAAAAAGGTTATTAAGAAGAGGGATAGTAAAGAGAAAATAATGTCACATATTAAATTGTGTAGAGTCAATGAATATGTTAAAAGGTCCCTACATAATAGTAAAAGGAGGAGAAACACAGCTCATATGAATGTGTGGAACAAGTGGATCAGTAGCAGTCCCAATTGACATGCACAAATAACTCAGGTCCTTCCCACATCACAGGATGCACCACTGGAGGGTTGGGGGTGTAGGCCCAGTGAGTCGCTGCTTGGATGGCCACTGTCACTCTCCACGATCCGAACGCAGCGTTCAGTCAGCCAGCGGGCGTCATTTTCTCCTTGTGAAAAAACACATACATGCCCTCGACCCCAGGTTAGAATAGGATCGGGTCCATGCCAAGCACCAGTTAGGGGATCCTTCCACTTTACTAAGGCAAAAGCACGCTGCTCTCTTTTTTCCCAGAATCGCTGAGCAGCAGATAAATTATTTGAATCCAAATTCAAAAAATTTAAAACAAATAAGGCATGATTAAGTATATTCACAGGGGTAGCGGGATACGACTCTCCTTTCTGTATTCTAGAAATTTGATGTTTTAATAATCCATTAGCTCTCTCCACGATACGTAATCCTTGTCTCTGTGAGTGAGACTGGGGTTGGAGAGGCTCTGGCCCTCCCTGTGCTGCTTGGGGTGGCACAGAAGAGGACAGAGACTGATTATGGGGGGTTCTTAGAAGATGTACTTGTGGCTGAGAAGAGGGAGGGACTGCCCCATAGTTTTGTGGGGTCAGAGGCTGGCCTCTTCTCCAGTTTCCCGAAAACGGGTGGCCATTGCGATTTGTTGCTGATTTGCAATCTTTAGCCCAGTGCTTCCCTTTACCACAGCGTGGACATGTGCCAGGTGATGTTTCTTTCTCTAACTTGGCCTGGTGTGGGCATTGTGCAATCCAGTGTCCTATTTGTCCACAAGAGAAGCAACACCCTGGGGGTCTAGCAGACGGAGAATGCCGCTGGCCTCTATATTTTATAAATTTAGTAACAATCTTTCCTTGAGGAGCGGAGGCTAAAGTAAGGCCTTGTACATGGGAGGGTCCAATATCAGCACACCGTGAAATAAAGTCCGTGATTCCTTCCTTATTCCTATGGGGTCTGATAGCCGCGTGACAGGCGGCGTTGGCATTTTCATAGGCTATGTGTCTAACTATAATCTTCCTTGCATTCTCATCTTGTACTAGGCGGTCTGCAGTCTCCATTAATCGAGACAAAAATTCTAGATAAGGTTCATTCGGTCCCTGTTTAACTTCTACTAGATTTTTTGTACGATTGGAATTGCGAAACCTTTTCCAAGCCTCTCTCACTGCAGCATTTATTTGCAAATAGGCCTCCTTTGCATAACCCAATTGATCTTCGGTGTTTTTATAGGTTCCCTCTCCTAACAACTGATCAACAGTGTAAGGCAGGTTCTTAGACCAATTTGTTTCAATTTTAGCCCGACACTGTGCAGTGAACTCTGTCTCCCACAATAAGTACTCTCCTGCACTAAGGCATGCTCTGGCAAGCCGCCTCCAGTCATTTGGGCATGCAATAACAGCACACGCGGCCTCCAATATTACTTGAGTAAAAGGGGCAGTTGGCCCATATTGGGAGCAGGCACTCTTTAAATCCTGTAACAGTTTAACAGGAACAGGTTGATGGTATACTTGTTCATCATGATCAACTAAACTAGGGAAGCATCGAGGCCCTGAAATATCTTCCCTCTCTCTAGCAGCCTGAGTCAGGTTTAATTGCGATGCACTGTGCCTGGTTGTAGTGCCTGTTAAAAGGGACTTGTTGCTAGGGCCTTTAGGCTTGCCTAAAGGTTGAAAAAGGGATTGAGGCCGTAATGCTGCAGCCGGTGGCGGCGGGTGTGAGGGGTAAGGTTTAGAATCAGACACCATAGTGGCCTGAGGGTCATCTTTCTTTCCTACTTCTGGGGGGGCTCTCTGCTCCATCCCCATTTTCGATAGAAAATGTAGCATTTCTTCTAACTTCTTCTCTATCGTAGCCACCCGGCCCTCCATTGACTCATCATAACTTTCCTCCTTGATATTCAAACCTGAATTCTGATACTCAATATCTACTGGTTGTTGTTCCCTTTTCAAGATCTCACTTAGACTCTCTTGGGCTACGGCATATGGCTCAGCCTCAGGGTTTTCAGAAGGGTCCTTTAATTCATAAAGTTCCCTTAATTCAAGATTAAGTTCAGCATTCTCATGTTGAGGATCTATGCATTCACTTATTAAATTCCATACATCAATAGCCTCTACTGGGGTCTTTTCGGGGCCATATACATTATAATAATCTTGACTTCTTTTTCCTATCCGCTGCCAGGTTTTTTGGAATTCCTCCTCTATAACCCTCGGGCATGCCTCCTCGACAAACTGTAGGAATCTCTGAAGCCCCCCTTTTTCCACCCACGTTCCGTGGGCTTCAAGTAGGCCTGTTAAGATCTGTAGAAAAAACCTATGGCTATTAACTTGACCCATAATTTTTACACCTGACTATACACTCTCTTAAGATCCTCTCTTAATAGTCCTACGATGTGTTACTCACCACAGGGAGGGGTCCTTCACCTTCTTCCCAGATGTTCAGGGTCCCTGTTCGGGCGCCAGATGCCGGGGCCAACCGGCAGCAAACCAGGGTTCGCACATTGGGATTCCTGAAATAGGGGGCAAGGACTAGGACAAAATAGAAGAGAGACAAACAGATGGGGTTCAGGAGGGCTACAGCCCAGATCAGGAGCCACAGCTTAAGAAGCCTGTAGCCCAAGACTGTAGCCCAGTTTATTTCCAGTTCTCAATCTTAAATACACTTCTTTAAACTAGGGAACTGCCAGGGGCTACATTCGTACAAACAGTATCAAGTCTGAAATAGGTTGAATGAGAAGCTATCAAGTCCCAAAAAGGTTAAATGAGAAGCTATTGACACAGCCCAAAATCATGATAAGAGCTTACTTCCTTATGTACTCAATTGTGCGGGTCCAAGGTCACTGACCCCACAGTCACGGTCACTAACCCCACAGTCAGTCCCCAACAAACCAACACTACAGAGAATTCTCAAAGATGCTCTATACATAGAAAACCAAAATAAATGCAATATAGGGAAAGAAATGGCACCAAAACAGCATACCATCTAAGGACCACAAGAACCATCAAGACACACAGGCCCTACTAAAAGCTTTTAAAAATGGTAGGAACTAATAAATATCTCTCAATCCTATCTCTCAATATCAATGGACTTAACTCTCCAATTAAACGGCATAGGCTGTCTAGTTGGATCAAAAAGCAAGAGCCATCGTTCTGCTGTCTTCAAGAGACACATCTTACCCCCAAACAATCATCTTTTGAAAGTGAGAGGTTGGAATAAACTCTATCAAGCTAACTGCCCCCATAAACAGGCTGGAGTTGCCATCCTCATAACAGATAAAATAGACTTCAAACTAAAATTAGTAAGAAAAGACAAAGAAGGTTACTACATACTACTAAAGGGATCTTTCCTCCAGGAAGACATAACGATCCTAAATATTTACACACCATTTTGAAGATTCTCAAAAGTTTGAAGTTTCTGCCAGTGTAAGTTAGATTCCGGCATTGATATTAAATAATGCAATGAGTAGGGATTTATATTTGAAATATCACTGTTGACAAAATCTAACACACATTTGCTTAGTATTTGCTTTTGATTTCCCAAGAAATACAGCTAACACTTGAGGCATATATCGACTGGGAGAAATGATTCAGAACATGTGACTCATTTGAACAGGAGTCAGTGAAAGATACAGAAGCAGGATACCCATATTGTGATAATTTGTATCTTTTTCATATTTTGTGTTTGTTATTAATTCCATTTGTAGTGTACATTTCTAGGTAAAAACTTTTAAAATATTTCCAAACAATTTGTTATTTCAACAGCAAAAAAAGACATTTATATGCCTGATAAAATTCACAGAATCCAAATTTTTCCATATTATTTTTTGTTTTTTGGTTTTTGTTTTGGTGGGTCATAGATCTTGATCTCAGCCTGGGCACTATCCCTAAGCTCTTCAGCTCCAGGCTACCACCTTACCCTGGAGCCAAGCCCAACTTCCCATTTTCTAAAAGTAAATTGGAGATAAGAGTCTCAGGTCTTTTTGTGCCAGGATGGCTTTAAACCTTGATCCTCAGATCTCAGCCTCCTAAGTAACTAGGATTAAAGAAGTGAGCCACCACCCCATCATGCTCAGGTTTCTGGTTTTTATAAAACAAGCCCTCTGGCTGGAACTCGGTCTGAGCACTGTCGTTCAGCTTTCCTCAAGCCTAGTGATCTTCTACTTGAGCCACAGCACTACTTCTGGTTTTTTCTGTGTATGTGGTACTGCGGAATTGAACCTTCGTCTTCATACAAGCACTCTACAACTATGCCAAACTCCCAGCCCCTCCACATTAGTTTTCATGATAGATCTTTCCATGCATCAAGGATGGCTTGAAATCCTTCTTGAGTTTCCCAAGATCAGGGAGTATAGGTGTGTCCCATCCTGTGTTGCTACATAACCATTGTTTAGGGTACAGTTCTCTCTCATTCTACCCATCTAGAGCAATTTTCATCTTCCATGTATAATCATTAAACATTCAGCTCCTGTTCTTCTCTACTCCATTCTCTGGAACCATCGTGCTTTTTGGCTCTAAGGGTTTGTTGATCCTTGGAAGCTCTGGAAGGGAAAACATACACTAGCTCTTCCTTTATGACTGCTGTATTTTTAGTTTACTGTAATCAAGATTCATCTGTAAAATATAGTAAAATGTTCTTCCTTTTCAATGCATTGTTTTGCATATTTCTATATTTGGATTATTATTAATGGTTGTGAATGGATTCTCCACATATTTGTTCTAGTCTCTGCTTTCTCTTCCGTTAGGTACAAATCTAGAAATAGAAGTGTTGGACCATATTTCTATGTAATTCTATATTTAGTACTTTTTTAGCACTCTCCACGCAATTTTTGATTGTTTTATATTCCTTGCAGAACTATTCCAAAGTTCTACTTCTTCTCACTACCTTCCCAGTAATAGTTAGACTTTGAAAGTTGTTTTTTGTATGCGTGTGTGTGTGTGTTTGTGTGTGTGTATGTGGATCTTTTTGTTTAAAACTATATTTATATTAACATATTTAAAGTATTGATTTCATTGTAATTTTAATTTTTCTCATGACTGTTAATATTGAACTTCTTTCTACATTTTGAACTACTATTTCTATATATTCTTTTTAGAAAATCCTCTCCAATCTCCAATTTTTTTCCATTTTTTTGTGGGGTAGTGGGGAAAGTCATGGGGCTTGGACCTTGGGCCGTGAGCTCTTTAGTTTAGGGCTATTGTCCTACCCTGAGTATTGCCCCTCAGTTCTTCTGCTCACAGCTCCCTACCCCTCTTCCCATTATATACAGAACAAAGGTCATCCTCAGTCTTTTTGAAAAAGTAAAACATACAGTAAATTTGTAGTATGAAACAGCAATAAATAAATTTCTTGCCAGGTGCAGTGACTTCTACCTGTAATCATATCTACTCAGATATCAGGCTGATATCTAAAGATTTGGTTCAAAGCCAGCCTGGGCATTAGAAAGTCCATGAGACTCTCATCTACAGTTAACCACTAGAATATGGGAAATGGCACTGTGGCTTCATAGGTAGGGTGATAGCCTTGAGTTGAAGAGCTCAGGAACAGTGCCCAAGCCCAGAGTTCAAGCCTTACAAATCCCCCAGCCAAAAAAAAGAAAAAAAAGTTTCTTCCCCAAGTGATTATTATGCCAGACATAGAACATTAACATTCTGGGTGTACTTCACAGTATTATTACTTGATACCCTAAGATTTTGCAATATTCTCACAGTACCAGCATATGTCATCATATAATGTAGTTCCATTTCAATGTAATAATTCCATTTATAACCTAAATCTACTCCCCCGACTTATTTTTGTCGATACCACATTTGCTCTACCATGATATGCCACAAGCCATTAAACATTTTATGGTGGGTAATTGGAAAGGAGTCTCATGGAATTTTGTGCCAGGCTGGCTTTGAACCATGGTCCTCAGATCTCAGTCTCCTGAGTAGCTAGGATGACAGGCGTGAGCCACCAACACCTGGCTTGCCTTTTTATTTTTTGTGGGTCTTGGGACTTGAACTCTGGGCCTAGGCACCATCCCTAAGCTTTTAAGGTCAATATTTCATGTAAGTATAAACATTTAAGTAAAGGAATACAATTCCAACAAAAAAAAGAATAAAATTCCAGACATGGTGTGTTTATAACTCAGTGCTAATTACTTGATGAAAATGTGCCATTCCAGAAGCTGGTGTCATTTGATGATGTAGCTGTGGATTTCAGCTGGAGGAGTGGCAGCATCTGGACAATGCTCAGAGGACCCTGTACAGAGATGTAATGCTGGAGACCTACAGCAACCTGGTGTCCTTTGGTGAGCAAAAGTCAAATTCACTTGCAAGGCCAAGTGCCTTGTTATTTTGCAGATACGTGAATGTTTATCAAACTTTCAATACTATTTAAATGAAAGATTCCAGGCCCTGAGAAGTATCATAACTTTCTAAAGAAAACCTAAGGTAATTTTGTACTCATTCTTCAGGATACCTTCAGGATACTTTGACAACAGTTCTAAATTATGTTTCCTCTAATGGAGACGACATTCCAAACTTACACAGTAATTGTAAGTGGATAAACCATCCAGAATAGAATATATAGCATTATTGGAAATAGGATCTACAACTCACTAAACAGTGAGTTTATAATGGAAACCTGGCACTAGGTGCAATGTTTCATGCCTGTAATCTTAAAATATTCAGGAGGAAGAAATCTAAGAATTCTAATTTGAAGCCAGCAATGGCATAAAAATTGCCATGAAACTCTATAACTCCAAGTAACTCCTCAAAAATTTTAGTGGAGTGTCAAGAGTTTGACTTTGTGGTTGAGTGCTTGCCTAGCATGCACGAAGACCTATGCATGTAAGTGGAGCTGGGACTCAAACTGGTATTTTTCTAGCCAGACAGCTAAGTTTATGCCATCCAAAATGAATCCAGAGCTGGGGAAAAGTCAACCATGGAGCCAGTGAGAAATGAGAAAAAAGATTTAATAGATAACTTGTGAGTCGGATGTCTGCGAACTTAAAGCAATGATGACACAGCATAAGCAATAATTCTCTACTGTTTCTAATTTACAGGGCCCTGTGTTCCCAAACCTGTATTAATTGACAAGCTAGAGCACTGTGCAGAACTCTCGATAGGAAATTCCTCTGACAAGAATATCACAGGTGAGTGAATGCATCTTCATATTGATGTTGGAGCCTGAGCCCCATTGGTAAGTTCATGTTGTGATGTACTGAGCAATAATATTCTTAGTTACCCTAAATCCTGTGTGGAACCTATGGAATTCTTTGTGAATGAATCAAGAATCATTTTCTTTTCCCAATCCTATGCCTGGTCTCAGGGACTGAGCATGGTCCTTGGGTTTTCTCAAGGCTAGCTCTCTACTTCTTGAGTCATAGCACCACTTCTGGTTTTTTCTTTGTATGTAGTACCAAGGAACTGAACCAGGTCTTTGTGCATGCTAGCCCAAAACCCCGGCACCAAGAATCATAGGGTGATATGATGAATTCTATGTGGCAGTAGAGTTAAAGTTAGATTTCTCTGTAGAAATCACTGTGAAGCAAAATAAAATGAGAAAGCCATGAGCCCGTGGCTCATGCCTGTAATCCTAGTTACTTAGGAGGCTGAGATCTGAGGATCAAGGTTCAAAGACTGACCTATCACAAAAACACCTTAGACTCTTCTCTCCAATGAACCAATAGAAAATGAAAAGTGGGGTTGAGGCTAAAGACATAGGGCAGTAGCCTTGAGCTGAAGAGCTCAGGAGGAACAGCCAGGTCTAGAATTCAAGTCCCATGACTGCAAAACAAGAAAGAAAGAAAGAAAGAAAGAAAGGAAGAAAGGAAGAAAGAAAGAAAGAAAGAAAGAAAGAAAGAAAGAAAGAATGATATTTCATTTCTTCAAAACTAAGACTATAAATGATTGAGCAAACAAGGAATAAGTCAGGGCATTATTCTCTGATAAGGATAATATCTTTTTGCTGGTAGGAAGAGACTGGTATTCAGAACCAGACCTTCCCACCAGAAATTGAGCCTAGTGGTAGAGTGCTTGCCTAGCATGCACAAAGACACAGGTTTGATTCCTTATTACCACATACATAGAAAAAGCCAGAAGTAATGACTTCATTGGTAGGGTTCTAGTCTTGAGAAAACCCAAGGACAGTGGTTAGGTCCTAAGTTCAAACCCAGGAATGGAAGGAAAAAAAAACAACAAAGTTTCAATCAACATAAGAAAATTAACTAGACAATGAGCTGGGGATTTTCTGGTCTTCCATGGTTCTGACTGACAGGAGTGTTAGAAAAGGAATTTTTATAAGACTTCAAATGGAAAGAAACAAATTTCAAAATTCCCACAAATACCTAAATTGAAACTTTAGTGAGAAGTTGTAACTGAAGGGATATAGGTGTAAGTCCTTACTCTCAAGAATCGTTCTTGCTTGGATCAAAGGCAAACAGACATATAAACCAAACTTGTGGCCGCTGAATCTAGAAAATCCATCATGAATGCATGACTAAGTATAAAATGCACATAGGAGAGAAAAACCTTATGAATATTACAAATGTGGAAAGTGTTTGTCCTGGAACGCATACTTCTGTGTTCTTCACAAACCTGATTCCCATAGAAGAAAAGAAAACTAATGAATAGAACAAATGTGCAATGACTTTTAATCAGAAGTCAGTCTTCAGTACATTTCAGAACATACACAATAGAGAAATACTGAGTAATGAAAAACATTTAGCTATATACAGAATCTCTGTATATGGGAGCATTAGGGTAAGTCTTCTAAACAAAGTCAACCGTCAGCAAGCATTAAGAGCACTCACAGAAGAAATAATAGCATGTAGGAAAACCTTTGTCAGAAACCTCTAAAAGCTGACTGTGTGGCTTAGTGGTACAGTGCTAACCTATCAAGGATGAAGGCCTGGGTTAGATTCCTCAATACTACGTGAAAAGAGCAAGCCAGAAGCAGCACTGTGGTTCAAATGGTAGAGTGCTAACCTTGAGCAAAAGTAGCTCAGGCCCTGAGTTCAAGCCTAAGGATAGGAGAGAGAGAGAGAGAGAGAGAGAGAGAGAGAGAGAGAGAGAGAGAGAGAGAGAGAGAGAGAAAAGAGAGAGAAACAGGAACTTCTAAATTTTACAGAGATAGAGAAGGAGAGAGAGAAGGAGACAGAAACTAATTTCTAAACTTTACAGTCTTTCTATTTCCTAACAAATTCGTCTATGTCATTCTTTCTGACAGAAGCACAGAATTCCATTGTGTAAAAATACTATATTTGATCTACTCATCAACTGACGGGCATCTGGTTTGGTTCCATACCTTTGCTATAGTAAATAGTGCTGTGATAAATGTTATTGTTCTAGTGAATTTAGTATGTCCTATCTGGAAGATTGGCAAGTAGTGAAATTGCTGGATCACAGGGGAGCTCTATGTTTAGTCTTTTTGGGATACTGCCATAGTGCTTTCCATAGTGGTTGAACGAGTTTGCAATCCCACCAGCAGTGTAGTAGTGATCCCTCCTGGCCACATCCCCTCCAGCATACGTTCTTAGATTTCTGGATCTTGGCCATTCTAACTGGAGTGAGGAGGAAAAGGGAAAGAGGAACTGAAACTTTCTCTCCTTACAGATGACATGATTCTGTATTTAAAGAACCCTATAGACTCTACTCCAAAGCTGCTTGAGCTGATATAAGCCTTTGGTAAGGTAGCAGGGTATAAAATTAAACCTCAATGTCAACTGCCTTCCTATATGCCAACAAATGAGAGGAATGAGGCAAGAATCAGGATAGCAACTCATTTTGCTATCAAAGAAATTAAATACCTAGGAATTAACTTAGAATGTAAAACACCTTTTTGATGCAACTATAAACCCTGGAGAAGGAAATTAACGCAGAACTGAGGAAATGCAAAAACCTATGCTCCTGGTTTGGAAGAAGTAATATTGTAAAAATGGCAATCTTGATAAGGACTATCTACAAATTCAGTGCAATATTCATCAATATCCCAATGTCATTCTTTAAAGAAACAGAAGAGGAAATCCAAAATTTCACTTGGAATAATAAAAGACCCCTTATAGTCTGTCTTCTTGCATGATACATAATGTTTAATCTCACCTTCTCCACCAAAATCTCACCTTTCTCATTGAGACATAGGTGGCCCTGTTTACTAGCAGCAAAGGCTCAAACGCGCAGTTTCAGGTGTCACCACTGCCTCTGTTACTGGGTAGATCCAACTCTGTCATCGATTCTGAGGTCTGCTCTGGGAGTCTTGGTCACAAGTTTTTCTGTGGCTTCTGCTGCCAGCCTGTGCCTATTTGCTTCCTTTTCCTCCAGCAGCCTACAACAGGGAATGAAGTTCAGGCGCTGATGCTCTCCATCATATGCAGGGCAGGATGAGCCCAACCCTCGCTCATCTTCCTCTTCCAATTTTTGGGAAAAAATGTGCTGGCAGAAGTCCTCAGGTGTGGTGCATGGCTGATCCACACGTTTAATCCAGGCTGGTCAGGAGGCTGAGATCTGAGTATGGTAGTTCCAAGTCACCTAGAACAGGAAAGTCTGATAGATTCTTACTACCAAAAATAAAAACAGCTGGGAATGGAGTTTGGGCTCAAGTGGTAAAGGGCTAGTCTTGAGTACAAATGCTTAGTGCCCAGGCCCTGAGTTCAGGCTCCAGCACTGCCAACAACCTCACTTTAGTGAGATGTTAGCTTTATCCATGTAGGCACATCTCACTGGAATCTTTGCTGGTAGAGATAGTCTTCATAATTTTGTCTCAAGGTAAAGGTCCTCCTGGGGTAGTACACAAAATGTGTCATGGAGAGAGGAGCCCCACTTGCTCCAGGTTTGAAGATGGCATAGGTCAAGCCAGCATGGAGTTGGCACATCAGTCTTTTTCCTAGCACCACCTACCAGTGAATGTCAAATGACATTGATTGTTGTGGGATTGTGTGATTGAAGTGCCCCATTAAGGGCAGTGTTAGCACATCCAAACTTGGATACCAGAAATGCTGAAATCTCAAAGCTAAGATTTCTGTTGGCTACAGAAATGCTGGTGTGTCTGTGATTCACTAAAAGTTCAGGTGCAAAGATTCTGAAGCTTGATGCCATGTGTTTATTCCATTTAGTAAAATTATTTTAATGCACTGTATAAGTTAAAACATTTGATAAGAGTCAGGGGTAGTGAAAACATTGTTCTTGAATTCAGGTGTCTGGCAGGGTAATGGGGGGGTGTTGGTGGCTGGGACTATGAAGCTGGAGCTGCTATCAAACCATGGATCATGTTCCTCTTTGTCTGGGAGAAATGACTCCAAAGATGAAATTTGAATGGTGAGGAAAAGATGATGATGTACTCAGGAAATTTCTCCTAAACAAATGCTCATGTGGAAGTGGGATGGGGGCTGGGCATGTCTGAGGCAGAGCTTAAGGGGGCCTCTCATGGCGTTGAGAACGTTCCTTGCGACTTCAGGCATGCAGCAGGGTGTTTTAAATGACCATTGTGAGATGGATGGAATAAGACTGGAGACAAAATGAATGCTGGGATCCTGCAATGCTCTTGCATGAGTGGCTGGTGGCTCTCCTGAAAGAACTAATTATGTCTAAAAAAGAAATCAGGAATTTGTTTTGATTAGATAATACCTGTAATCTGAGGCATATTCAGCATCCTGATCTTAGTATTGTGGTTTAAACCAACCCAGCAAATGGAAAAATGCATGAGACTCATACTCCCAGTTTAGAGCAAGAACAAAGATTGAAATAGAGCTGTGGCTCAAGAGCTAGAGTGCTACCTTGAGCAAAGAAAAGCTAAGAAAAAGCTCCAGGTCTTGAGTTCAAGGCCAGGAATGAAAGAAGGAAGGTAAAAAAAGGAAGTATGTGAGGAAGTGAAATATATAAATGAAAGAGAGAAGGAACTAGAAATTTAAAAGTAGAGAATATTTAAAAGTCATCAGTCCTTCTAAGAAAAGTGTTGGAGTATGGGTTCTATATGTGGTGAACTGGAAGCCCAGCAGTGACTTATTAACCAAAGAGTCACCATGATGAGCAAAGGATAGAAATCTGCATGAGCCTCTTAGCGGATGGAGTCACAGAAGAGAACCTCAGCTCCCATCCCATAGTTAGAAGTATATAGAGATGGGGAAGTTGGCATCACCTTGATGTCATTGTGTCCATGGAGACTGGAAGCCATGGCTCTGTGAAAGCACAATGTTCTGGTTACTGAGCTGGGAGGCTGAGGAGAGCCAAGTCCTGGCCATGAAGAAATCAGGGTGGCAGCAGAGCAACTCTGCTGCAGTGTGTGCCTGCTTGGCTGTTCTTAATCTGTGGTGGATCAGGCCGAGTGGGTGATAGTAACTGTTTTGTGGTCACAAGCCCTTCACCACGAGCTTCCTCTGGGATCCTCATAAGCTACAGGGTGGCTGGTGGTGGGATGTGTGTGGGGTGGAAGTGACAGAGGGATGGACGCATGGCAAGGTGGGTGAAGAGATGAGAGGAATGATGAGAGCCCAGTTCATTGGTTTCCAAGGTTAATGGGTGGGAGGTAGAGAGGCATGCTGGAGGAATGATGGAGGCAGGGGAAGGTGGTGACAGAGTGAGGCCATCTGTAGTGCCAGCCTGGCCATCATCTGAAGCCCATAGGCAGCTTCCTGATCCTTCACTTAGTCCTGCTCCTTGTGGAGGGAATGTCACGTGTACCCAGAGCTAGGGGTGGGGCAATGTTAGTAGCACCTGGAGAACCATTGGCCTCTACCTGGGTGAGGGGTGGTTATGGCTCCCATGCTGGGTGGCCTGATAGCTATGGAACAGATCTCTCCTTAGCTACCACAGTCAGTGGCTGCTCTCCCACTAGGGTTAGGGCACCTGCTCAGCCATCAGGACACCCCATGCCAGGACAGAGGCCTACAATTCAGATGGCAGCACAGGGGTGAAGATGATCTCACCGTAGCCCTAGTTACATGGCTGTCCCTGCATGCAGGACAGGATGAGCTGGGGGAAGATGTTCTCTGTGTTTTTCCACAGCCTATCCCGGCCTCTTCTTGTGTCTGATTAGACCAAGAGAGTACCAGGTTCCCTCTCATAGTCCTGGTTCTTTTTCTTTTACAGTCATGAGGCTTGAACTCAGGTCCTGGGTACTGTCCCTGAGCTCTTTTGCTCAAGTTTGATGCTCTACCATTTGAACCATAGTGCCATTTCCAGCTTTTCCTTTTCATGTGGATCTCTGATATGTCCAGTGCTGTGCCTGCAGGGAGGCACTCACACCACAGACAGAGCCACCTCTGCTGTGACTGTGACTGCCCACAACCCTCACACCCACTCCTTGCACACCCCTCGACTCCAGTTTTAGCTCCTCTTGGACTGGGTGTCCAGCCTACCCCTTCCTACACTCACAAAGGGTCTACATTTGTCTTTCCGGGGTCCTTTCCTCTGGCAGCCAGAGTACAGATTGTGCACATCTTGACGATCACAGAGCTCAAAGCCAAAGGCTGAGATGCAGAAGGGGGTGACCCAGTAGCTGCACAGGGCCCATGGATCATCCTGTGCATCCCCCAGCCTGTGACTTCCCCCACCCCCTTGGCAGGGAAGCTCCATGCCCACATCCTGATCCCTTGTCCCCTCCAATTCCATTCTCCCTTGGATTTTGCAGACTGTCTACCATCAGGATCTAAAATTCTATTCATCACTTTATGTCCTTATCACTGATTTGCTACTTTGACAGGATCTCCCTGTGCCTGGAGAGTGGGCATGTCATGTACTCTCTGTGGAGAAGTTGCCCCAGGAGAAGAAATATGAACTTCATGTGAGTGTTGGACAGGGCAGGAGGGCTCCCTAGGATCAGAAGCTACAGGAGGGGTGCAGATGGGGGAATGCTAGGGGCCCCAGGGGACAGTGGGAGTTAGGGCACAGTTGGTTCCTTCTGCAGGGTTGACGCCGCTTCACAAACCCAACAGAATGAGGTTCACATTACAGACGTCAGAGACAGTGCAGATTGCCAATGGGCGCAGGGGTCACTGTCACCAACAGATGCTGGCTGCATGCTGGGATGCACGCAGAGATGTTTTAAGATCAGATAATGAGGATGTTGCAGGGTATAACCATTCTTTTCAGATGGCTCTCTAGCTCTCTTGAGCTTCATCTCTATCTTTGGCTTTTTCTTGGCAGTTAACTGGAAATGAGAGTTTCATGGACTTTCCTTTCTGGACTGGCTTCAAAAGGAAGCTATGCACAGTTTTCAAACCATACCCTACTGAAGAAGGAAAGCTTGATCTGGTGCTTAACTGGGTTGCACTTTGGCTCCGTTTGCTATGCCTCATGGGAGGGGGCTCATCATTTGTAGACTAAGATCTCATGACCTTCAAAGCCAAATGCTACCTGAAAGTTCAGGGTCCCAGCCTATGTGTTGGGCCGGGGTGAATACATTCTCTGTTATGCTGGGTCATCAACCCATGTTTTAAGCTGGAAGTAGGCAGTGCCACATTTGATAAGAACATCTGCCAGAGATTGTCACCTCATGAAAGCAGATTCTAAATTTGTATTCCATTTCCTGTGGTGGAGAAATCCCCTCCAACTTAGACAGGCTCACATCCACCTGCAGGTCACACTCCTAATGCACCCTTGAGTGTCCTCATGTTATTGGGATCTAAGTTTGTAGGGAATGCTGCTTTAGTCCATGAATTAGCTGGACAAGTGATGACAAACGTGTTGTGGATTAATATGAGAACAATTTAAGAAGCCCTGGAGGAGCATCAACCTGACCCTCTGTGGTGCTATAAATCTGATAGGATGTTCCAGACTGAGAAACAATCACATGGCTTTGTGTTTGGCATCCAGAAATGTGAGTGCATGTCTTAGCTGTCAGCCAATACAGAGGAGGACATGAATAAGTGTTTGGAAAGCATCTGTCAGACCCCTGTCTGTGGGCAGGTGGAGAGAACATAGGAAGGTAGATACCATGGCTTTGGTGGGGCCAAAAAAAGGGTAAAAGAGGCAAAGGAACCAGGTACTGGTAGCTCAAGACTGTCATCCTAGCTACTCAGGAGTTTGAGATCTGAGGATCACAATTCAAATCCAACCCAAGACAGAAAATCCATGAGAATCTTATCTGCAATAAACTACTGAATGCAAGAAGCTCAAGCTCAGTGCCAGCATCCAGGCCTAGCGATCAAAACCCAGGACTGGCAGAAAAAAGTATCAAAGGACAAGAAGCTGGCCAAAAGTTAGAGGGACTCTATCTTGACAAACAATACAATGGTAAGTTGCACTCAGAAGACTTGCACAAAATCTGGAAATTCCTGAGACCTATCTATGTATGTTTCCTGTTTGTCTAAATATATATCTTTATGTATTTATATATTAGTATAGAGAGACAGATCAATACATATGACTATACATATATACATAGCCAGACACTTATGGGTGGGTGGTATACTGTGAGAAAGTTTGTGTTTGTGTTTTGTGGATGGCTATCTCTGTTTAAGAAAGATAGAAAATATGTAAATATCTTTAAAAAACTTGATAAAATATAGAGAGACATAAGCTCTTGAGGGAATCTGAAATGACAAGATTATTCACAGGCACGTTTATCCTTATGGATTCCTCTGCAAGTTTTAATTTTTTTCATTATTTTCTTTCTTTTTTTGAACCAGTGCTAAGGATTTCTCTCAGGGCCCAGGTGCTGCCAATTACTAATTTTCTCATGGCTGGTACAAGAGGAACTGAGCCACAGTTCCACTTTTGCCTTATTTATTCGTGCTTAACTGAAGATAAAGATTTCTATCAGTGACTTTCTTTCAGGGGCTGGATTCTAACGAGGATCCCCAGACCTCAGGCTTCTCTATAGCTACAATTAACAATATGAGAACCCAGCACTGGGTTCCAATGCACAGGGCAAGAAATTGAGTGAATCTCTCAACTCCAATTAGCTATAATAAGCTACAAGTGAAAGACCAATACCTTTGAGGAAAAGATGCTGAGGGTTATCACACAGGCCCTATGAGTAAGCCCTAAACCTTGTACACATGTGTGCATGCACACATTGGCAGATACACGCACAAATGCACACACACAATATCTCAGGCAATATTGTATTTTGAATTAATATCCAAAGATTGGACAACAGGATAGCAAGTAATAAAATCTCTTTTTCTTGTCTACATTGAGGGAAAGGGATAAGTCACAAGATGCAGAAGCGAAGAATTCAGAGGCAAATGCTGTGAGTGAATAAAATGTAAAAAGCACATTTCTTTTCTTTTCTTTTCTTTTGTTTTTTCTGCCATTCCTGGGGCTTGAACTCAGGGCCTGAGCACTGCTCTTGGCTTTTCCCAACTCTAGCCCTCTGCCACTTGAGCCACATTGCCATATGGATTTTTATATCTGTGTGATATTCAGGACTCAAACCTAGATCTTCATGGATGCTAGGCAAGCACTCTACCACTGGGCCCAACTCTAAACCCCGATAAAGTATTTATAAATAGTCATCATCATCATATCAAAATATCCTTTCTCCTACAAAGAATGAACACTTATCTATGTCTGTAAGACTTTTTTTATGTCACCAATGCTTCTGTGATTTTCCCACTTGCATTTTTACAGATGACAGCACAGATATTCATCAGGAAGAAAAATAGATTAGGATACAGAAACCTAACAACGTCCTAGTAGATTGAAGTGAAAAATATGTGCAAGATGGCCTGGGTGTTTCATCTATTTGTAGAGTTCTTGGCTACCACACAAAAAGACTCCGGTTTGATTCTGCAGTACCATATACATGGAAAACGCCGGAAGTGGTGCTGTGGCTTGGTGGGACAGCTATAGCCTAAAGAAAGCCTAAGAACAATGGTCAGGCTCTGAGGTCAAGTCCGAGGACTAGCAAAGAAAATGTGCAAGAGGCAAAATGCAAGCTGAGAAGGCACTGTGAAGCAAAATCTCTTGTGAAGGGTAAGGGCAATAGTGACAGTTAAGTTTGGATCTTACCTAAAAAGGCTCCTTGAGCCTGAGAACAGGCTAGCACTTACGCCTAGTTAATGACTTGGGATTTGAACAAAAAGGCGTGCTGTTTACTACATCCATATGTGAGGTGGGAAGGGAGATTCAGCCTCCAGTATGTCTTTGGGGAGGTCTTCTGTGAGCAAGGAGCTTTGGTCATTGGGCCTTGAAAGGGGACCCTACCACCCTCACAATGGAACAGAATATGGAACCCTGGTAACCAAGCCACTGTATGTGACAACCAGCTCAAGCCAGCTCCCTTGGCCTGTGGCTCAGGAGGAAGAAAGATGTTGCTGTGCTGTTGCCAAAGGTCAGGAGGCTCGGATCTCAGGCATGAGAGATACGGATGTCTCACTTGAAGAAGTAGATGCTGGATCAGTGCCAAGCCAAAATTCCAGTATATCAGGCATTTCTCTAGGAAGAAAGCCAGGAAACTCCAGGGCAACTCAGATGAGGTATATTGAGAGGAAACCTATTTGAACCCATCATCCTGCCCACACACTACAACCTTCTTGTGTGCTTTCAAGTGACTCTACTGAGATTAGAGTGTGTCATTTCCAATCTACTCTATTCCAATTCCTCAGTATAAAGTGTGGTCCCATTCCTACGTTTGAAATATCCACTGTTTTGCCAACATAGTGTGATGGTAAGTCAGCTCAGACTCTGAATGAGCCTTGTAACCTATGGATCATGGAGGAAGGCCTGTTGGAGATTCTGCTGACAAAGCTGATCCCTGCCTACCAGAAAGGTGATCTCTTTTATGTGGGAAACTTCCTGCACAATTTCAAATAGTGGAGGACAATGTAGTAGTTGCTGGAAATTCTCTTGAAAAAGTGAGTGTTCCCCCTCCAAACGCAGGTTTGCTCACCCCTCCTGGCCAAGTCTTGGAATACTTGGCTCCTCTCTGAGCCTGTTTGGTTCACTGGGGTGTTCACAGGGGAGCTAAGCATGATACAAGTGCACAAACTACTTTATTATGACTGGGACACCATGCCATTTCATTTCCCTCACAAGCTACTGGAGTCTCAACAGTGTGCTTACTGAGAAGTTGGATTTCAGGCATGAGTAAGTGGCTCCCAACTGCAGCCCTCACCTAGGTGACATCCTAGGAAATCCCATTTCCCAGTAAGAAATGAGGTGTCAGTACTAATGGCGGAGGCCTGTGAAATACTGGAGTCAGAGGAAAAGCTGGGGGCTGAATCACTTTTGAGCCATCAGGGAGGGATTGTGATAGCTTTGCCTGTTAGAACCTGAAAGCATTTACATTTTGGTGTGTGGTCCAGTGCTGCCACTTGAACCTGAACCCAGGTCTAAATGCCATCCTTTTGGTGTTCAAAAATTAGCACTGTACCATTTGAGTCATGGGTCAAGTTCTGGCTTTTGCTGCCTAATTGAAGACAAATGCCTTTAGACTTTTACTGACTAGACTGGCTTTCCACTGTGATGTTCAGAGCTCAGCCTGCTGGGTGGCTAAGATTAGAGGAATGAGCATTTAGTTCTTTATTTAGAGCATTCACTTATTGATTTATTTAGAGCATTTACTTAGTTAATTTAAGGTGCGTTTACTTTGGACAGATGCATAGAGGCCTCTCTCAGAAGCTTCTGGAAGTGGGGTGTAAAAGTCATCCTGTTCTCGAGTGTCTCTTACCCCCCTCCCAGCACATAAGTGCACATCTCTGCAGGACAGCCACAGCATTAGAGTCCTGCAAGAAAGGGGCTTTGGTAGAAGGCTCAGGATGGAGAGAGAAGGCTCTCACTTTCCTTGTACCGAATGTGCCCACAGCATCATGTGTTCCATCTATACGATGTGAATGGACTTCTACCCCAGTGATTTCTACGAGTTCAAGAACTGCCACACCCTGACACAACTCAAGCTCTATATGAGGCTCCACATGCCGACTTTGGACCTGCTCTTCTAAACACATACTTTTTGACCAGCTGGAGGAATGTGCGACCAGTAAGACCAAGAAAAAGTAGAAGTCCTGGTGTGGGTGCCTCAGAGCCTGTGAGTAGGAAGCCCATGTGGTCTAGATATTGGTTGGCCCTTACTTCTACAGAGCTTGGCAAAATGCCCTTTATGGGTGGTGTCAGCCAGGTAATGTCTGTCCTCTGAAAGGACTCGGGAATAAGCACTCATTAGAAAGACCCTACACCTCCTCAGTGTTCAGTCCAAACTCCAGTTCTACAGGTTCCTCCATTAGATCCTCATGGAAGTTGAGTGACACTTCAACTTGCAGAGTCCACTCTGTCCACTCTGTACCTATTTCCATTCTTAGGTTTGGGTCATCGTGGAAGAGCTTATCCTGAACTCCGGATGAAAAACCCACCAATGGAGCTGGTGACTGATGGAGACTGAGAATCATCACTGCACTCCAGAAACCATGGGCCTTCTGTAGAAATTACCAAACAGGTTTAGAGTCCTGTGGATAAACGTTTTGCTCTGAACCCCATGTGTGACACAGTTGAACCTGCAGATACTATGGAGGAAGAAAAAGAGCAGCCAGATTTCCTTCCGTTTCCTTTCACACTTGTCCCAGAGTCAGTCCATCTGAGTCAGAGTAACACTCCACTTATTGTGCAAGCTGAAGGGGCACATGCTGGGCTCATGGAAAATGTCCCCATGGGAAGCAGCAAGTGTACTCTCAATACTGGATTCATTGGAGGAAAATGAATCCATCCTCACAGAATATCCAGATCCATCCATCTCGCTAAAAGGGACTCAATCTCCATTCGACAAACCAGAATCCATCCCCCTCTTAACTCAGGAAGGACATTCTGTTTCTCATGAGGAAGGAGACCCTTCTGAGGACTCTGAAGGAGAATTACTGTCTGAAGGCAACTTGGAGGCCAGTCTGGATTTAGAGCTTCCCTGTCCCCTTCCTAAAAAGATATCTCTTTATCTTGCTCTCATTATTCTTGTCAAGTATTCATTGTATATACTTTGCTAACTATTAAACTCTCATTGTTAATATTATGGTGTGCAGTTCTTCAGTGCTTATTATACTGTGTTTTATTTTCCACTTATAATGTGAGACCTCAGACACATAAGTCCTGGATGGGCCAAAAACCAGACAGGTCTGGTCCCATAGAAGACAACCTTACTGGATATACAGGGAACTATGAAATGCATGGAATCACCAGGAATCCAGGCCAGGCCTCCATGGAAAGACAAGTCAGCTACCAAAGCTTAAGGACAGAGCAGATGCCTGGAAATGTGTTTCGTCAATCGGGAGAAGTGCCAGAGTAACTGTAATATTATGTGGGACTCTGTTCTGTGAGTTCAAGTCTGTTTATATATCCATTGTGCTTTGTACAAATATTTAAGAAAATTAAAACTCCAAAATAGCATCAAAAATCTACTTTGGCTTTGAATGTGGCCTAGTTGTAGAGTGCTCGCCTAGTATACAAGAAGACCTTGATTCAATTCCTCGGCACTGCATACACAGAAAAAGCAGATCGGGCACTGTGGCTCAGGTGTCAGAGTGCCACCCTTGAACAAATGTGGCCAAGGACAATTCTCGGTCCCTCAGTTCAAGCCCCAGGACCAGCCAAACAAGAAATCATACCATTTTCCACACATTTGGAAATAAATCTGTTTTATCTAACCCTACTTCTTTTTTGCCAGTCCAGGCTGTGTGCCACCAAGCCAAACTACTGGCCCCCAACCTTACTAATTTAATCATTTAATTTTTTTACATAATCATATTTCATGCTGTCTGTATTAATACCATAAACAGTATGCTTAGTGTAATAATGTTAAAGGTAAAACATAAGAAATTAATGACTAAAATTCCTTTTTTATTAGTTTTATGGCATTACTACAATTTTATGAGAAAAATTACCTAGAATGTTTATTTTAGAGTTCAAGAAATCCATTTTGATAAATATATCAACCTACATCATTTATTTGAACACATTTAAAACTATTTTTTTTCAGGAATGAAAATATATATATATTTGTTGTAAATGAAATTTATGACTTGGGGGAAGAGAAAGAGAAAAGGGGGGAGGGGGTAACAGTGTTTACAAGAAATGTACTCATTACATATGTAACAGCAATCTCTTTGTATATCACCTTGAACAACAAATTTTTTGAAAAGTACAATAAGTTTAAATGTCTACTTTGGGCAGAATTTTTTTTTGCCAGTACTGGGCTTAGACTCAGGACCTGAGCACGATCCTTGTTTTTGTTTTTGTTTATTCTTAAGGCGCAAGTTCTATCACATGTGCCACAGCACCACTTTATCTTTTTTTATCTATGTCCTGCTGAGGAATTGAACTTGGGTCTTCATTCATGCTCGGCAAGAACTCTTGCACTAGGCTTAACTTATGGCCCCAGTGGGATGGTAGTTTTCCATAAAATATGTAGGAAATATGTACACTAAGGAAAAGCCATCAAAAATAGAAGAAAAATTATATACTTAGATAACGACATGCCAGTATTATGGCAGATCTCTGTAATTCTAGCTTCAAGAGTGGTCTATTTGGACCGGGAGTTGGCTGGCTGAAGTAAAGTGCTATCCTTGAACAAGCCCTAGGACAGTTTTCTGGCCATGAGTTGAAGCCATAGGACATGCAAAAAATAATAATTTAATGCCCGTGACTGGTGGCTCACCCTGGTAATCCTAGCTACCCTGGAGGATCGAGGTTCAAAGATGGCCCAGGCATAAAAATCTGTGAGAATCTTATTTCCAAATAATCCAGAAAATTCAAAATGACAATGTGCCTCAAGTGGTAGAGCTCTTGCCTTGAGCTGAAGAGCTTAAGGTAAACATCCAGTCCCAGAGTTCAAGCCCCATGAGTGAAAAAAAGAAAAAGAAAAAGAAAGCCCTTTTCTAAGGCTGGAGTGCACACTAGTGGTAGTTTGCTTGCCTAGTATGCACAAAGCCCTGTGTTCAATTACTCTGTACCATTTACACCAAAAAAAAAAGCTGGAAATGATCTCAGAAGGTTGGGTTCTGAGGATCACAGTTTAAACCAGACACTAAAGTCCATGAAACTGTTACTTCCACTTAAGCACCAGAAAACCAGAAGTGACACTGTGGCTCAAGGTGTTTAAGGTTGTAGCCTTGAGCTGAAGAGCCCAGGGACACTGCCCAGGTGCACAATTAAAGTCTTACAACCAAAAGAGAGAGAGAGAGAGAAAGAGAGAGAGAGAGAGAGAGAGAGAGACAGAGACAGAGACAGAGACAGAGACAGAGACAGAGACAGAGAGAGAGACAGAGAGAGACAGGGAGAGAGACAGAGAGACACAGAGACAGAGAGAGAGACACACAGAGACAGAGAGAGAGAGACAGACAGACAGGCAGGCAGACAGAGACAGACAGAGACAGAGAGACAGAGACAGAGACATCAAACAGTCAAGCACTGCTGGCTGAAGCGTGTAATTCTAGCTACTATGGAGGCTGAGATTGGAGGATCTTGGTTCAAAGCCCAAAGCCAGCCTGGACACATAGGTTTGTGAGACTTACATCACCAATTAACTACCAGAAACCAAAAATGGAGCTCTAGAGGAAGAGCGCTAGCCTTGAGCTGAAGAGCTCAGGGACACTGTCCAGGCCCAAAGTCCAAGCACCATGATGAATCAATAATAAAAAAAAGAAGAAAGCTAATAGTAATGATGAATAATTTTGAGCTGGAAGTTTGGCCTATTGGCAGAGTGCTTGCCTAGCATGCACGAAGACCTGGGTTCAATTCCTCAATACCACATACATACAAAAATGCTGGAAGTGGTGCTGAGGCTGAAGTGGTAGAGCCCTAGCCTTGAGAAAATATAAGGACAGTGCTCAGTCCCTGATTTCAAGCCCAGGACTGGCCATATCAAAAGTAGTAGAGCACTGGCATTGAACTGAAGATCTGAGGAACAGCCCAGGCACAGAGTTCAAGCACTGCAAACAACAACAACAAAATCTATGAAATGGCAGTGGTGGTTTTAAGCTAAGCAAAAATAGAGTAGAAACTGGTAAAATACATATTTGTGTGTAAGCAAAATAGCCAGACTTATGCATTAGAACAGGAGAGCAACTTGAAAAAAAATTTTGTTTTCCATCTCACTAGGTCCTGTCTCTTAATTTATTCAAGTAAGTAAAATGCTGGGTTTTATAATCGTTGCTCTGAATATTAGAAAATCATAATATCTCTCATTAACCAACAAAGACCAGGAACTGGGGCTTCGTTCAAATGGCAGAGTATCAGGCAAGAGAAGAAAAACTTGAAGTAAGAACTTGAAGTTCTTGATCCAGAACCTGCATAGTAACAGAGCAGCAGCCTGGTGATTGTACCTCACACCTATAATCTTAGCTACTCAGGAGGCTAAGATCTGAGAATCAAAGTTTAAAGCCAGCCAAAGTACCCAGTTAACTGCCAGAAAAACCAGAAGTGGCAGGGTGGCTCACAGATTAGAGCACTAGCCTTGAGCTGAAGAGCTCAGGGACAGTGCCCAGGCCCAGAGTTAAAGCCCCACAATTGACAAAAATCAAACAAGCAAACAAAACTCACAAAGAAGCCTGCAGACCACATTGGTTCTGCTGAGTCTCTTCTCTATGGGGATCAGGAAACATTTCACTTTTTCTGTCTCTTCCCATCTCAACATTCATACTAAAATAAGACTGTTGAAAGTTTCAATTTATAAAAATGTTTTTCATGAAGCACCCTGAAATATTCATCGCTTATATCTCAATTCAAGATAGTTGATTTGGGGCTCCATTGGTTCAGTGCTAGCCTTGAGCAGAAAATGCCGGGGTAGAGCTGAAGCACTCAGTTGAAGACCCAGTGCCAACACACAAAAGAAATTATGCACTTTATACATATTTTCTAATTTCTTAATGAATTTTTCAGTCTGTATAAATATAGGGTACATTCCTTGTTACTTAAGTAAGATTGCTCTTTTTTTTTTCTTTTTGCCAGTCCTACGGCTTGGACTCAGGGCCTAGACATTTTCATTGGACTCGCTTGCCCAAGGTGAGTGCTCTGCCTCTTGAGACACAGCGCCACTTCTACGTTTTTTCTGAGTATGCGGTACCGGTGAATAGAACCTAGGTCTTCATGCATTCTATGTGAGCACTCTTCCATTAGGCTACATTCCCAGGCAGTGAGATTCCTCTTACAGTCATTGTATGTTCACAGGCTTTGACCTGTGATCCTAAGCCCTGAGCCTCCTAAGTAGCTGAAATTAAGTTGTGAGCCAGCATGATGGCTTCCATTCTTTTTTCTGCAAAAATATATGTAGTTATCTAAAATATATCTATAGCTGAAAAAAATGAATCTCTCCCAAACAAATCTTCAAAAAAACAACAATCCTATTAAAAGGTGGGCTAAAGACTTAAAAGAGTATTCTCTGAAGAAAAAATTAAAATGAGCTTTAGACACATGAAGAAATGCTCCATATCTCTAGCAATAAGGGAAATGAAAATCAAAACAACTTTGAGATTCCAACGGACTCCAGTCAGAATGGCCATTATCAAAAAAACTAATAAGAGATACTGGTGGGGAAGTGACCAGGGGGGATCACACCTACACTTTTGGTGTGAGTGTAAACTCGTTCAACCACTAGGGAAAGCAGTGTGGGGGTTCCTCAAAAGACTGAACATAGAGCTCCCCTATGATCCAGCAAATCCACTACTTGGCATCTACCCAAATGTCCAGAAAAAAGGACATACTAAAGCCACTAGCATAATGATGCTCATTGCAGCACTATTTACCATAGCAAAGCTATGAAACCAACCCAGATGCCACTCAGTAGATGACTGAATCAAGAAGATGTGGTACTTATACACAATGGAATGCTATGCTGCCATCAGAAGGAAAGACATCGCCCCATTTGTAAGGAAATGGAAAGACTTGGAAAAATTCATATTAAGTGAAGCAAGCCAGACCCAAAGAAACATAAGCTCAATGGTTTCCCTCATTTGTAACAATTAGTTCACATCTAGGACTCTCCTAGCAGAGGATTACAATAACTCAAAAACCTAGGTATATAAGGTCATATAGGATGAGACTAAATGAAAGGATCTCTAGGATATGGGAACAAGAGCTATATCTTGTGTCATCGTTGCTGTTAATCTTGTGTGATTTTTGTCCTTAATCTACTATGTTATTTCTCATCTCTTATTTTGCCCTTTGGTTAATGTCAGATTGTTACTGTATCTGATGTTTTCCCTGGCATATTGTATATATGTTTATTTGTTTATGTCAAATAGGAAAGGGAAGGGGGGAAACAAGATGATTGGGAAGGGGAGGGGAGAGGGAACTGGGGACAAAAACATGTGGAGTGGAATAAATATGTGAGAAGTAATGCAGTCCACTACCTGTAAATGTAATCGTAACCCCTCTATACATTACCCTGAAAATAAAAAAGAGACTATAAAAATATCTGTAGAAAATGAGGCTGGATGATGGAAACAACCAGATGCCCTACTACAAAAAATGTGATACACTCACACACACACACACACACACACACACACACACACACACACAATGGAATGATACATAGCCAACCGACAAGATAAAATAATGGCATTCTCGGGGAAGTGGATGAAAAGGAAAAAAATCATATTAAGTGAAGTAAGCCAAACTCAAAGGAACATAGGCCCAAGAGTCTCCCTCATTTGTCAAATTCAGTAGAAACTTTGGGCTCTGCTACCAGAGATTTACAATAGAACAAAATCTAGAGACATCGTGACAAATAGTATGACACTAAATGTAAGGACCTCCAAGATAAAGAAACAAAACTCATATAATGAGTGATTGTTGTCCTTAATGAACTATGTGATCTCTTATCTCTTTTGCTATCCCTTGGTTATATCATATTGTTACAATATTTCACCTTGTTTTCTAATATATTTCATATGTGCCTAATTGGTTATTTGAAATTGGATAGGGAAGGGGGGAAATGAACATGAGTGGGGGTAGGGGAAGGGAAATGGGGACCATATCGTTACATGGGGTATCAAAGTTTGAGAAGTAATGCACCTTCTATCTGGTGAATATAAGGTAACCCTTCTATAAATTACAATAAAAATAAATACATAAAAAGAAGATCTGCACAGAAAAAAATAATAATGGCATTTTTGGGGTAGTGGATGAAATTAGAGTGAATCCTGTTGAGTGTGATAAGTCAAGACCAAGGAACAAAAGGTACATGGTATCCTTAATATATCGATATTAGTTTCAAACAGTAGTAGAGCGATGATTGAAAAGTTGATACCCAAAGTTCTGGACATAGTTTTGGAGATATAAACATAACTACATAGACATAAAAATCTAGGATAGACTATACACTCTATAGACATGTGTTTTATTATAGATTAGTCTGTATCTATGACATACAAAGACTCAGCTTAATTTTTACTATATTCTAAAATTTATGTGCCAGTGATTGTATAGCGATTCCCTTCTTGAATACTTGTTGGTTAAACATGACATTTGAAATATGATGTAAAATTCAATGTTAATAATTTTTTTTAAAAAAGAGGCTAGAGGTAAATACCACTAATGTACTTGCTCTAAGTGGTACAGAAATTTTCTTAATGAATCAAGGGGTTTTATTACATCTTTATGCAATTATTTTAGTTCTGAGTGTTCTACACTCAATGATATTTCTGGAAAGATGATATAGCTGACTGTGTAGATGGTATGAAGACATACTGGCCTAAACGTAGAATAAAGCATTGGTAAGTGGCTGTTAGCTGTCCAGATTCTACTGGAATATGTGGAATGAATTTATTAAGCACAATGCAGGCTCTTGGTCAGATCAGGATCAAGATTATGTGGTTCAATGAGGTGAATGAGGAAAGATCAGAAAAATCTACTAAGATATCCAGATATACTTTTGAAACTAAGGTATCTGGACTCCTTTTTTTTCTTTCTTGGTGGGGAGCTTGAACTTTGGACCTGGGCAAGGTCTCTTAGTTCTTTTTCCTCAAGGCTAATGCTGTACCAGTTTTAGTCACAACTCCACTTAGTTTTTGGGTGGATAAGTGGAGAGAAGAATCTTACAGTTTTTTTGTTTTCGTTTTTTTGCTTGCAAAGGCTTTGAATCACCTTCTCCCTGGCTAGTAGAATGACAATTATGACCCTCCAGCGCCTGGCTAGTGATTTTTTGAAAATTGGACTTTCTTCCAAATTACGTAACTGGTTCCTAGCAAAGTTTTGAAGCCTGACTTAAATGTGACAGATTTTTGTCACTTGGAGACACTCTGTGCTGAACGTTAGAAATCTACCAGCTGAGTCACAGTGGCACTTCCAGTTTTTGTTTATGTGGTGCTGAGGAATGGAATCCAGGGTTTCATACATGCTAGGCAAGCTTCATTTTCAGCCCAAGGTTTTATGTTTTGTTTTTCAGTGTTGTTGCTTCTAAGGTACTGTATGATGTTCTTTCATTTTCTTTGCTTTTTACCTCTTTTCTTCTTTTTCTCTTTAGTTTTATTCTCTGTAGTCACTGTGTGGAATTCGGGTACCCTGTGTCTTGTACATAGGTTTATGTGATTTGGGGAATGGAGAGGGTATAATAAAATGGTAAAAAAAAACAAAGGAAAAAGGGTGAACCAATTGAACAGTGATACTTGGAAGACACTAAACGGAAATGAACTGAACAATCTGGGTGGAGAGGGGGCTGAGGGTAGGAAAACGGAGAAAAAGGAGGGAGGGGATAACAGTTTTCTTAAGAAATGTGTTCATTACTTATGTAACCGTATGCCAACAATATATTGACTTAACAAAAAAAATTAACTTAAAAAATAATTTAGCCGGGTATGGTGGCTCACACTTGTAAATGTAGCTACTCAAGAGGCTGGGATCCAAGGATAGCAGTTCAAAGTCAGCCTGGGCACTGAAGTCCATGTGACTCTTATCTCCAATTAACCACCAGAAACCCAGAAGTGGCCCTATTGCTCAAGGGATAGGGCAGTAGTCTTGAGCTGAAAAGCTCAGTGACAAGACCCAGGTGCAGAATTGCAGTCCCATGACTTGAATGATGAATGATACTAGCAAGGCTCTGTGCACTCACACTTGGAATCCTATCTACACAGAATCAGGTTTGAATCCAGCCCAAACAAATTGCATGATATTCTGATTTACAGTTCATTACCAAAAATCTGGAAGTGGAGCTGTGGATCAAGTGGTAGAACACCAGCCTGAAGCAAAAAAAAACATTTAAGGACAGTTCCCAGGCCCTGGGTTCAAGTCCCAGGACTTGCATAAAACAAACAAAATGTGACGCTGAGTCGTCCATCATTTGGTGTTATAGTTCAATATTCTTGATATGCGTCTTAGAAATTAAGTCCCTAGCAAATACTCTCCCCTGAAATTCTGCTTCATAGATGATTCATAGAATTTCAGCATCATTACTATCACCTTCCAGTTAGCATAGCAGTCTACTACTGAAAATTTGAAGAAAACTTTTGAGTAATCCTAATAACTCTGTGTATCATCTGCACACACAACAAATCAGCAGCAGCTATGTTCTACTATTATCTAAATGTATTTAATCCCTTCTTGAGTTAATGAGCCTTAAAGAGTAAAACATATGAAATAGTTATGAAACTAACAGTCACCATTCTTCTACCTAATATTGTAATATAAGTTTATAAATGCAAGGACTATTCTGAAGTGTGCAGAAGATAGCTTCTAATTATAATATTCTCATGAAGTATAGTTTTTAAGAAACATGTTGCTTGCTTTGGGAAAGCAAAGGCAAGGAAAAATGATATAAGTAAGTTCCCTATTTATCAGAAGGAAAGTACTATTGGGTTTAGATCAATTTCATTCATTCCGTGCTGATGAAGTAAATATTTGCAATTCTTGAGGCCAATCACTTCATTGTGATGCACAATCAGCCAGCTTAGATCAATCTTCCAAAAAAGGAAAGGAACAAATGAGAAGCAATTAAGGTTTCCAAAATGAACCAGGTGGTGGTGGCAGCTTACACTTGTAATTCTATCTACTCAAGGCCTGAAATCCAAGGATCTGGATTAAGTCTGTCTGGGATGAAAATATTCCTGTCTGAAACATCATCTCTGTTATCACAGCCCAGCTGATACACTCTGCCCAACAGGTTCCAAACACCAAAGTCCATCTCCTATCTGAAATACTAGCAAACGTACTCACACATTATTTCCTCTTTGGGAGATAGTTGAAACATGTACCAGAAACATTTCCCTGGCTTCAGAGTGGAAGTGGAAATATATACTCACTAGAAGCCCATCTAGTAAATTACAGTCAATCATCTTTCTTCACATCTTGTTAGTTAAATTGAACAATAAGTGTTTGGATCAGAAGCGAAGTGTATGAGCATAGAGTTTGTAAAAGTACTGTAATATTAGCTACTCAAGATAAGCTGAGACATGACGATTCCAGTTCAAAATCAGCCATGCAATACATTCCATAGGATTTTTACCAGCAAAAAACAGAGCGTTGAATTGTGCTTAAAATGCCACAGGCCTAAGCTTTGCATAAAAGTGCTAAGGGGTAGCATTCAGGATCCCACTCTCTCCACTCCTTTTTAACATAGTACTAGAATTCCTAGGCAGTGCAATAAGGCAAGAAGCAAGCATAAAGGGGATCCAAGTAGGGAAAGAGGAAATAAAACTATCCCTCTTTGCAGATGACATGATTCTTTATTTAAAGAATCCTATAGACTATACACCCAAGCTCCTTGAGCTGATTCAAAGGTTTGGAAGTGTAGCAGGCCATAAGATCAACCCTCACAAATCAACTGCCTTCCTTTACGCCAACAGTGAGAGGAACGAGGCAATAATCAGGAAAGAAACTCCTTTCACAATAGCCTCAAAGAAAATAAAGTACCTAGGAATTAGCTTAACTAAGAATGTAAAGGACCGTTTAGATGAAAACTTTAAAACCCTAAAAAAAGGAAATTAAAGCAGAACTAAGGAAATGGAAAAATCTCCCATGCTCCTGTATTGGAAGAATCAAAATTGTGAAAATGACAATCTTGCCAAGGGCTATCTACAAATTCAATGCAATACCCATCAACATCCCAATGTCATTCTTTAAAGAAATAGAAGAGGCAATTCAAAATTTCATATGGAATAATAAAAGATCCCGTATAGCAAAAACACTTCTTAGCAGAAAGAACAGCGCTGGAGGAATTTCAATTCGAAACTTTAGACTCTATTACAGAACTATAATTCACAAAACAGCTTGATACGGGCACAAGAACAGGCCTGAAGTCCAATGGAATAGAACTGCGGACCCAGACATAAAACCACAGACCTATGCCCACCTAATCTTTGACAAGGGAGCCAAAAACAATAGAATGGAAGAAAGATAGCCTCTTCAACAAATTGTGCTGGCAGAACTGGTTAAGCACCTGCAGAAAACTAAAGTTGGATCCTTCTTTGTCACCTTGCACTAGAATTAACTCCAAATGGATCAAAGGCCTGGAGGTAAAAGCTGACACACTGAAAAGTTTACAGGAAGGAATAGGAGATACACTAGGCCTCCTTGGCACAGGTCGAAACTTTCTTAATAAGGACCAAGAATCACAACAAATCAGAGAAAGGCTGGATAAGTGGGACTGCATTAAACTGCAGAGCTTTTGTATGGCAACGGATATAGCTAGTAAACTAATCAGGAAGCCTACAGAGTGGGAGAAGATCTTCACCAACCAAACAACGGACAAAGGCCTCATATCTAAAATATATCAACAACTCAAAAAATTGAATCACTGCAAAACTAACCTCCAAAGTAACACCCATCCCATTAAAAATGGGCCAAAGTCTTAAAGAGAGTCTTCTCTGAAGAAGAAAGAAAATGGCCTATAGACACATGAAAAAATGCTCAACATATCTGGTCATAAAAGAAATGCAAATCAAAACAACTCTAAGATTCCACCTCACTCCAGATAGAATGGCCAGGATCAGGAAAACGAATGATAACAGCTGCTGGAGGGGATTTGGCCAGGAGGGATCAATACCACACTGTTGGTGGGAGTGCAAACTCGTTCAACCACTATGGAAAGCAGTGTGGCAGTGCCTCAAAAGGCTAAACATAGAACTCCCCTATGACCCAGCAATTCCACCACTTGGCATTTACCCAACAATCCAGAAAGAAGGGCATACTAAACCCACTAGCACAACAATGTTCATTGCAGCACTATTCACCATAGCAAAGATATGGAACCAGCCCAGATGTCCCTCAGTTGATGAGTGGATCAACAAGTTGTGGTATTTGTACACAAAGGAATTCTATGCTGCTGTCAGAAAGAATGACATCGCCCCATTTGTTAGGAAATGGAAAGACTTAGAACAAATCATATTAAGTGAAGTAAGCCAGACTCAAAGGAACTTAGGCTCAGTGGTTTCCCTCATTCGTCATAATCAGTAGAAACCTTGGGCTCTACTAGCAGAGATTGTCAATAGAGCAAAAGGCCATCTATAAGGCCATATAATGTGAAGCTAATTGAAAGGACCTCCAGGATACTGAACAAAATCCATATAATGAATAATTGTTGTCCTTAATGTAGATGTTGTCTCTCATCTCCTTTGCTGTCCCTTGGTTCTCCCATATTGGTATAGTATCTCACTTTGTTATCTGATATATTGAATTTATTTGTATTTGGATATTTGAAATTTGATAGGGAAGGGGGGAAAACCATGTCTGGTGGGGGGTGTGGGGTTGGAGGTTAATGGGTACCAAGACATGTGAATGGGTATCAATGTATGTGAACTAATGCACCTTCTATCCGGCAAATATCATGTAACCCTTTTACTAATTACAATAAAAATTTAAAAAAAAAGAAAGTTGTAGTGTGTGGGGAGGATGATTGGGTCAAATACCTTTCTTCTTAGAAATATACCTTATCTGGTTGCCCTGGATTTTCCTGGCCTTCTTCTTAGAGAAAGACCTGTTATACTGGATTTGTGGCTTGGCAATGATCTAGCATGTACATCTTCGAGTAAGACATCCACAACTTCCATGCCTGAGACTCGAGTTTCCTGACCTTTGGCAACAGCACAGCAACATCTTTCTTCCTCCTGAACCACAGGCCAAGTGAGCTGGCTTGAGCTGGTTGGTAGTTACAGTGGCTTGGTTACCAGGGTTCCATATTCTGTTCCATTGTGAGGGAGGCAGGGTCACCTTTCCGGGCCCAATGACCAAAGATCCTTGCTCACCGAAGACCTCACCAAAGACATACTGGAGGCTGAATCTCTCCTCCAATCTCACAATATACATGTGGATGTAGTAAACAGCACACCTTATTTGTCCAGTCCCAATGTCTTCCAATAGGCCCAACTACCAGTCTGGTCTCAGGCTCCAGGAGCCTTTCTTAGGTAAGATCCAAACTTAAGGCTCAATATTGCCCTCATACATTACAAAACATTTGCTTCACAGTGCCTTCTCTGCCTGCATTTTGCCCCTTGTCGAATTTTTTGTTGTTTTTGCTAGTCTTGGGACTGGACCTCAGAGTGTGAACATTGTTCTTGGGCTTTCTTTAGGCTTTAGCTGTCCCACCGAGCCACAGCACCACTTGCATCGTTTTCTATGTATGTGGTAATGAGGAATCAAACCTGAGTCTTTTGCGTGGTACCCAAGAACTCTACCACGAGGTCAAACACACAGGGCATCTTGCACATATTTTTGAAGTCAATTTATTAGGACATTATTAGGTTTCTGTATCCTAATCAATTTTTTCCTGATGATTAGCTTTGCTGTCATGTGTAAAAAATGCAACAGGGAAAAACTCAGAAGAATTAGTGAAATTTTAAAAAAAGCATTACACACATAGATAAGTGTTCATTCTTTGTGGGAGAAAGGATATTTTATATGATGATGATGACTTTATAATTACTATGTCAGGGTTGAGAGTTTGGCATAGTGGTAGAGTGCTTGCCTAGAATCCATGAAGATCTGGGTGTGATTGCTCAGTATCACATAGATAGAAAAATCTAGATGTGGCACTGTGGCTCAAGTGGCAGAGGGCTCGACTTGAGAAAACCCGAGGACAGTGCTCAGGCCCTGAATTCAAACCCCAAGACTGGCAGAAAGATAAAAGAAAATAAAAATTCTTTTTACGAGCTAATTCACTCACAGCATTTGCTTCTGAAATCTTCGCTTCTGCATCATGTTAAAGACCCCTTTCCCTCAACGTAGACAAGAAAAACAGATCCATCCCATGGTCCAGTGTGAGGCCACTGTATGGGCTAAGAGCTAGTCGTGCAGCAACACATAAATTTTATTCTAATACTTTCCAAATTTTGTACTCAAATGTGCTACCTACTTACCAACTTAGGTGAGTTATCCTTATGCTATACATTTTCTTCATGACTACAATATTCTTACACTCCTACGTTAACCCTCTTGTACCTCCCCTGAACTCTCTCATTCTTTTTTTCTATCTGTGGACCTCTGCTGGTCTTTCAACCCTTATACTGCACGGATCTACACTTGATGGCTGTTGAGCAATATTGTATATGTAGGTGGTTAATTATTCTCTAGGCTCAGAGGTGTTGGGGACTGACTGTGGGGTCAGTGACCGTGACTGTGGGGTTAGTGACCTTGGACCCGCACAATTGAGTACATAAGGAAGTAAGCTCTTATCATGATTTTGGGCTGTGTCAATAACTTCTCATTTAACCTGTTTGGGACTTGATAGCATCTCATTCAACCTATTTCAGACTTGATACTGTTTGTACGAATGTAGCCCCTGGCAGTTCCCTAGTTTAAAGAAGTGTATTTAAGATTGAGAACTGGAAATAAACTGGGCTACGGTCTTGGGCTACAGGCTTCTTAAGCTGTGGCTCCTGATCTGGGCTGTAGCCCTCCTGAACCCCATCTGTTTGTCTCTCTTCTATTTTGTCCTAGTCCTTGCCCCCTATTTCAGAATCCCAATCTGCGAACCCTGGTTTGCTGCCGGTTGGCCCCGGCAACTGGCGCCCGAACAGGGACCCTGAAAATCTGGGACGAAGGTGAAGGACCCCTCCCTGTGGTGAGTAACACATCGTAGGACTATTAAGAGAGGATCTTAAGAGAGTGTATAGTCAGGAGTAAAAATTATGGGTCAATTTAATAGCCATAGGTCATATGTACCGATCTTAACAGGCCTACTTGAAGCCCACGGAACGTGGGTGGAAAAAGGGGTGCTTCAGAGCTTCCTACAGTTTGTCGAGGAGGCATGCCCGAGGTTTATAGAGGAGGGATTCCAAAAAACCTGGCAGCGGATAGGAAAAAGAATTCAAGAATATTATAATGTATATGGCCCCGAAAAGACCCCAGTAGAGGCTATTGATGTATGGAATTTAATAAGTGAATGCATAGATCCTCAACATGAGAATGCTGAACTTAATCTTGAATTAAGGGAACTTTATGAGTTAAAGGACCTTTCTGAAAACCCTGAGGCTGAGCCATATGCCGCAGCCCAAGAGTCTAAGTGAGATCTTGAAAAGGGAACAACAACCAGTAGATATTGAGTATCAGAATTCAGGTTTGAATATCAAGGAGGAAAGTTATGATGAGTCAATGGAGGGCCGGGTGGCTACGATGGAGAAGAAGTTAGAAGAAATGCTACATTTTCTATCGAAAATGGGGATGGAGCAGAGAGCCCCCCCAGAAGTAGGAAAGAAAGATGATCCTCAGGCCACTATGGTGTCTGATTCTAAACCTTACCCCTCACACCCACCGCCACCGGCTGTAGCCTTACGGCCTCAATCCCTTTTTCAACCTTTAGGCAAGCCTAAAGGCCCTAGCAACAAGTCCCTTTTAACAGGCACTACAACCAGGCACAGTGCATCGCAATTAAACCTGACTCAGGCTGCTAGAGAGAGGGAAGATATTTCAGGGCCTCGATGCTTCCCTAGTTTAGATGATCATGATGAACAAGTATACCATCAACCTGTTCCTGTTAAACAGTTACAGGATTTAAAGACTGCCTGCTCCCAATATGGGCCAACTGCCCCTTTTACTCAAGTAATATTGGAGGCTGCCTGTGCTGGTATTGCATGCCCAAATGACTGGAAGCGGCTTGCCAGAGCATGCCTTAGTGCAGGAGAGTACTTATTATGGGAGACAGAGTTCACTGCACAGTGTCGGGCTAAAATTGAAACAAATAGGTCTAAGAACCTGCCTTACACTGTTGATCAGTTGTTAGGAGAGGGAACCTATAAAAACACCGAAGATCAATTGGGTTATGCAAAGGAGGCCTATTTGCAAATAAATGCTGCGGCGAGAGAGGCTTGGAAAAGGTTACACAATTCCAATCCTACAAAAAATCTAGTAGAAGTTAAACAGGGACCGAATGAACCTTATCTAGAATTTTTGTCTCGATTAATGGAGACTGCAGACCGCCTAGTACAAGATGAGAATGCAAGGAAGATTATAGTTAGACACATAGCCTATGAAAATGCCAAAGCCGCCTGTCAGGCGGCTATCAGACCCCATAGGAATAAGGGAGGAATCAAGGACTTTATTTCACTGTGTGCTGATATTGGACCCTCCCATGTACAAGGCCTTACTTTAGCCTCTGCTCCTCAAGAAAAGACTATTACTGAATTTCTAAAATACAGAGGTCAGCGGCATTCTCGGGATGCTAGACCCCCAGGGCGTTGCTTTTCTTGTGGACAAATAGGACATTGGGTAACGCAATGCCCACGCCAAGCCAGGTTAAAGAGAGAAAAATCACCTGGCACATGTCCATGCTGTGGTAAAGGGAAGCACTGGGCTAAAGATTGCAAGTCAGCAACAAATCGCAATGGCTGCCCGTTTTTGGGAAACTGGAGAAGGGGCCAGCCCCTGGCCCCGCAAAACCATGGGGCAGTCCCTCCCTCTTCTCGGCCACAACCCCCCAAGATCGGTCTCCAGCCTCCTCCATGCCACCCCAGGCAGTGCAGGATTGGACCTCTGTTCCTCCACCTGCTCAGTATTGACCCCATAGATGGGGACACAAGCTCTCCCCACGGGGGTCTTCGGCCTCCTTCCCCCGGGAGTGGCTGGATTGCTGTTAGGGCAAAGTAGCTCAGCCCTTAAAGGGATACAGATTACACCTGGCAAAATTGACCAGGATTTTACTGGAGAAATCAAAGTTATGGCCTCTGCCCAGAAACACGTGGTATCGATCCCAGCCGGTCAAAAATTAGCACAACTAATACTTGTGCCTTTACCTCCCGGGGAGATTGCTAATTCCCCATGTGGACAGAGAGGATTTAGATCTTCTGATATCTATTGGGTACAAAGCATAAAACAAGAGAGGCCTGAGATGATTATATTTATACAAGAAAAGCCCTTTAAAGTAATATTAGACACTGGAGCAGATGTGTCTGTGATATATAAAAAACATTGGCCAGCCCAATGGCCCCTGACAACCTCTATGACTTCCCTACAGGGGGTTGGGCAAGCAACTGACCCACAGCAGAGCAGTGCGATCCTTGTTTGGAGAGATGAGGAAGGGCACTCTGGTCATTTTCAGCCATTTGTCCTGGATCATCTGCCAATTAATTTATGGGGTCGTGATATCATGGAAAAAATGGGAGTGTATATGTTTAGTCCTAGTGCTACGGTCACTAAGCAGTTACTTGATCAAGGCCTCCCCCCCTTTAGGGGACTAGGCCGAGCAGCACAGGGGGAGCTAGAGCCACTCCAACCCCAGTCTCACCCCCCGAGACAAGGATTAGGGTATTCTTTAACGGGGGCTGCATTTTGTCCTGCCCCTCATGCTGATCCCATAAATTGGCTCTCTGAAGAACCGGTATGGGTCGAACAGTGGCCTCTTTCACTAGAAAAGATCATTGCAGTACAGCAGCTGGTACAGGAACAGCTGGACTTGGGACATGTGGCCCCTTCTAACTCTCCATTGAATTCTCCAATTTTTGTTATAAAGAAAAAGTCAGGTAAATGGAGGCTGTTACAGGATTTGAGGAAAGTGAACCCGTCAATGGAACTGATGGGGGCCCTACAGCCTGGCTTGCCTTCACCCATGGCAATCCCAAAGGATACTTATAAGATTATTATAGATTTGAAGGATTGTTTCTATACTATACCCCTGGCGCCTCAAGACTGTAAGCGCTTTGCCTTCAGCGTCCCCTCTGTTAATTTTAAAGAACCCATGAAGCGATATCACTGGCTTGTGCTTCCAAAGGGCATGGCAAATAGCCCAACTTTATGTCAAAGTTTTGTAGCTAGAGCCATTTCTTCCACTCGTGAAAAATTTTCTTCTGTTTATATTGTTCATTATATGGATGACATCTTGTTGGCTTGTTCTGACCCTATTGTCGTACGGCAAGCCTTTGGACAACTAAAGCAAGATCTGAGCCTCTTTGGCCTTATAATAGCAGCTGAAAAGGTTCAGGAACACCCCCCTTTTACATATCTAGGCCATATATTAGGCCCACACTATTTTAAAAGCCAAAAAATACAATTAAAAACTTCACACTTAAGAATTCTTCATGATTTTCAGCAATTCTTAGGAGATATAAATTGGCTTCGGCCTTATCTAAAGCTCTCCACAGGAGAGTAAAAACCCCTCTTTGATCTCTTAAAAGGAGATACCAACCCTACATCCTTGCGCGAATTAAACCCTGACGCCAGGAGGGCCATCCAAATTGTAGAAAAGGCAATTTCCCAGCAACAAGTGACCTATTGTGACTATTCTAAACCATGGGGAGTTTACATTTTAGCTACTTCTCACTCCCCAACTGCTGTATTGTGGCAGGATGGCCCACTTTTATGGCTTTATCTACCGTCAACACCCGGCAAAGTGCTGACCCCCTACTACGAATTGGTAGCTAATCTGATACATATGTGCCGAGTGGATGCCCGTAAATATTTAGGTCAGGAACCTCATTTTATCTGTGTCCCATATAATCTACAACAACAAGATTGGCTATTCGCCCATTGCGATCCTTGGGCCATTGCTTGGGCCAATTATACGGGAAAAATTTTGCATCACTCCCCGTCTAACAAACTCGTCCAATTTGCAGCATGTCATACGTTTCTATTTCCTTCCATAGTACAGGCCTCGCCTTTATCTTCTGCCGCTTTGGTATTTACAGGTGGATCCTCTAATGGAACGGCTGCTTTGACCATTAATGGGAAAACTCAATCTTGGGTTACAGGTTTTTCCTCCGCCCAAGAGGTGGAATTAGAGGCTGTTTTACAAGCACTCGTCCTGTTACAAGACGAGCCCTTTAACTTATACTCAGACAGTCAATATGTAATTCGTGCTCTTCAAGTCATAGAAACTGTTCCCTTTATTGGAACTACTAACTCCAATATCCAGACCCAATTTCGCCAAATACAAACTTTGCTTTGTTCTCGCAACCACCCTTGTTTTTTTGGCTTTGTTCGAGCTCACACTAATCTTCCTGGCCCTTTAAGTGAGGGCAATGCGGTTACTGACTCCGCCACCAGAGTTTACTTAACTCAGGTTGAACTTGCTAAGCAATCACATGCCATCCACCATCAAAACAGTCGAGCCCTGCGCCGACAGTTTAAAATTATCTAGAGAAGCAGCACGACAAATAGTTAAGACTTGCTCCAACTATGTCCCTTTTTCACCAGCCCCCAATTTAGGTATAAATCCACGAGGACTGCTTTCTAATCACATTTGGCAGATGGATGTCACGCATGTTCCATCATTTGGCCGATTAAAATATGTTCATGTTACTGTAGATACTTATTCTAATTTTATCTTGGCCACCCCCCTTGCTGGGGAAGCCAATAAACATTGTATTTCTCACTGCATTCGATGCTTTGCTATGATGGGGATTCCCTCGCAAATAAAAACAGATAATGGCCCTGGCTATGTAGGCCAAGCATTTCAATCCTTCTGCCATTCTTATAATATCACTCATATTACAGGCATTCCTTACAATCCTCAAGGTCAAGGCATCGTGGAGAGAGCTAATGGATTATTAAAACATCAAATTGCTAAAATACAGAAAGGAGAGTCGTATTCAGCTACCCCTGTGAATATACTTAATCATGCTTTATTTGTTTTAAATTTTTTGAATTTGGATTCAAATAATTTATCTGCTGCTCAGCGATTCTGGGAGAAAAGAGAGCAGCGTGCTTTTGCCTTAGTAAAGTGGAAGGATCCCCTAACTGGTGCTTGGCATGGACCTGATCCTGTTCTAACCTGGGGTCGAGGGCATGTATGTGTTTTTTCACAAGGAGAAAATGATGCTCGCTGGCTGCCTGAACGCTGCGTTCGGATCGTGGAGAGTGACAGTGGCCATCCAAGCAGCGACTCACTGGGCCTACACCCCCAAACCTCCAGTGGTGCATCCTGTGATGTGGGAAGGACCTGAGTTATTTGTGCATGTCAATTGGGACTGCTACTGATCCACTTGTTCCACACATTCATATGAGCTGTGTTTCTCCTTTTACTATTATGTAGGGACCTTTTAACATATTCATTGACTCTACACAATTTAATATGTGACATTATTTAGTCTTTACCATCCCTCTTCTTAATAACCTTTTTTGTAAAAGATGCCCAGGTGAAAAGCAAAGGCCTCCAGAGGTAAGTAGAAGTCGGCCGACCCCCCTGTATGTCTGCGTTTTATTTTATTTTATTTTATTTTTGTTTGTTTGTTTGTTTGAAAAGGTGCACTGTGGGCCTAAAACAGAGGCCTGGGTGGTCAAGGGATGCCTTGACCCCCCCTCCCCTTCTGAGTTTCTTGTCGATAACAAGGCATACCTGAGAGTCCCACCAGCAAGACATGTCTAAATCTAAAAATAGCTGTTTGGTGAAAACATTCATTTGAGCTCATTTTTTTTGTGTTAAGTGTATCTGATTGAGTCCAATTTTCTTGTTATATGTCAATGTCTGATTATTTAAAAGTCTCCGTTTCTCTGTCTTGTTCGTGTTACATATTTTTCCTTGTCCAGTTTTGTCTTTAAAATTGGTACCATTTCTAAGTATGGATCCGTATGGTTTTTCTGTGCGTACTCAAGCACACATCCTTGTTATTTTTTTGAACATTTCTGGGCCTAGCATGGCCGCTCCCCCATGTCTGCAGTTGTAACAAGCCCTGGAAAAATAAATTCCAGCTAAGTTGCCTTGCAAAAAGTTTTGTTTTGAACCTGGTTCTCACCTGTAAGAGTAAAATTGGCAAAACTCTCTTGACACAAACTTCCGGAAATTGAACGGCCGATATTAATTTTGCGCGCTTTATGATCTTTGAGTATGAATGTGTGTGAAGGAGTGAGTGAACATGTTCAAGGTTAAATTGTCAGCATGCTGTATAAAACAATGGATAAATTTATACTTAAACACAAAGACAATTGGGTGAATCTAAGCTTAAAACTTCAACAAAAATATTAGTTTTGAATGTTTTACAATGTCTGAAAGAATTATTGTGCTGTCTTAGAGAAAAACTGGTAAATATTTTTCTAGATCCTGAAATCTGCATTTTATTGCAAGGCATACAGCTGTTTACATTGTAAACATTGTATCCTGTTTAGCACAGAGGTGTTAGGGAATTTGGGATTTATTACTTTAAGTTAAAGTTTGGAAATATGTATTAGATTTAAATGTAAAATTGTTCATTAACGTCAGAAACTTTGCCTGTCTGTCTTTTCTTGCAAACTGATACTAGAAATATGATGGTAAAATGTGGATAATGTGATTAGTATTTTAAAGAAATGTTTAAAGCTTTATCTCCATGCAATTGGGTATATTTTAAAAAAGGAAGGAAACTAAGTCCAGACTTAGACTTTTGGTGCACTGATGTCTAGTTCTTGCGTTAGGGAAAAACTGTTATTTGAGTTTAAACTGTTGTTGGAGTTTTAGACAGTAATCTAAACTGCAAAAAAAATGCCTCTTCTAAAAGGAGGCCTGAAGGCAAAGGGCGTTCCTTGAGCCCAAGGAGACCTGGAGAAAAGGGAGTGCCTTGAGCCCTTAAAGGTTTTTCAAATGCAAATGAAGACTAAAATGTTAAGTGTTTAAGTTAAAAAGTGTAAACGTTTTAAAGAACATTAGAAATGGGTTTCTGAATAATATTTCAAAGTGAAGTTGTCTTAAATGTTTTAAGAAAGAGAAAAAAGGAAAATCAGGACTAACAAAGTAACTTCCAGCTGCCCATGGAGAAGAACAGCAATCCTTATTCAAATGTAACTTTGGCTTTTACCAAGTTCTAGGTAAGCTCATGCTTAGAGACTATTTCTGTGTTGAGCACCTTGTTGCTTTAATTGGAGTAACGTGACCTTTTGTAGGACTCACTGATCTGAAAACTGCAGTTCTGAGCCAACCCCGGGCATTTGTAGGTAAAAACTTTCAAAATGTTTCCAAACAATTTGTTATTTCAACGGCAAAAAAAGACATTTATATGCCTGATAAAATTCACAGAATCCAAATTTTTCCATATTATTTTTTGTTTTTTGTTTTTTTTTTTGGTGGGTCATAGATCTTGAACTCAGCCTGGGCACTATCCCTGAGCTCTTCAGCTCCAGGCTACCACCTTACCCTGGAACCAAGCCCCATTTCCCATTTTCTAAAGGTAAATTGGAGATAAGAGTCTCAGGTCTTTTTGTGCCAGGATGGCTTTAAACCTTGATCCTCAGATCTCAGCCTCCTGAGTAGCTAGGATTATAGAAGGGAGCCACCACCCCATCTTGCTCAGCTTTCTGGGTTTTTTTTAAACAAGCCCTTTGGCTGGAACTCGGTCTGAGCACTGTCCTTCAGCTTTCCTCAAGCCTAGTGATCTTCTACTTGAGCCACAGCACTACTTCTGGTTTTTTCTGTGTATGTGGTACTGCGGAATTGAACCTTCGTCTTCATACAAGCACTCTACAACTATGCCAAACTCCCAGCCCCTCCACATTAGTTTTTATGATACATCTTTCCATGCATCTAGGATGGCTAGAAATCCTTCTTGAGTTTCCCAAGATCAGGGAGTATTGGTGTGTCCCATCCTGTGTGGCTACATAACCATTGTTTAGGGTACAGTTCTCTCTCATTCTACCCATCTAGAGCAATTGTCATCTTCCATGTATAATCATTAAACATTCAGCTCCTGTTCCTCTCTACTCCATTCTCTGGAACCATCGTGCTTTTTGGCTCTAAGGGTCTGTTGATCCTTGGAAGCTCTGGAAGGGAAAACATACACTAGCTCTTCCTTTATGACTGCTGTATTTTTAGTTTACTGTAATCAAGATTCATCTGTAAAATATAGTAAAATGTTCTTCCTTTTCAATGCATTGTTTTGCATATTTCTATCTTTTGATTATTATTAATAGTTGTGAATGGATTCTCCTCATATTTGTTCTAGTCTCTGCTTTCTCTTCCGTTAGGTACAAATCTAGAAATAGAAGTGTTGGACCATATTTCTATGTAATTCTATATTTAGTACTTTTTTAGCACTCTCCACGCAATTTTTGATTGTTTTATATTCCTTGCAGAACTATTCCAAAGTTCTACTTCTTCTCACTACCTTCCCAGTAATAGTTAGACTTTGAAAGTTGTTTTTTTGTATGCGTGTGTGTGTGTGTGTTTGTGTGTGTGTATGTGGTTCTTTTTGTTTAAAACTATATTTATATTAACATATTTAAAGTAATGATTTCATTGTAATTTTAATTTTTCTCATGACTGTTAATATTGAACTTCTTTCTACATTTTGAACTACTATTTCTATATATTCTTTTTAGAAAATCCTCTCCAATCTCCAATTTTTTCCCTTTTTTGTGGGGTAGTGGGGAAAGTCTTGGGGCTTGGACCTTGGGCCATGAGCTCTTTAGTTTAAGGCTATTGTCCTACCCTGAGTATTGCCCCTCAGTTCTTCTGCTCACAGCTCCCTACCCCTCTTCCCATTATATACAGAACAAAGGTCATCCTCAGTCTTTTTGAAAAAGTAAAACATACAGTAAATTTGTAGTATGAAACAGCAATAAATAAATTTCTTGCCAGGTGCAGTGACTTCTACCTGTAATCATATCTACTCAGATATCAGGCTGATATCTAAAGATTTGGTTCAAAGCCAGCCTGGGCATTAGAAAGTCTATGAGACTCTCATCGACAGTTAACCACTAGAATATGGGAAATGGCACTGTGGCTTCATAGGTAGAGTGATAGCCTTGAGTTGAAGAGCTCAGGAACAGTGCGCAGGCCCAGAGTTCAAGCCTTACAAATCCCCCAGCCAAAAAAAAGAAAAAAAAGTTTCTTCCCCAAGTGATTATTATGCCAGACATAGAACCTTAACATTCTGGGTGTACTTCACAGTATTATTACTTGATACCCTAAGATTTTGCAATATTCTCACAGTACCAGCATATGTCATCATATAATGTAGTTCCTTTTCAATGGAATAATTCCATTTATAACCTAAATCTACTCCCCCGACTTATTTCTGTCGATACCACAATTGCTCTACCATGATATGCCACAAGCCATTAAACATTTTATGGTGGGTAATTGGAAAGGAGTCTCATGGAATTTTGTGCCAGGCTGGCTTTGAACCATGGTCCTCAGATCTCAGTCTCCTGAGTAGCTAGGATGACAGGCGTGAGCCACCAACACGTGGCTTGCCTTTTTATTTTTTGTGGGACTTGGGACTTGAACTCTGGGCCTAGGCACCATCCCTAAGCTTTTAAGGTCAATATTTCATGTAAGTATAAACATTTAAGTAAAGGAATACAATTCCAACAAAAAAAGAATAAAATTCCAGACATGGTGTGTTTATAACTCAGTGCTAATTACTTGATGAAAATGTGCCATTCCAGAAGCTGGTGTCATTTGATGATGTAGCTGTGGATTTCAGCTTGGAGGAGTGGCAGCATCTGGACAATGCTCAGAGGACCCTGTACAGAGATGTAATGCTGGAGACCTACAGCAACCTGATGTCCTTAGGTGAGCAAAAGTCAAATTCACTTGCAAGGCCAAGTGCCTTGTTATTTTGCAGATACGTGAATGTTTATCAAGCTTTCAATACTATTTAAATGAAAGATTCCAGGCCCTGAGAAGTATCATTACTTTCTAAAGAAAACCTAAGGTAATTTTGTACTCATTCTTCAGGATACCTTCAGGATACTTTGACAACAGTTCTAAATTATGTTTCCTCTAATGGAGACGACATTCCAAACTTACACAGGAATTGTAAGTGGATAAACAATCCAGAATAGTATATATACCATTATTGGAAATAGGATCTACAAATCACTAAACAGTGAGTTTATAATGGAAACCTGGCACTAGGTGCAATGTTTCATGCCTGTAATCTTAAAATATTCAGGAGGAAGAAATCTAAGAATTCTAATTTGAAGCCAGCAATGGCTTAAAAATTGCCATGAAACTCTATAACTCCAAGTAACCCCTCAAAAATGTTAGTGGAGTGTCAAGTGTTTGACTTTGTGGTTGAGTGCTTGCCTAGCATACATGGAGACGTATGCATGTAAGTGGAGCTGGGACTCAAACTGGTATTTTTCTAGCCTTGAGCAAGACAGCTAAGTTTATGCCATACAAAATCAATCCAGAGCTGGGGAAAAGTCAACCATGGAGCTAGTGAGAAATGAGAGAAAAGATTTAATAGATAACTTGTGAGTACGATGTCCGCGAACTTAAAGCAATGATGACACAGCATAAGCAATAATTCTCTACTGTTTCTAATTTACAGGGCCCTATGTTCCCAAACCTGTATTAATTGACAAGCTAGAGCACTGTGCAGAACACTGGATAGGAAATTCCTCTGACAAGAATATCACAGGTGAATGAATGCATCTTCATATTGACGTTGGAGCCTGAGCCCCATTGGTAAGTTCATGTTGTGATGTACTGAGCAATAATATTCTAAGTTACCCTAAATCCTGTGTGGAACCTATGGAATTCTTTGTGAATGAATCAAGAATCATTTTCTTTTCCCAATCCTATGCTTGGTCTCAGGGCCTGAGCATGGTCCTTGGGTTTTCTCAAGGCTAGCTCTCTACTTCTTGAGTCATAGCACCACTTCTGGCTTTTTCTTTGTATGTAGTACCAAGGAACTGAACCAGGTTTTTGTGCATGCTAGCCAAACCCCCGGCACCAAGAATCATAGGGTGATATAATGAATTCTATGTGGCAGTAGAGTTAAAGTTAGATTTCTCTGTAGAAATCACTGTGAAACAAAATAAAATGAGAAAGCCATGAGCCCGTGGCTCATGCCTGTAATCCTAGCTACTTAGGAGGCTGAGATCTGAGGATCAAGGTTCAAAGACTGACCTATCACAAAAACACCTTAGACTCTTCTCTCCAATGAACCAATAGAAAATGAGAAGTGGGGTTGAGGCTAAAGACATAGGGCGGTAGCCTTGAGCTGAAGAGCTCAGGAAGAACAGTCAGGTTTGGAATTCAAGCTCCATGACTGCAAAACAATAAAGAAAGAAAGAAAGAAAGAAAGAAAGAAAGAAAGAAAGAAAGAAAGAAGAAAGAAAAAAGAAAGAGGGAAGGAAGAGGCAAGGAAGGAAAGAAAGAAAGAAAGAAAGAAAGAAAGAAAGAAAGAAAGAAAGAAAGAAAGAAGAAAGAAGAAAGAGGGAAGGAAGAGGGAAGGAAGGAAAGGAAGAAAGAAAGAAAGGAAGAAAGAAAGAAAGAAAGATATTTAATTTCTTTAAAACTAAGACTATAAATGATTGAGCAAACAAGGAATAAGTCAGGGCATTATTCTCTGATAAGGATAATATCTTTTTGCTGGTAGGAAGAGACTGGTATTCAGAACCAGACCTTTCCACCAGAAATTGAGCCTAGTGGTAGAGTGCTTGCCTAGCATGCACTAAGACACAGGTTTGATTCCTTATTACCACATACATAGAAAAAGCCAGAAGTAATGACTTCATTGGTAGGGTTCTAGTCTTGAGAAAACCCAAGGACAGTGGTTAGGTCCTAAGTTCAAACCCAGGAATGGAAGGAAAAAAAAACAACAAAGTTTCAATCAACATAAGAAAATTAACTAGACAATGAGCTGGGGATTTTCTGGTCTTCCATGGTTCTGAGGGACAGGAGTGTTAGAAAAGGAATTTTTATAAGACTTCAAATGGAAAGAAACAAATTTCAAAATTCCCACAAATACCTAAATTGAGACTTTAGTGAGAAGTTGTAACTGAAGGGATATAGGTGTAAGTCCTTACTCTCAAGAATCGTTCTTGCTTGGATCAAGGCAAACAGACATAGAAACCAAACTTGTGGTCGCTGAATCTAGAAAAAATTCGTGTTCCTCACTTAATGGTTAATAAGCAAACAGCATTGAAACTGGGTAAGGTAATCCTATCTGCTACTCAGGACCTGAGACACTTATCTGTAGTTAACTGTAGAAAACAGGAAGTGATGCTGTAGCTCAAGGATAGGGGTTATAGTCTTCTGCTGAAGTGTTCAGGGACACGGCCGAGGCCTATGAACTACAAAAAAAAAAGAAAAGAAAAGAAAAGAAAGTTTTAAAAAGATGCAAAACAGCACAATATTTAGATTATTTCTCAAAAATAAAAGAAACGCAGCTATTCCTCAATATATAAACAAAATAGTATTTGAAAAAAAAGAGCTGTAGGTATACTATAGGTAGTACTCAGCTTAAAACTGTACGAATACATAGATGGGTAATTTCAATAAATATTTCCTGTGATATAAAAAGAGAACTATTATATAAGTACCGCGCGCTAACCGATTGCGCCACTGGAGCACTCCTTTCCTCTCCCTTGGTTATCTCATATTGGTATAGTATCTCACTTTGTCATCTGATTTATTGAATTTATTTGTATTTGGATATTTGAAATTTGATAGGGAAGGGGGGAAAATCAAGATGGGTGGGGGGTGTGGGGGGGAGGGATACGGGTACCAAGACATGTGAAAGGGTATCAATGTATGTGAATTAATGCACCTTCTATCTGGCCAATATCATGTAACCCTTTTACTAATTACAATTAAAAAATACAAAAAAAGAGAACAAAAACACAGAAAAACATTATTGGTCATTGTAAAATATCATTTTCTTAATATGTTAGGGAGAAAAGCATATATTTCTCACAAATCAATTTCCACTTTTATATTTTAAAATATCTAACACTTAGGATGGGAATGTAAAGTCATTACCTTTACAGTAAGGAATATTTGTATCTCATGTACATTTGTGTCTTTTTTTCTATGACTCATTTTAGATGTCCAGGTAATGGAAAATGTGTTCAAGACCTGCCAGGAAAGTCCACATGAATGTCTTTGTGAAGTAGCAGTTGCAAGTAGTATCAAAGTGGAGGAAAACGTGAGATTAGCAACAACTTTAAATTTGAGCTCTACACATAATCCAGAGCTGATTAGTAATAACGGTAACAACTTAAGGGTGAGGACTAAGGAGTTCATTAAGTGTCAGAACATGCTTCTGTCTCCTAAGCCTGATGAGATGCATGCTGCATATAGATCTCGTATGTCTCCTGTTCTTAAAAAATCCATCGGCTATTGAGAGCATTTTATTCATGATTGTGACTGTCCAAAAGATCTGCAGTATCATAATTCTGTTCTCCCTGCCCAAGAAATTCTTCAGGGAGGGAGGAAAACTGCTAAATGTACTGTGTGATGAAAAATATTGTACTTAACACCGACCATCACTACACATCCGAAAATGTACACAGGAGAGATTCCTCATACATGTAGTGAATATGAGAAATCTTTCAGTAATGAAATACGCCTTACAATACCTCAGAGCAAATATCCTGAGATATGTGATGCGTACATCAAGTGTGAAAATTAATTTCTGAGAAGTCAGACCTGACGCTCCAACCTCGATCTCCAAGAGAAGACAAACCTTATGAATATGAGGAACGTAATAAAATTTCTGCCCAGAATTCAGCAATCAGCACACATCAGAGATCTCACACAGAAGAGAAATCTTATGAATGGGATAAATGTGGGAAGACTTTTAGACTGAAATTATACCTCACTTTGCACCAGAAAAGACACACAGAAGAGAAACCTTATGAATGTAACAAATGAGAAAAGTCTTTCACCCAGAAGATACACCTTCGAGTTCATCAAATAACACACACAGGAGAGAAATCTTATAAGTGTAATGAATGTGGAAAGTCTTTCCAAGGGAAGGGAAAACTTCGTGTTCATCAGAGAATACACACAGGAGTGAAACCTTATGAATGTAACCAATGTGTAAAATCTTTCAGACAAAAATCTTCCCTCAAATTGCATCAAAGAACACACACAGGAGAGAAACCTTATGTGTGCAACAAATGTGGAAAGACCTGCAAGTGGAAGTCATATCTTGATGGGCATAATAGAACACACACAGGAGAGAAAACTTATGCATGTAGTGAATGCGGAAAGTCTTTCAAATGGAAGGTAAAACTCCATGTTCATCAGAGAATATACTCAGGAGAAACACCTTATGAGTGTAACATATGTGGAAAGTCCTTCACACAGAAGCCAAACCTCAACATGCATAAGAAAATTCAAACAGGAGAAAAACCTTATGAATGTAACCGATGTGGAATGTCTTTCAAATGGAAGTCTTCCCTCAAATTGCATCAGAGAACACACACAGGAGAGAAACTGTACGAGTGCATCAAATGTGGTAAGACCTTCAGATGGAAGTCACATTACAGGAGGCATAACAGAATTCACACATATTAGAAACCTTAGGAATATAACCAAAGTTGAAAGTCTTTCGTGCAGTATTCACCCTTCAGGCAGCGTAAGAGAGTTCGCACATATGAGAAGCTTTAGCAATGTAATAAATAGGAAAGACTTTTTAGTCTGTGGAAGAAAACTCAGCTTGTGTCACAGAACCAACACAAGAAAAAACCCTTAATGAATGTAGCAAATGTTCAGTCTTTTCCCCAGAAGGCACAAGTCAAGATTTATCACTAAACACCCACAGGATAGAATCCTATGAATAAAATGAAAGGGAAATTTTTTTGAAGAACTCATAGTTGAGTTTGCATGATACCACACAGACACAGGATAAAAATCGTATGAATATAAGAATATGAAAAATCCATCATGAATGCATGACTAAGTATAAAATGCACATAGGAGAGAAAAACCTTATGAATATTACAAATGTGGAAAGTGTTTGACCTGGAACGCATACTTCTGTGTTCATCACAAACCTGATTCCCATAGAAGAAAAGAAAACTAATGAATAGAACAAATGTGCAATGACTTTTAATCAGAAGTCAGTCTTCAGTACATTTCAGAACATACACAATAGAGAAATTCTGAGTAATGAAAAACATTTAGCTATATATAGAATCTCTGTATATGGGAGCATTAGGGTAAGTCTTCTAAACAAAGTCAACCTTCAGCAAGCATTAAGAGCACTCACAGAAGAAATAATAGCATGTAGGAAAACCTTTGTCAGAAACCTCTAAAAGCTGACTGTGTGGCTTAGTGGTAGAGTGCTAACCTATCAAGGATGAAGGCCTGGGTTAGATTCCTCAATACTACGTGAAAAGAGCAAGCTAGAAGCAGCACTGTGGTTCAAATGGTAGAGTGCTAACCTTGAGCAAAAGTAGCTCAGGCCCTGAGTTCAAGCCTAAGGATGAGAGAGAGAGAGAGAGAGAGAGAGAGAGAGAGAGAGAGAGAGAGAGAGAGAGACAAAAAGAGAGAGACAGAAAGAGAGAGAGAAAGAGAGAAAACAGAGAGAAACAGGAACTTCTAAATTTTACAGAGATAGAGAAGGAGAGAGAGAAGGAGACAGAAACTAATTTCTAAACTTTACAGTCTTTCTATTTCCTTACAAATTCGTCTATGTCATTCTTTCTGACAGAAGCACAGAATTCCATTGTGTAAAAATACCATATTTGATCTACTCATCAACTGACGGGCATCTGGGTTGGTTCCATACCTTTGTTATAGTAAATAGTGCTGTGATAAATGTTATTGTTCTAGTGAATTTAGTATGTCCTATCTGGACGATTGGCAAGTAGTGAAATTGCTGGATCACAGGGGAGCTCTATGTTTAGTCTTTTTGGGATACTGCCATAGTGCTTTCCATAGTGGTTGAACGAGTTTGCAATCCCACCAGCAGTGTAGTAGTGATCCCTCCTGGCCACATCCCCTCCAGCATACGTTCTTAGATTTCTGGATCTTGGCCATTCTAACTGGAGTGAGGAGGAAAAGGGAAAGAGGAACTGAAACTTTCTCTCCTTACAGATGACATGATTCTGTATTTAAAGAACCCTATAGACTCTACTCCAAAGCTGCTTGAGCTGATATAAACCTTTGGTAAGGTAGCAGGGTATAAAATTAACCCTCAATGTCAACTGCCTTCCTATATGCCAACAAATGAGAGGAATGAGGCAAGAATCAGGATAGCAATTCATTTTGCTATCAAAGAAAATAAATACCTAGGAATTAACTTAGAATGTAAAGCACATTTTTGATGCAACTATAAACTCTGGAGAAGGAAATTAATGCAGAACTGAGGAAATGCAAAAACCTATGCTCCTGGTTTGGAAGAAGTAATATTGTAAAAATGGCAATCTTGATAAGGACTATCTACAAATTCAGTGCAATATTCATCAATATCCCAATGTCATTCTTTAAAGAAACAGAAGAGGAAATCCAAAATTTCACTTGGAATAATAAAAGACCCCTTATAGTCTGTCTTCTTGCATGATACATAATGTTTAATCTCACCATCTCCACCAAAATCTCACCTTTCTCATTGAGACATAGGTGGCCCTGTTTACTAGCAGCAAAGGCTCAAACGCGCAGTTTCAGGTGTCACCACTGCCTCTGTTACTGGGTAGATCCAACTCTGTCATCGATTCTGAGGTCTGCTCTGGGAGTCTTGGTCACAAGTTGTTCTGTGGCATCTGCTGCCAGCCTGTGCCTATTTGCTTCCTTTTCCTCCAGCAGCCTACAACAGGGAATGAAGTTCAGGCGCTGATGCTCTCCTTCATATGCAGGGCAGGATGAGCCCAACCCTCCCTCATCTTCCTCTTCCAATTTCTGGGAAAAAATGTGCTGGCAGAAGTCCTCAGGTGTGGGGCATGGCTGATGCACACTTTTAATCCAGGCTGGTCAGGAGGCTGAGATCTGAGTATGGAAGATCCAAGTCACCTAGAACAGGAAAGTCTGATAGTTTCTTACTACCAAAAATAAAAACAGCTGGGAATGGAGTTTGGGCTCAAGTGGTAAAGGGCTAGTCTTGAGTACAAATGCTTATTGCCCAGGTCCCGAGTTCAGGCTCCAGCACTGCCAACAACCTCACTTTAGTGAGATTTTAGCTTTATCCATGTAGGCACATCTCACTGGAATCTTTGCTGGTAGAGATAGTCTTCATAATTTTGTCTCAAGTTTAAGGTCCTCCTGGGGTAATACACAAAAGGTGTCATGGAGAGAGCAGCCCCACTTGCTCCAGGTTTGAAGACGGCATAGGTCAAGCCAGCATGGAGTTGGCACATCAGTCTTTTTCCTAGCACCACCTACCAGTGAATGAGAAATGATATTGATTGTTGTGGGATTGTGTGATTGAAGTGCCCCATTAAGGGCAGTATTAGCACATCCAAACTTGGATACCAGGAATGCTGAAATCTCAAAGCTAAGATTTCTGTTGGCTACAGAAAGGCTGGTGTGTCTGTTATTCACTAAAAGTTCAGGTGCAAAGATTCTGAAGCTTGATGCCATGTGTTTATTCCATTTACTAAAATTATTTTAATGCACTGTATAAGTTAAAACATTTGATAAGAGTCAGGGGTAGTGAAAACATTGTTCTTGAATTCAGGTGTCTGGTAGGGTAATGGGGGGGTGTTGGTGGCTGGGACTATGAAGCTGGAGCTGCTATCAAACCATGGATCATGTTCCTCTTTGTCTGGGAGAAATGACTCCAAAGATGAAATTTGAATGGTGAGGAAAAGATGATGATGTACTCAGGAAATTTCTCCTGAACAAATCCTCATGTGGAAGTGGGATGGGGGCTGGGCATAACTGAGGCAGAGCTTAAGGGGGCTTCTCATGGAGTTGAGAACTTTCCTTGAGACTTCAGGCATGCAGCGGGGTGTTTTAGATGACCATTGTGAGATGGATGGAATAAGACTGGAGACAAGATGAATGCTGGGATCCTGCAATGCTCTTGCATGAGTGGCTGGTGGCTCACCTGAAAGAACTAATTATGTCTAAAAAAGAAATCAGGAATTTGTTTTGATTAGATAATACCTGTAATCCGAGGCATATTCAGGCTCCTGATCTTAGTATTGTGGTTTAAAACCAACCCAGCAAAGGGAAAAATGCATGAGACTCTTACTCCCAGTTTAGAGCAAGAACAAAGATTGAAGTAGAGCTGTGGCTCAAGAGCTAGAGTGCTACCTTGAGCAAAGAAAAGCTAAGAAAAAGCTCCAGGTCTTGAGTTCAAGGCCAGGAATGAAAGAAGGAAGGTAAAAAAAGGGAAGTATGTGAGGAAGTGAAATATATAAATGAAAGAGAGAAGGAACTAGAAATTTAAAAGTAGAGAATATTTAAAAGTCATCAGTCCTTCTAAGAAAAGTGTTGGAGTATGGGTTCTATATGTGGTGAACTGGAAGCCCAGCAGTGACTTGTTAACCAAAGAGTCACCATGATGAGAAAAGGATAGAAATCTGCATGAGCCTCTTAGCGGATGGAGTGACAGAAGAGAACCTCAGCTCCCATCCCATAGTTAGAAGTATATAGAGATGGGGAAGTTGGCATCACCTTGATGTCATTGTGTCCATGGAGACTGGAGGCCATGGCTCTGTGAAAGCACAATGTTCTAGTTACTGAGCTGGGAGGCTGAGGAGAGCCAAGTCCTGACCATGAAGAAATCAGGGTGGCAGCAGAGCAACTCTGCTGCCGTGTGTGCCTGCTTGGCTGTTCTTATTCTGTGGTGGATCAGGCCGGAGCGGGTGATAGTAACGGTTTTGTGGTCACAAGCCCTTCACCAAGAGCTTCCTCTGGAGTCCTCATAAGCTACAGGGTGGCTGGTGGTGGGATGTGTGTGGGGTGGAAATGACAGAGGGATGGACGCATGGCAAGGTGGGTGAGAGGAATGATGAGAGCCCAGTTCATTGGTTTCCAAGGTTAATGGTTGGGAGGTAGAGAGGCATGATGGAGGAATGATGGAGGCAGGGGAAGGTGGTGACAGAGTGAGGCCATCTGTAGTGCCAGCCTGGCCATCATCTGAAGCCCATAGGCAGCTTCCTGATCCTTCACATAGTCCTGCTCCTTGTGGAGGGAATGTCACGTGTACCCAGAGCTAGGGGTGGGGCAATATTAGTAGCACCTGGAGAACCATTGGCCTCTACCTGGGTGAGGGGTGGTTATGGCTCCCATGCTGGGTGGCCTGATAGCTATGGAACAGATCTCTCCTTAGCTACCACAGTCAGTGGCTGCTCTCCATCTAGGGTTAGGGCACCTGCTCAGCCATCAGGACACCCCATGCCAGGACAGAGGCCTACAATTCAGATGGCAGCACAGGGGTGAAGATGATCTCACCGTAGCCCTAGTTATATGGCTGTCCCTGCATGCAGGACAGGATGAGCTGGGGGAAGATGTTCTCTGTGTTTTTCCACAGCCTATCCCGGCCTTTTCTTGTGTCTGATTAGACCAAGAGAGTACCAGGTTCCCTCTCATAGTCCTGGTTCTTTTTCTTTTACAGTCATGAGGCTTGAACTCAGGTCCTGGGTACTGTCCCTGAGCTCTTTTGCTCAAGGTTGATGCTCTAACATTTGAACCATAGTGCCATTTCCAGCTTTTCCTTTTCATGTGGATCTCTGATATGTCCAGTGCTGTGCCTGCAGGGAGGCACTCACCCCACAGACAGAGCCACCTCTGCCATGACTGTGACTGCCCACAACCCTCACACCCACTCCTTGCACACCCCTCGACTCCAGTATTAGCTCCTCTTGGACTGGGTGTCCAGCCTACCCCTTCCTACACTCACAAAGGGTCTAAATTTGTCTTTCCGGGGTCCTTATCTCTGGCAGCCAGAGTACAGACTGTGCACATCTTGACGATCACAGAGCTCAAAGCCAAAGGCTGAGATGCAGAAGGGGGTGACCCAGTAGCTGCACAGGGCCCATGGATCATCCTGTGCATCCCCCAGCCTGTGACTTCCCCCACCCCCTTGGCAGGGAAGCTCCATGCCCACATCCTGATCCCTTGTCCTCTCCAATTCCATTCTCCCTTGGATTTTGCAGACTGTCTACCATCAGGATCTAAAATTCTATTCATCACTTTATGTCCATATCACTGATTTGCTACTTTGGCAGGATCTCCCCGTGCCTGGAGAGTGGGCATGTCATGTACTCTCTGTGGAGAAGTTGCCCCAGGAGAAGAAATATGCACTTCATGTGAGTGTTGGACAGGGCAGGAGGGCTCCCTAGGATCAGAAGCCACAGGAGGGGTGCAGATGGGGGAATGCTAGGGGCCCCAGGAGACAGTGGGAGTTAGGGCACAGTTGGTTCCTTCTGCAGGGTTGACAATGCTTCACAAACCCAACAGAATGAGTTTCACATTACAGATGTCAGAGACAGTGCAGATTGCCAATGGGCGCAGGGGTCACTGTCACCCCCAGATGCTGGCTGCCTGCTGGGATGCACGCAGAGATGTTTTCAAGATCAGGTAATGAGGATGTTGCAGGGTGTAACCATTCTTTTCAGATGGCTCTCTACCTCTCTTGAGCTTCATCTCTATCTTTGGCTTTTTCTTGGCAGTTAACTGGAAATGAGAGTTTCATGGACTTTCCTTTCTGGACTGGCTTCAAACAGAAGCTATGCATAGTTTTCAAACCATACCCTACTGAAGAAGGGAAGCTTGATCTGGTGCTTAACTGGGTTGCACTTTGGCTCCGTTTGCTATGCCTCACGGGAGGGGGCTCATCATTTGTAGACTAAGATCTCATGACCTTCAAAGCCAAATGCTACCTGAAAGTTCAGGGTCCCAGCCTATGTGTTGGGCCGGGGTGAATACATTCTCTGTTATGCTGGGTCATCAACCCATGTTTTAAGCTGGAAGTAGGCAGTGCCACATTTGATAAGAACATCTGCCAGAGATTGTCACCTCATGAAAGCAGATTCTAAATTTGTATTCCATTTCCTGTGGTGGAGAAATCCCCTCCAACTTAGACAGGCTCACATCCACCTGCAGGTCACACTCCTAACGCACCCTTGAGTGTCCTCATGGTATTGGGATCTAAGTTTGTAGGGAATGCTGCTTTAGTCCATGAATTAGCTGGACAAGTGATGACAAACGTGTTGGGGATTAATATGAGAACAATATAAGAAGCCCTGGAGGAGCATCAACCTGACCCTCTGTGGTGCTATAAATCTGATAGGATGTTCCAGACTGAGAAACAATCACATGGCTTTGTGTTTGGCATCCAGACAAGTGAGTGCATGTCTTAGCTGTCAGCCAATACAGAAGAGGACATGAATAAGTGGGTGGAAAGCATCTGTTAGACCCCTGTCTGGGGGCAGGTGGAGAGAACATAGGAAGGTAGATACCATGGCTGTGGTGGGGCCAAAAAAAGGGTAAAAGAGGCAAAGGAACCAGGTACTGGTAGCTCAAGACTGTCATCCTAGCTACTCAGGAGTTTGAGATCTGAGGATCACAATACAAAGCCAGCCCAGGACAGAAACTCCATGAGACACTTATCTGCAATAAACTACTGAATGCAAGAAGCTCAAGCTCAGTGACAGCATCCAGGCCTAGCGTTCAAAACCCAGGAGTGCCAGAAAAAAGTATCAAAGGACAAGAAGCTGGCCAAAAGTTAGAGGGACTCTATCTTGACAAACAATACAATGGTAAGTTGCACTCAGAAGACTTGCACAAAATCTGGAAATGCCTGAGACCTATCTATGTATGTTTCCTGTTTGTCTAAATACATATGTTTATGCATTTATATATTAGTATAGAGAGACAGATCAATACATATGACTATACATATATACATAGCCAGACACTTATGGGTGGGTGGTATACTGTGTGAGAGTTTGTGTTTGTGTTTTGTGGATGGCTATCTCTGTTTAAGAAAGATAGAAAATATGTAAATATCTTTAAAAAACTTGATAAAATATAGAGAGACATAAGCTCTTGAGGGAATCTGAAATGACAAGATTATTCACAGGCACGTTTATCCTTATGGATTCCTCTGCAAGTTTTATTTTTTTTCATTATTTTCTTTCTTTTTTTGAACCAGTGCTAAGGATTTCTCTCAGGGACCAGGTGCTGCCAATTACTAATTTTCTCATGGCTGGTACAAGAGGAACTGAGCCACAGTTCCACTTTTGCCTTATTTATTCGTGCTTAACTGAAGATAAAGATTTCTATCAGTGACTTTCTTTCAGGGGCTGGATTCTAACGAGGATCCCCAGACCTCAGGCTTCTCTATAGCTACAATTAACAATATGAGAACCCAGCACTGGGTTCCAATGCACAGGGCAAGAAATTGAGTGAATCTCTCAACTCCAATTAGCTATAATGAGCTACAAGTGAAAGACCAATACCTTGGAGGAAAAGATGCTGAGGGTTATCACACAGGCCCTATGAGTAAGCCCTAAACCTTGTACACATGTGTGCATGCACACATTGGCAGATACACACACACATGCACACACACAATATCTCAGGCAATATTGTATTTTGAATTAATATCCAAAGATTGTACAACAGGATAGCAAGTAATAAAATCTGTTTTTGTTGTCTACATTGAGGGAAAGGGATAAGTCACAAGATGCAGAAGCGAAGAATTCAGAGGCAAATGCTGTGAGTGAATAACTTGTAAAAAGCACATTTCTTTTCTTTTCTTTTCTTTTGTTTTTTCTGCCATTCCTGGGGCTTGAACACAGGGCCTGAGCACTGCTCTTGGCTTTTCCCAAGTCTAGCCCTCTGCCACTTGAGCCACATTGCCATATGGATTTTTATATCTGTGTGATATTAAGGACTCAAGCCTAGATCTTCATGGATGCTAGGCAAGCACTCTACCACTGGGCCAAACTCTAAACCCCGATAAAGTATTTATAAATAGTCATCATCATCATATCAAAATATCCTTTCTCCTACAAAGAATGAACACTTATCTATGTCTGTAAGACTTTTTTTTATGTCACCAATGCTTCTGTGATTTTCCCACTTGCATTTTTACAGATGACAGCACAGATATTCATCAGGAAGAAAAATAGATTACGATACAGAAACCTAACAACGTTCTAGTAGATTGAGGTGAAAAATATGTGCAAGATGGCCTGGGTGTTTCATCTATTTGTAGAGTGCTGGGCTACCACACAAAAAGACTCCGGTTTGATTCTGCAGTACCATATACATAGAAAACGCTGGAAGTGGTGCTGTGGCTTGGTGGGACAGCTACAGCCTAAAGAAAGCCTAAGAACAATGGTCATGCCCTGAGGTCAAGTCCCAGGACTAGCAAAAAAATGTGCAAGAGGCAAAATGCAAGCTGAGTAGGCACTGTGAAGCAAAATGTCTTGTGAAGGGTAAGGGGAATAGTGACAGTTAAGTTTGGATCTTACCTAAGAAAGGCTCCTTGAGTCTGAGACCAGGCTAGCACTTACGCCTAGTTAATCACTTGGGATTTGAACAAAAAGGTGTGCTGTTTACTACATCCATATGTGAGGTGGGAAGGGAGATTCAGCCTCCAGTATGTCTTTGGGGAGGTCTTCTGTGAGCAAGGAGCTTTGGTCATTGGGCCTTGAAAGGTGACCCTACCTCCCTCACAATGGAACAGAATATGGAACCCTGGTAACCAAGCCACTGTATGTGACAACCAGCTCAAGCCAGCTCCCTTGGCCTGTGGCTCAGGAACCAGAAAGATGTTGCTGTGCTGTTGCCAAAGGTCAGGAGGCTCGGATCTCAGGCATGAGAGATATGGATGTCTCACTTGAAGAAGTAGATGCTGGATCAGTGCCAAGCCAAAATTCCAGTATATCAGGCATTTCTCTAGGAAGAAAGCCAGGAAACTCCAGGGCAACTCAGATGAGGTATATTGAGAGGAAACCTATTTGAACCCATCATCCTGCCCACACACTACAACCTTCTTGTGTGCTTTCAAGTGACTCTACTGAGATTAGAGTGTGTCATTTCCAATCTACTCTATTCCAGTTCCTCAGTGTGAAGTGTGGTCCCATTCCTACGTTTGAAATATCCACTGTTTTGCCAACATAGTGTGATGGTAAGTCAGCTCAGACTCTGAATGAGCCTTGTAACCTATGGATCCTGGAGGAAGGCCTGTTGGAGATGCTGCTGACAAAGCTGATCCCTGCCTACCAGAAAGGTGATCTCTTTTATGTGGGAAACTTCCTGCACAATTTCAAATAGTGGAGGACAATGTAGTAGTTGCTGGAAATTCTCTTGAAAAAGTGAGTGTTCCCCCTCCAAACCCAGGTTTGCTCACCCCTCCATGCCAAGTCTTAGAATACTTGGCTCCTCTCTGAGCCTGTTTGTTTCACTGGGGTGTTCACAGGGGAGCTAAACATGATACAAGTGCACAAACTACTTTATTATGACTGGGACACCATGCCATTTCATTTCCCTCACAAGCTACTGGAGTCTCAACAGTGTGCTTACTGAGAAGTTGGATTTCAGGCATGAGTAAGTGGCTCCCAACTGCAGCCCTCACCTAGGTGACATCCTAGGAAATCCCATTTCCCAGTAAATAATGAGGTGTCAGTACTAATGGCGGAGGCCTGTGAAATACTGGAGTCAGAGGAAAAGCTGGGGGCTGAATCACTTTTGAGCCATCAGGGAGGGATTGTGATAGCTTTGCCTGTTAGAACCTGAAAGCATTTACATTTTGGTGTGTGGTCCAGTGCTGCCACTTGAACCTGAACCCAGGTCTAAATGCCATTCCTTTGGTGTTCAAAAATTAGCACTGTACCATTTGAGTCATAGGTCAAGTTCTGGCTTTTTGCTGCCTAATTGAAGACAAGTGCCTTTAGATTTTACTGACTAGACTGGCTTTCCACTGTGATGTTCAGAGCTCAGCCTGCTGGGTGGCTAAGATTAGAGGAATGAGCATTTAGTTCTTTATTTAGAGCATTCACTTATTGATTTATTTAGAGCATTTACTTAGTTAATTTAAGGTGCGTTTACTTTGGACAGATGCATAGAGGCCTCTCTCAGAAGCTTCTGGAAGTGGGGTGTAAAAGTCATCCTGTTCTCGAGTGTCTCTTACCCCCCTCCCAGCACATAAGTGCACATCTCTGCAGGACAGCCACAGCATTAGAGTCCTGCAAGAAAGGGGCTTTGGTAGAAGGCTCAGGATGGAGAGAGAAGGCTCTCACTTTCCTTGTACCGAATGTGCCCACAGCATCATGTGTTCCATCTATACGATGTGAATGGACTTCTACCCCAGTGATTTCTACAAGTTCAAGAACTGCCACACCCTGACACAACTCAAGCTCTATATGGGGCTCCACATGCCGGCTTTGGACCTGCTCTTCTAAACACATACTTTTTGACCAGCTGGAGGAATGTGCGACCAGTAAGACCAAGAAAAAGTAGAAGTCCTGGTGTGGGTGCCTCAGAGCCTGTGAGAAGGAAGCCCATGTGGTCTAGATATTGGTTGGCCCTTACTTCTACAGAGCTTGGCAAAATGCCCTTTATGGCTGGTGTCAGCCAGGTAATGTCTGTCCTCTGAAAGGACTCGGGAATAAGCACTAATTAGAAAGACCCTACACCTCCTCAGTGTTCAGTCCAAACTCCAGTTCTACAGGTTCCTCCATTAGATCCTCATGGAAGTTGAGTGACACTTCAACTTGCAGAGTCCACTCTGTCCACTCTGTACCTATTTCCATTCTTAGGTTTGGGTCATCGTGGAAGAGCTTATCCTGAACTCCGGATGAAAAACCCACCAATGGAGCTGGTGACTGATGGAGACTGAGAATCATCACTGCACTCCAGAAACCATGGGCCTTCTGTAGAAATTACCAAACAGGTTTAGAGTCCTGTGGATATACCTTTTGCTCTGAACCCCATGTGTGACACAGTTGAACCTGCAGATACTATGGAGGAAGAAAAAGAGCAGCCAGATTTCCTTCCGTTTCCTTTCACACTTGTCCCAGAGTCAGTCCATCTGAGTCAGAGTAACACTCCACTTATTGTGCAAGCTGAAGGGGCACACGCTGGGCTCATGGAAAATGTCCCCATGGGAAGCAGCAAGTGTACTCTCAATACTGGATTCATTGGAGGAAAATGAATCCATCCTCACAGAATATCCAGACCCATCCATCTCACTGAAAGAGACTCAATCTCCATTCGACAAACCAAAATCCATCCCCCTCTTAACTCAGGAAGGACATTCTTTTTCTCATGAGGAAGGAGACCCTTCTGAGGACTCTGAAGGAGAATTACTGTCTGAAGGCAACTTGGAGGCCAGTCTGGATTTAGAGCTTCCCTGTCCCCTTCCTAAAAAGATATCTCTTTATCTTGCTCTCATTATTCTTGTCTTGCAGCACTATTCACCATAGCAAAGATATAAACCAACTCAGATGTCCCTCAGTGGATGAGTGGATCAACAAGTTGTGGTATTTGTACACAATGGAATTCTATGCTGCTGTCAGAAAGAATGACATCGCCCCATTTGTTAGGAAATGGAAAGACTTAGAACAAATCATATTAAGTGAAGTAAGCCAGACTCAAAGGAACTTAGGCTCAGTGGTTTCCCTCATTCGTCATAATCAGTAGAAACCTTGGGCTCTACTAGCAGAAATTGTCAATAGAGCAAAAGGCCATATAATGTGAAGCTAATTGAAAGGACCTCCAGGATATTGAAAGAAAAGCCATATAATGAATGATTGTTGTCCTTAATGTACTATGTTGTCTCTCATCTCGTTTGCTGTCCCTTGGTTATCCCATATTGGTATAGTATCTCACTTTGTTATCTGATATATTGAATTTATTTGTATTTGGATATTTGAAATTTGATAGGGAAGGGGGGAAAACCAAAACGGGTGGGGGTGTGGGGTTGGAGGGAAATGGGTACCAAGACATGTGAAAGGGTATCAATGTATGTGAATTAATGCACCTTCTATCTGGCAAATATCATCTAACCCTTTTACTAATTACAATAAAAAAATGAAGAAAAAAGGAGTTGTAGTGTGTGGGGAGGATAATGGGGTCAAATACATTTCTTCTTAGAAATTTACCTCATCTGGTTGCCCTGGATTTTCCTGGCCTTCTTCTTAGAGAAAGTTCTGTTATACTGGATTTGTGGCTTGGCAAGATCTAGCATGTACATCTTCGTGTAAGACATCCACAACTTCCATGCCTGAGACTCGAGTTTCCTGATTTTGGCAACAGCACAGCAACAACTTTCTTCCTCCTGAGCCACAGGCCAAGTGAGCTGGCTTGAGCTGGTTGTTAGTTACAGTGGCTTGGTTACCAGGGTTCCATATTCTGTTCCATTGTGAGGGAGGCAGGGTCACCTTTCAGGGCCCAATGACCAAAGATCCTTGCTCACAGAAGACCTCACCAAAGACATACTGGAGGCTGAATCTCTCCTCCAATCTCACAATATACATGTGGATGTAGTATACAGCACACCTTATTTGTCCAATCCCAATGTCTTCCACTAGGCCCAACTACCAGTCTGGTCTCAGGCTCAAGGAGACTTTCTTAGGTAAGATCCAGACTTAAGGGTCAATATTGCCCTCATCCTTTACAAAACATTTGCTTCACAGTGCCTTCTCTGCCTGCATTTGCCCCTTGTCGAATTTTTTTTTGTTTTTGGTAGTCTTGGGACTTGACCTCAGAGTGTGAACATTGTTCTTGGGCTTTCTTTAGGCTTTAGCTGTCCCACCGATCCACAGCACCACTTGCAGCGTTTTCTATGTATGTGGTAATAAGGAATCAAACCTGAGGCTTATTGCTTGGTAGCCAAGTACTCTACCACTAGGTCAAACACACAGGGCATCTTGCACATATTTTTGACGTCAATCTACTAGGATATTATTAGGGTTCTGTATCCTAATCAATTTTTTCCTGATGATTAGCTTTGCTGTCATGTGTAAAAAATGCAAGAGGGAAAAACACAGAAGAATTAGTGAAATTAAAAAAAAGCATTAGACACAGTAATGTGTTCATTCTTTGTAGGAGAAAGGATATTTGGATATGATGATGATGATGATGATGACTTTATAATTACTATGTCAGGGTTGAGAGTTTGGCATAGTGGTAGAGTGCTTGCCTAGCATCCATGAAGATCTGGGTTTGATTGCTCAGTATCACATAGGTAGAAAATCTAGATGTGGCACTGGGGCTCAAGTGGCAGAGGGCTAGACTTGAGAAAACCCGAGGACAGTGCTCAGGCCCTGAATTCAAGCCCCAAGACTGGCAGAAAGATAAAAGAAAATAAAAATGCTTTTTACGAGCTAATTCACTCACAGCATTTGCTTCTGAAATCTTCGCTTCTGCATCTTGTGAAATACCCCTTTCCCTGAACGTAGACAAGAAAAACAGATCCATCCCATGGTCCACTGTGAGGCCACTGGTTGGGCTAAGAGCTAGTCGTGCAGCAACACATAATTTTTATTCTAATACTTTCCAAACTTTGTACTCAAATATGCTACCTACTTACCAACTTAGGTCAGTTATCCTTATGCTATACCTTTTCTTCATTACTACAATATTCTTACACTCCTACGTTAATCCTCTTGCACCTCCCCTGACCTCTCTCATTCTTTTTTTCTATCTCTGGACCTCTGCTCGTCTTTCAACCCTTATACTGCACGGATCTACACTTGATGGCTGTTGAGCAATATTGTATATGTAGGTGGTTAATTATTCTCTAGGCTCAGAGGGACTTAAAGACAATAGAGATTGGATTGAGAGGCTTATTGTTTTGGGTATAAATCGCTTATCAGTGGTTGTATTAGACTGGTCTGTAAGTGCACAAAAAGAAAGAGTGATAATACCAATCAAAACTTGTGAACATCTAGTGTCTGCCAGCTACAGAGGTCTAGGTTGGTTATATCTGAAAAACTATAATCGTATTTAGTAGTAATCTTGCTCCCATTTTCAAATGGGCAGAACAAGAAACTCAAGAAAAATGTCAAATCAAGAAACAACATCCCCCACCCAATATAAACAGACAATGGAACAGTCACTGGCAAACCTAGAGGAGAGTCTTCCAAGTGCTACACAAATGCAATTGATAAACATCATTAATGAAAAATGTGAAAATATAAAGAAAGAGATAATGGAGGAAGCCATACCTGAACAAGAGGAAAGCAAAAACAAGGTGATAAGTGAAAAAGAAGAAGCCATAAAGGAGGCCATAATAAAGGTTTTTCAAAGAAAGATGGATGAATTCATAGAATCCACAAATAAAAACGTGACCACACTCCAGCAAATGTCCAAAGAAAATAAAGCTACTGAGCTAACCACTCAAAAGGAAATCGTGGAGATAAAGAAATCCATACATGATCTAAAACAAGAGATGCAAGGCATCAAAAGTGAGCAATTAGAAGCGATGGAGATGAAAAATAAAGTAGATAGCTTTGATAGCAGGTTAGACAATGCAGAGGAGAGAATTTCAGGGGCTGAAGATAATTTAGGTATTATAAAGAACAGAAAATGAGTCAATCCAAATCTAGGAAATATGAGAGAGTGCTTCAGGAGGTCCAAGATACAATTAGGAAGCCTAATTTAAGGCTAGTTGGTATTGAGGAGGGCGTGGAGAAAGAGGTCAATGGTATTGGAAATATACTTCAGGGAATCATCTCAGAGAATTTCCCAAATATCCAGAAGGGCAGGCCCATCCAGATACGAGAAGCTTTTAGAACCCCAAACAGACCTGACCAGAAAAGAACATCCCACCGCCACATTGTGATCCGAACTGGATCAATAGAAACGAAAGGAAAGATCCTAAAGGCAGCCAGGGAAAAGGGATCAGTAACCTACAAAGGCAAACCAATCAGAATAACCCCAGATTTCTCAGCAGAGACCATGCAAGCACGAAGTGACTGGAAGCATATATGTCATGCCCTTATATCAAATAACTACCAACCAAGAATACTGTAGCCAGCTAAGCTCTCATTCATAACTGAGGGAAAAATAAAAACATTCCATTCCAGGGAAAAGCTGCAACAATATGTCGAAACAAAACCAACACTACAGAGAATTCTCAAAGATGCTCTATACATAGAAAACCAAAATAAATGCAATATAGGGAAAGAAAAGGCACCTAAACAGCATACCATCTAAGGACCACAAGAACTGTCAAGACACAGGCCCTACTAAAAGCTTTTAAAAATGGTAGGAACTAATAAATATCTCTCAATCCTAACTCTCAATATCAATGGACTGAACTCTCCAATTAAACGGCATAGGTTGTCTAGTTGGATCAAAAAGCAAGAGCCATCGTTCTGCTGTCTTCAAGAGACACATCTTACCCCAAAACAATCATCTTTTGAAAGGGAGAGGTTGGAATAAACTCTATCAAGCTAACTGCCCCCATAAACAGGCTGGAGTTGCCATCCTCCTATCAGATACAATAGACTTCAAACTAAAATTAGTAAGAAAAGACAAAGAAGGTTACCACATACTACTAAAGGGATCTTTCCTCCCAGAAGACATAACGATCCTAAATATTTACACACCCAATCCCGGAGCTCCAAACTTCATCAAGCAAACTTTACTTACACTGAAACCATACATAGATCGAAATACAGTGGTTGTTGGTGAGTTTAACACACCACTCTCACCTATGGACAGATCATCAAGGCAAAAACTCAAAAGAGAAACCTTAGAACTGAACAACTATATAGACCAACTAGATCTAACAGAAATCTGCAGAATATTCCACCCAGTAACACCACAATATATGTTTTTCTCAGCAGCACATGGAACATTTTCCAAAATAGACCACATCTTAGGCCATAAAGCAAACCTGGACAGATTCAGAAACACTGAAATTATTCCATGCACACTCTCAGACCATAAAGGCATCAAATTGGAGCTGAACACAAATCTCCACCAAAGAAAACCCTGTAACTCATGGAGACTGAACAACACATTGTTGAATCAAAATCAATGGGTAATCGAAGAGATCAGAACAGATATCCAACTGTTTATGAAATTTAACAATAAGGAGCACACAAATATCAACTCCTTAGGGACACAACAAAGGCAGTACTCAGAGGAAAATTTATAGCGCTGAGTGCCTACAACAGCAAGTTGGAAAAATGGCAAACCAACTAGTTAATGTCTCACCTTAACCTCATGGAAAAAGAGCAACAAACCAACCCTAAACCCATTAGGAGAAAGCAAATTATTAAAATCAAAGCAGAATTAAATGATTTGGAATAAAAAAAATCTATAGAAAGAATCAACAAAACAAGGAGTTGGTTCTTTGAAAGAATTAACAAAATTGACAAGCCCTTAGCAAATCTTACCAAAAAAAGAAGAGAGCATATCGAAATAAACAAAATCGCAGATGAAAATGGTAATATCACGACAGAAATTACCAAGATCCAGAATATTATGAGGGAATACTTCTCAAACCTTTACGCCAACAAATTTGAGAATCTAGAAGAAATGGATGAATTCCTAGACAATATTAACATACCCACACTGAACCAAGAAGAGCTAACCCAACTCAACAGACCTATTTCAAGCTCTGAAATAGAAATGGAAATTAGACAACTTCCACTTAAAAAGAGCCCAGGGCCAGATGGATTCACAGCTGAATTCTATAAGTTCTTCAAAGCAGAGCTCACACCAATACTCCTCAAGCTCTTCAACGAAATTGAAAATGAAGGTCCTTTACCAAACTCATTCTGTGAAGCCAGCATATCCCTCATCCCCAAACCAGACAGAGATTCATCAAAGAAAGAGATCTATAGACCCATTTCTTTGATGAACCTCGATGCAAAACTTCTCAACAAAATACTGGCCAACCGTCTACAACAACTCATCAAAAAATTATACACTATGATCAAACTGGATTCATCACAGGGAGGCAAAGCTGGTTCAACATACACAAATCAATTAATATAATTCAACACATCAACAGGAGCAGGGATAAAATCACATGATTGTCTCAATAGATGCGGAAAAGGCATTTGACAAGATCCAAAACCCCTTTATGTTAAAAGATGTGGAGAAACTAGGAATCCATGGAACATTTCTCAATGTAATAAAGGCTGTGTATGAGAAACCCACTGCTAGTATTATACTTAATGGTGAAAATCTAAAGCCATTCCCTCTAAAATCAGGAACGGGACAAGGATGCCCACTCTCTCCACTCCTTTTTAACATAGTACTAGAATTCCTAGACAGTGCAATAAGGCAAGAAGCAAGCATAAAGTGGATCCAAGTAGGGAAAGAGGAAATAACACTATCCCTCTTTGCAGATGACATGATTCTGTATTTAAAGAATCCTATAGACTCTACTCCCAAGCTCCTTGAGCTGATTCAAAGCTTTGGAAGGGTAGCAGGCCATAAAATCAACCCTCACAAATCAGCTGCCTTACTTTACGCCAACACTGAGAGGAACGAGGCAATAATCAGGAAAGAAAATACTTTCACAATAGCCTCAAAGAAAATAAAGTACCTAGCAATTAGCTTAACTAAGAATGTAAAGGACCGTTTAGATGAAAACTTTAAAACGATAAAAAAGGAAATTAAAGCAGAACTAAGTAAATGGAAAAACCTCCCATGCTCCTGGATTGGAAGAATCAACATTGTGAAAATGACAATCTTGCCAAGGGCTATCTACAAATTCAATATAATACCCATCAACATCCCAATGTCATTCTTTAAAGACATAGAAGAGGCAATTCAAAATTTCATATGGAATAATAAAAGACCCCGTATAGCAAAAACACTTCTTAGCAGAAAGAACAGCGCTGAAGGAATTTCAATTCCAAACTTAAGACTCTATTACAGAGCTATAATTCTCAAAACAGCTTGGTACTGGCACAAGAACAGGCCTGAAGTCCAATGGAGTAGAACTGCGGACCCAGATATTAAACCACAGACCTATGGCCACCTAATCTTTGACCAGGGAGCCAAAAAAAATAGAATGGCAGAAAGATAGCCTCTTCAACAAGTTGTGCTGGCAGAACTGGTTAAACACCTGCAGAAAACTAAAGTTGGATCCTTCTTTGTCACCTTGCACTAGAATTAACTCCAAATGGATCAAAGACGTGGAGGTAAAAGCTGACACACTGAAAAGTTTACAGGAAGGAATAGGAGATACACTAGGCCTCCTTGGCACAGGTCGAAACTTTCTTAATAAGGACCAAGAATCACAACAAATCAGAGAAAGGCTGGATAAGTGGGACTGCATTAAACTGCAGAGCTTTTGTATGGCAACGGATATAGCTAGTAAACTAATCAGGAAGCCTACAGAGTGGGAGAAGATCTTCACCAACCAAACAACGGACCAAGGCCTCATATCTAAAATATATCAACAACTCAAAAAATTGAATCACTCCAAAACTAACCTCCAAAGTAACACCCATCCCATTAAAAATGGGCCAAAGACTTAAAGAGAGTCTTCTCTGAAGAAGAAACAAAAATGGCCTATAGACACATGAAGAAATACTCAACATCTCTGGTCATAAAAGAAATGCAAATCAAAACAAGTCTAAGATTCCACCTAACTCCAGTTAGAATGGCCAGGATCAGGAAAACGAATGACAACAGATGCTGCAGGGGATGTGGCCAGAAGGGAATCACTACTACATTGTTGATGGGAGTGCAAACTCGTTCAACCACTATGGAAAGCAGTGCGGCAGTGCTTCAAAGGCTAAACATACAACTCCCCTATGACCCAGCAATTCCACTGCTTGGCATTTACCCAACAATCCAGAAACAAGGGCATACTAAACCCACTAGCACAACAATGTTCATTGCAGCACTATTCACCATAGCAAAGATATGGAACCAACCCAGATGTCCCTCAGTTGATGAGTGGATCAACAAGTTGTGGTATTTGTACACAATGGAATTCTATGCTGCTGCCAGAAAGAATGACATCGCCCCATTTGTTAGGAAATGGAAAGACTTAGAACAAATCATATTAAGTGAAGTAAGCCAGACTCAAAGGAACTTAGTCTCAATGGTTTCCCTCATTCGTCATAATCAGTAGAAACTTTGGGCTCTACTAGAGAGCTTGGCAATAGAGCAAAAGGATGTATATAAGGCCATATAATGTGAAGCTAATTGAAAGGACCTCCAGGATATTGAAAGAAAAGCCATATAATGAATGATTGTTGTCCTTAATGTACTATGTTGTCTCTCATCTCGTTTGCTGTCCCTTGGTTATCCCATATTGGTATAGTATCTCACTTTGTTATCTGATATATTGAATTTATTTGTATTTGGATATTTGAAATTTGATAGGGAAGGGGGGAAAACCAAAACGGGTGGGGGGTGTGGGGTTGGAGGGAAATGGGTACCAAGACATGTGAAAGGGTATCAATGTATGTGAATTAATGCACCTTCTATCTGGCAAATATCATCTAACCCTTTTACTAATTACAATAAAAAAATGAAGAAAAAAGGAGTTGTAGTGTGTGGGGAGGATAATGGGGTCAAATACATTTCTTCTTAGAAATTTACCTCATCTGGTTGCCCTGGATTTTCCTGGCCTTCTTCTTAGAGAAAGTTCTGTTATACTGGATTTGTGGCTTGGCAAGATCTAGCATGTACATCTTCGTGTAAGACATCCACAACTTCCATGCCTGAGACTCGAGTTTCCTGATTTTGGCAACAGCACAGCAACAACTTTCTTCCTCCTGAGCCACAGGCCAAGTGAGCTGGCTTGAGCTGGTTGTTAGTTACAGTGGCTTGGTTACCAGGGTTCCATATTCTGTTCCATTGTGAGGGAGGCAGGGTCACCTTTCAGGGCCCAATGACCAAAGATCCTTGCTCACAGAAGACCTCACCAAAGACATACTGGAGGCTGAATCTCTCCTCCAATCTCACAATATACATGTGGATGTAGTATACAGCACACCTTATTTGTCCAATCCCAATGTCTTCCACTAGGCCCAACTACCAGTCTGGTCTCAGGCTCAAGGAGACTTTCTTAGGTAAGATCCAGACTTAAGGGTCAATATTGCCCTCATCCTTTACAAAACATTTGCTTCACAGTGCCTTCTCTGCCTGCATTTGCCCCTTGTCGAATTTTTTTTTGTTTTTGGTAGTCTTGGGACTTGACCTCAGAGTGTGAACATTGTTCTTGGGCTTTCTTTAGGCTTTAGCTGTCCCACCGATCCACAGCACCACTTGCAGCGTTTTCTATGTATGTGGTAATAAGGAATCAAACCTGAGGCTTATTGCTTGGTAGCCAAGTACTCTACCACTAGGTCAAACACACAGGGCATCTTGCACATATTTTTGACGTCAATCTACTAGGATATTATTAGGGTTCTGTATCCTAATCAATTTTTTCCTGATGATTAGCTTTGCTGTCATGTGTAAAAAATGCAAGAGGGAAAAACACAGAAGAATTAGTGAAATTAAAAAAAAGCATTAGACACAGTAATGTGTTCATTCTTTGTAGGAGAAAGGATATTTGGATATGATGATGATGATGATGATGACTTTATAATTACTATGTCAGGGTTGAGAGTTTGGCATAGTGGTAGAGTGCTTGCCTAGCATCCATGAAGATCTGGGTTTGATTGCTCAGTATCACATAGGTAGAAAATCTAGATGTGGCACTGGGGCTCAAGTGGCAGAGGGCTAGACTTGAGAAAACCCGAGGACAGTGCTCAGGCCCTGAATTCAAGCCCCAAGACTGGCAGAAAGATAAAAGAAAATAAAAATGCTTTTTACGAGCTAATTCACTCACAGCATTTGCTTCTGAAATCTTCGCTTCTGCATCTTGTGAAATACCCCTTTCCCTGAACGTAGACAAGAAAAACAGATCCATCCCATGGTCCACTGTGAGGCCACTGGTTGGGCTAAGAGCTAGTCGTGCAGCAACACATAATTTTTATTCTAATACTTTCCAAACTTTGTACTCAAATATGCTACCTACTTACCAACTTAGGTCAGTTATCCTTATGCTATACCTTTTCTTCATTACTACAATATTCTTACACTCCTACGTTAATCCTCTTGCACCTCCCCTGACCTCTCTCATTCTTTTTTTCTATCTCTGGACCTCTGCTCGTCTTTCAACCCTTATACTGCACGGATCTACACTTGATGGCTGTTGAGCAATATTGTATATGTAGGTGGTTAATTATTCTCTAGGCTCAGAGGGACTTAAAGACAATAGAGATTGGATTGAGAGGCTTATTGTTTTGGGTATAAATCGCTTATCAGTGGTTGTATTAGACTGGTCTGTAAGTGCACAAAAAGAAAGAGTGATAATACCAATCAAAACTTGTGAACATCTAGTGTCTGCCAGCTACAGAGGTCTAGGTTGGTTATACCTGAAAAACTATAATCGTATTTAGTAGTAATCTTGCTCCCATTTTCAAATGGGCAGAACAAGAAACTCAAGAAAAATGTCAAATCAAGAAACAACATCCCCCACCCAATATAAACAGACAATGGAACAGTCACTGGCAAACCTAGAGGAGAGTCTTCCAAGTGCTACACAAATGCAATTGATAAACATCATTAATGAAAAATGTGAAAATATAAAGAAAGAGATAATGGAGGAAGCCATACCTGAACAAGAGGAAAGCAAAAACAAGGTGATAAGTGAAAAAGAAGAAGCCATAAAGGAAGCCATAATAAAGGTTTTTCAAAGAAAGATGGATGAATTCATAGAATCCACAAATAAAAACGTGACCACACTCCAGCAAATGTCCAAAGAAAATAAAGCTACTGAGCTAACCACTCAAAAGGAAATCGTGGAGATAAAGAAATCCATACATGATCTAAAACAAGAGATGCAAGGCATCAAAAGTGAGCAATTAGAAGCGATGGAGATGAAAAATAAAGTAGATAGCTTTGATAGCAGGTTAGACAATGCAGAGGAGAGAATTTCAGGGGCTGAAGATAATTTAGGTATTATAAAGAACAGAAAATGAGTCAATCCAAATCTAGGAAATATGAGAGAGTGCTTCAGGAGGTCCAAGATACAATTAGGAAGCCTAATTTAAGGCTAGTTGGTATTGAGGAGGGCGTGGAGAAAGAGGTCAATGGTATTGGAAATACACTTCATTGAATCATCTCAGAGAATTTCCCAAATATCCAGAAGGGCAGGCCCATCCACATACGAGAAGCTTTTAGAACCCCAAACAGACCTGACCAGAAAAGAACATCCCACCGCCACGTTGTGATCCGAACTGGATCAATAGAAACGAAGGGAAAGATCCTAAAGGCAGCCAGGGAAAAGGGATCAGTAACCTACAAAAGCAAACCAATCAGAATAACCCCAGATTTCTCAGCAGAGACCATGCAAGCACGAAGTGACTGGAAGCATATATGTCATGCCCTTAAATCAAATACCTACCAAGCAAGAATACTGTAGCCAGCTAAGCTCTCATTCATAACTGAGGGAACAATAAAAACATTCCATTCCAGGGAAAAGCTGCAACAATATGTCGAAACAAAACCAACATTACAGAGAATTCTCAAAGATGCTCTATACATAGAAAACCAAAATAAATGCAATATAGGGAAAGAAAAGGCACCTAAACAGCATACCATCTAAGGACCACAAGAACTGTCAAGACACAGGCCCTACTAAAAGCTTTTAAAAATGGTAGGAACTAATAAATATCTCTCAATCCTAACTCTCAATATCAATGGACTGAACTCTCCAATTAAACGGCATAGGTTGTCTAGTTGGATCAAAAAGCAAGAGCCATCGTTCTGCTGTCTTCAAGAGACACATCTTACCCCAAAACAATCATCTTTTGAAAGGGAGAGGTTGGAATAAACTCTATCAAGCTAACTGCCCCCATAAACAGGCTGGAGTTGCCATCCTCCTATCAGATACAATAGACTTCAAACTAAAATTAGTAAGAAAAGACAAAGAAGGTTACCACATACTACTAAAGGGATCTTTCCTCCCAGAAGACATAACGATCCTAAATATTTACACACCCAATCCCGGAGCTCCAAACTTCATCAAGCAAACTTTACTTACACTGAAACCATACATAGATCGAAATACAGTGGTTGTTGGTGAGTTTAACACACCACTCTCACCTATGGACAGATCATCAAGGCAAAAACTCAAAAGAGAAACCTTAGAACTGAACAACTATATAGACCAACTAGATCTAACAGAAATCTGCAGAATATTCCACCCAGTAACACCACAATATATGTTTTTCTCAGCAGCACATGGAACATTTTCCAAAATAGACCACATCTTAGGCCATAAAGCAAACCTGGACAGATTCAGAAACACTGAAATTATTCCATGCACACTCTCAGACCATAAAGGCATCAAATTGGAGCTGAACACAAATCTCCACCAAAGAAAACCCTGTAACTCATGGAGACTGAACAACACATTGTTGAATCAAAATCAATGGGTAATCGAAGAGATCAGAACAGATATCCAACTGTTTATGAAATTTAACAATAAGGAGCACACAAATATCAACTCCTTAGGGACACAACAAAGGCAGTACTCAGAGGAAAATTTATAGCGCTGAGTGCCTACAACAGCAAGTTGGAAAAATGGCAAACCAACTAGTTAATGTCTCACCTTAACCTCATGGAAAAAGAGCAACAAACCAACCCTAAACCCATTAGGAGAAAGCAAATTATTAAAATCAAAGCAGAATTAAATGATTTGGAATAAAAAAAATCTATAGAAAGAATCAACAAAACAAGGAGTTGGTTCTTTGAAAGAATTAACAAAATTGACAAGCCCTTAGCAAATCTTACCAAAAAAAGAAGAGAGCATATCGAAATAAACAAAATCGCAGATGAAAATGGTAATATCACGACAGAAATTACCAAGATCCAGAATATTATGAGGGAATACTTCTCAAACCTTTACGCCAACAAATTTGAGAATCTAGAAGAAATGGATGAATTCCTAGACAATATTAACATACCCACACTGAACCAAGAAGAGCTAACCCAACTCAACAGACCTATTTCAAGCTCTGAAATAGAAATGGAAATTAGACAACTTCCACTTAAAAAGAGCCCAGGGCCAGATGGATTCACAGCTGAATTCTATAAGTTCTTCAAAGCAGAGCTCACACCAATACTCCTCAAGCTCTTCAACGAAATTGAAAATGAAGGTCCTTTACCAAACTCATTCTGTGAAGCCAGCATATCCCTCATCCCCAAACCAGACAGAGATTCATCAAAGAAAGAGATCTATAGACCCATTTCTTTGATGAACCTCGATGCAAAACTTCTCAACAAAATACTGGCCAACCGTCTACAACAACTCATCAAAAAATTATACACTATGATCAAACTGGATTCATCACAGGGAGGCAAAGCTGGTTCAACATACACAAATCAATTAATATAATTCAACACATCAACAGGAGCAGGGATAAAATCACATGATTGTCTCAATAGATGCGGAAAAGGCATTTGACAAGATCCAAAACCCCTTTATGTTAAAAGATGTGGAGAAACTAGGAATCCATGGAACATTTCTCAATGTAATAAAGGCTGTGTATGAGAAACCCACTGCTAGTATTATACTTAATGGTGAAAATCTAAAGCCATTCCCTCTAAAATCAGGAACGGGACAAGGATGCCCACTCTCTCCACTCCTTTTTAACATAGTACTAGAATTCCTAGACAGTGCAATAAGGCAAGAAGCAAGCATAAAGTGGATCCAAGTAGGGAAAGAGGAAATAACACTATCCCTCTTTGCAGATGACATGATTCTGTATTTAAAGAATCCTATAGACTCTACTCCCAAGCTCCTTGAGCTGATTCAAAGCTTTGGAAGGGTAGCAGGCCATAAAATCAACCCTCACAAATCAGCTGCCTTACTTTACGCCAACACTGAGAGGAACGAGGCAATAATCAGGAAAGAAAATACTTTCACAATAGCCTCAAAGAAAATAAAGTACCTAGAAATTAGCTTAACTAAGAATGTAAAGGACCGTTTAGATGAAAACTTTAAAACGATAAAAAAGGAAATTAAAGCAGAACTAAGTAAATGGAAAAACCTCCCATGCTCCTGGATTGGAAGAATCAACATTGTGAAAATGACAATCTTGCCAAGGGCTATCTACAAATTCAATATAATACCCATCAACATCCCAATGTCATTCTTTAAAGACATAGAAGAGGCAATTCAAAATTTCATATGGAATAATAAAAGACCCCGTATAGCAAAAACACTTCTTAGCAGAAAGAACAGCGCTGAAGGAATTTCAATTCCAAACTTAAGACTCTATTACAGAGCTATAATTCTCAAAACAGCTTGGTACTGGCACAAGAACAGGCCTGAAGTCCAATGTTGTAGAACTGCGGACCCAGATATTAAACCACAGACCTATGGCCACCTAATCTTTGACCAGGGAGCCAAAAAAAATAGAATGGCAGAAAGATAGCCTCTTCAACAAGTTGTGCTGGCAGAACTGGTTAAACACCTGCAGAAAACTAAAGTTGGATCCTTCTTTGTCACCTTGCACTAGAATTAACTCCAAATGGATCAAAGACGTGGAGGTAAAAGCTGACACACTGAAAAGTTTACAGGAAGGAATAGGAGATACACTAGGCCTCCTTGGCACAGGTCGAAACTTTCTTAATAAGGACCAAGAATCACAACAAATCAGAGAAAGGCTGGATAAGTGGGACTGCATTAAACTGCAGAGCTTTTGTATGGCAACGGATATAGCTAGTAAACTAATCAGGAAGCCTACAGAGTGGGAGAAGATCTTCACCAACCAAACAACGGACCAAGGCCTCATATCTAAAATATATCAACAACTCAAAAAATTGAATCACTCCAAAACTAACCTCCAAAGTAACACCCATCCCATTAAAAATGGGCCAAAGACTTAAAGAGAGTCTTCTCTGAAGAAGAAACAAAAATGGCCTATAGACACATGAAGAAATACTCAACATCTCTGGTCATAAAAGAAATGCAAATCAAAACAAGTCTAAGATTCCACCTAACTCCAGTTAGAATGGCCAGGATCGGGAAAACGAATGACAACAGATGCTGCAGGGGATGTGGCCAGAAGGGAATCACTACTACATTGTTGATGGGAGTGCAAACTCGTTCAACCACTATGGAAAGCAGTGCGGCAGTGCTTCAAAGGCTAAACATACAACTCCCCTATGACCCAGCAATTCCACTGCTTGGCATTTACCCAACAATCCAGAAACAAGGGCATACTAAACCCACTAGCACAACAATGTTCATTGCAGCACTATTCACCATAGCAAAGATATGGAACCAACCCAGATGTCCCTCAGTTGATGAGTGGATCAACAAGTTGTGGTATTTGTACACAATGGAATTCTATGCTGCTGCCAGAAAGAATGACATCGCCCCATTTGTTAGGAAATGGAAAGACTTAGAACAAATCATATTAAGTGAAGTAAGCCAGACTCAAAGGAACTTAGTCTCAATGGTTTCCCTCATTCGTCATAATCAGTAGAAACTTTGGGCTCTACTAGAGAGCTTGGCAATAGAGCAAAAGGATGTATATAAGGCCATATAATGTGAAGCTAATTGAAAGGACCTCCAGGATATTGAAAGAAAAGCCATATAATGAATGATTGTTGTCCTTAATGTACTATGTTGTCTCTCATCTCGTTTGCTGTCCCTTGGTTATCCCATATTGGTATAGTATCTCACTTTGTTATCTGATATATTGAATTTATTTGTATTTGGATATTTGAAATTTGATAGGGAAGGGGGGAAAACCAAAACGGGTGGGGGGTGTGGGGTTGGAGGGAAATGGGTACCAAGACATGTGAAAGGGTATCAATGTATGTGAATTAATGCACCTTCTATCTGGCAAATATCATCTAACCCTTTTACTAATTACAATAAAAAAATGAAAAAAAAGGAGTTGTAGTGTGTGGGGAGGATAATGGGGTCAAATACATTTCTTCTTAGAAATTTACCTCATCTGGTTGCCCTGGATTTTCCTGGCCTTCTTCTTAGAGAAAGTTCTGTTATACTGGATTTGTGGCTTGGCAAGATCTAGCATGTACATCTTCGTGTAAGACATCCACAACTTCCATGCCTGAGACTCGAGTTTCCTGATTTTGGCAACAGCACAGCAACAACTTTCTTCCTCCTGAGCCACAGGCCAAGTGAGCTGGCTTGAGCTGGTTGTTAGTTACAGTGGCTTGGTTACCAGGGTTCCATATTCTGTTCCATTGTGAGGGAGGCAGGGTCACCTTTCAGGGCCCAATGACCAAAGATCCTTGCTCACAGAAGACCTCACCAAAGACATACTGGAGGCTGAATCTCTCCTCCAATCTCACAATATACATGTGGATGTAGTATACAGCACACCTTATTTGTCCAATCCCAATGTCTTCCACTAGGCCCAACTACCAGTCTGGTCTCAGGCTCAAGGAGACTTTCTTAGGTAAGATCCAGACTTAAGGGTCAATATTGCCCTCATCCTTTACAAAACATTTGCTTCACAGTGCCTTCTCTGCCTGCATTTGCCCCTTGTCGAATTTTTTTTTGTTTTTGGTAGTCTTGGGACTTGACCTCAGAGTGTGAACATTGTTCTTGGGCTTTCTTTAGGCTTTAGCTGTCCCACCGATCCACAGCACCACTTGCAGCGTTTTCTATGTATGTGGTAATAAGGAATCAAACCTGAGGCTTATTGCTTGGTAGCCAAGTACTCTACCACTAGGTCAAACACACAGGGCATCTTGCACATATTTTTGACGTCAATCTACTAGGATATTATTAGGGTTCTGTATCCTAATCAATTTTTTCCTGATGATTAGCTTTGCTGTCATGTGTAAAAAATGCAAGAGGGAAAAACACAGAAGAATTAGTGAAATTAAAAAAAAGCATTAGACACAGTAATGTGTTCATTCTTTGTAGGAGAAAGGATATTTGGATATGATGATGATGATGATGACTTTATAATTACTATGTCAGGGTTGAGAGTTTGGCATAGTGGTAGAGTGCTTGCCTAGCATCCATGAAGATCTGGGTTTGATTGCTCAGTATCACATAGGTAGAAAATCTAGATGTGGCACTGGGGCTCAAGTGGCAGAGGGCTAGACTTGAGAAAACCCGAGGACAGTGCTCAGGCCCTGAATTCAAGCCCCAAGACTGGCAGAAAGATAAAAGAAAATAAAAATGCTTTTTACGAGCTAATTCACTCACAGCATTTGCTTCTGAAATCTTCGCTTCTGCATCTTGTGAAATACCCCTTTCCCTCAACGTAGACAAGAAAAACAGATCCATCCCATGGTCCACTGTGAGGCCACTGGTTGGGCTAAGAGCTAGTCGTGCAGCAACACATAATTTTTATTCTAATACTTTCCAAACTTTGTACTCAAATATGCTACCTACTTACCAACTTAGGTCAGTTATCCTTATTCTATACATTTTCTTCATTACTACAATATTCTTACACTCCTACGTTAATCCTCTTGCACCTCCCCTGACCTCTCTCATTCTTTTTTTCTATCTCTGGACCTCTGCTCGTCTTTCAACCCTTATACTGCACGGATCTACACTTGATGGCTGTTGAGCAATATTGTATATGTAGGTGGTTAATTATTCTCTAGGCTCAGAGGGACTTAAAGACAATAGAGATTGGATTGAGAGGCTTATTGTTTTGGGTATAAATCGCTTATCAGTGGTTGTATTAGACTGGTCTGTAAGTGCACAAAAAGAAAGAGTGATAATACCAATCAAAACTTGGGAACATCTAGTGTCTGCCAGCGACAGAGGTCTAGGTTGGTTATATCTGAAAAACTATAATCGTATTTAGTAGTAACCTTGCTCCCATTTTCAAATGGGCAGAACAAGAAACTCAAGAAAAATGTCAAATCAAGAAACAACATCCCCCACCCAGACAATGGAACAGTCACTGGCAAACCTAGAGGAGAGTCTTCCAAGTGCTACACAAATGCAATTGATAAACATCATTAATGAAAAATGTGAAAATATAAAGAAAGAGATAATGGAGGAAGCCATACCTGAACAAGAGGAAAGCAAAAACAAGGTGATAAGTGAAAAAGAAGAAGCCATAAAGGAGGCCATAATAAAGGTTTTTAAAAGTAAGATGGAAGAATTCATAGAATCCACAAATAAAAACCTGACCAAACTCCAGCAAATGTCCAAAGAAAATAAAGCTACTGAGCTAACCACTCAAAAGGAAATCGTGGAGATAAAGAAATCCATACATGATCTAAAACAAGAGATGCAAGGCATCAAAAGTGAGCAATTAGAAGCAAGGGAGATGAAAAATAAAGTAGATAGCTTTGATAGCAGGTTAGACAATGCAGAGGAGAGAATTTCAGGGGCTGAAGATAATTTAGGTATTATAGAGAAAGAACAGAAAATGAGTCAATCCAAATCTAGGAAATATGAGAGAGCGCTTCAGAAGGTCCAAGATACAATTAGGAAGCCTAATTTAAGGCTAGTTGGTATTGAGGAGGGCGTGGAGAAAGAGGTCAATGGTATTGGAAATATACTTCATTGAATCATCTCAGAGAATTTCCCAAATATCCAGAAGGGCAGGCCCATCCACGTACGAGAAGCTTTTAGAACCCCAAACAGACCTGACCAGAAAGAACATCCCACCGCCACATTGTGATCCGAACTGGATCAATAGAAACGAAAGGAAAGATCCTAAAGGCAGCCAGGGAAAAGGGATCAGTAACCTACAAAAGCAAACCAATCAGAATAACCCCAGATTTCTCAGCAGAGACCATGCAAGCACGAAGTGACTGGAAGCATATATGTCATGCCCTTAAATCAAATACCTACCAAGCAAGAATACTGTAGCCAGCTAAGCTCTCATTCATAACTGCGGGAACAATAAAAACATTCCATTCCAGGGAAAAGCTGCAACAATATGTCGAAACAAAACCAACACTACAGAGAATTCTCAAAGATGCTCTATACATAGAAAACCAAAATAAATGCAATATAGGGAAAGAAAAGGCACCTAAACAGCATACCATCTAAGAACCACAAGAACTGTCAAGACACAGGCCCTACTAAAAGCTTTTAAAAATGGTAGGAACTAATAAATATCTCTCAATCCTAACTCTCAATATCAATGGACTGAACTCTCCAATTAAACGGCATAGGTTGTCTAGTTGGATCAAAAAGCAAGAGCCATCGTTCTGCTGTCTTCAAGAGACACATCTTACCCAAAAACAATCATCTTTTGAAAGGGAGAGGTTGGAATAAACTCTATCAAGTTAACTGCCCCCATAAACAGGCTGGAGTTGCCATCCTCCTATCAGATACAATAGACTTCAAACTAAAATTAGTAAGAAAAGACAAAGAAGGTTACTACATACTACTAAAGGGATCTTTCCTCCCGGAAGACATAACGATCCTAAATATTTACACACCCAATCCCGGAGCTCCAAACTTAATCAAGCAAACTTTACTTACACTGAAACCGTACATAGATCGAAATACAGTGGTTGTTGGTGAGTTTAACACACCACTCTCACCTATGGACAGATCATCAAGGCAAAAACTCAAAAGAGAAACCTTAGAACTGAACAACTATATAGACCAACTAGATCTAACAGACATCTGCAGAATATTCCACCCAGTAACACCACAATATACGTTTTTCTCAGCAGCACATGGAACATTTTCCAAAATAGACCACATCTTAGGCCATAAAGCAAACCTGGACAGATTCAGAAACACTGAAATTATTCCATGCACACTCTCAGACCATAAAGGCATCAAATTGGAGCTGAACACACATCTCCACCAAAGAAAACCCTGTAACTCATGGAGACTGAACCACACATTGTTGAATCAAAAACAATGGGTAATCGAAGAGATCAGAACAGATATCCAACTGTTTATGAAATTTAACAATAAGGAGCACACAAATATCAACTCCTTAGGGACACAACAAAGGCAGTACTCAGAGGAAAATTTATTGCGTGGAGTGCCTACAATAGCAAGTTGGAAAAATGGCAAACCAACTAGTTAATGTCTCACCTTAACCTCCTGGAAAAAGAGCAACAAACCAACCCTAAACCCATTAGGACAAAGCAAATTATTAAAATCAAAGCAGAATTAAATGATTTGGAATAAAAAAAAACTATAGAAAGTATCAACAAAACAAGGAGTTGGTTCTTGAAAGAATTAACAAAATTGACAAGCCCTTAGCAAATCTTACCAAAAAAAGAAGAGAGCATATCGAAATAAACAAAATCGCAGATGAAAATGGTAATATCACGACAGAAATTACCAAGATCCAGAATATCATGAGGGAATACTTCTCAAACCTTTACGCCAACAAATTTGAGAATCTAGAAGAAATGGATGAATTCCTAGACAATATTAACATACACACACTGAACCAAGAAGAGCTAACCCAACTCAACAGGCCTATTTCAAGCTCTGAAATAGAAATGGAAATTAGACAACTTCCACTTAAAAAGAGCCCAGGGCCAGATGGATTCACAGCTGAATTCTATAAGGTCTTCAAAGCAGAGCTCACACCAATACTCCTCAAGCTCTTCAACGAAATTGAAAATGAAGGTTCTTTACTAAACTGATTCTGTGAAGCCAGCATATCCCTCATCCCCAAACCAGACAGAGATTCATCAAAGAAAGAGATCTATAGACCCATTTCTTTGATGAACCTCGATGCAAAACTTCTCAACAAAATACTGGCCAACCGTCTACAACAACTCATCAAAAAAAATATACACTATGATCAAACTGGATTCATCACAGGGAGGCAAAGCTGGTTCAACATACACAAATCAATTAATATAATTCAACACATCAACAGGAGCAGGGATAAAATCACATGATTGTCTCAATAGATGCGGAAAAGGCATTTGACAAGATCCAAAACCCCTTTATGTTAAAAGATGTGGAGAAACTAGGAATCCATGGAACATTTCTCAATGTAATAAAGGCTGTGTATGAGAAACCCACTGCTAGTATTATACTTAATGGTGAAAATCTAAAGCCATTCCCTCTGAAATCAGGAACGAGACAAGGATGCCCACTCTCTCCACTCCTTTTTAACATAGTACTAGAATTCCTAGGCAGTGCAATAAGGCAAGAAGCAAGCATAAAGGGGATCCAAGTAGGGAAAGAGGAAATAAAACTATCCCTCTTTGCAGATGACATGATTCTGTATTTAAAGAATCCTATAGACTCTACTCCCAAGCTCCTTGAGCTGATTCAAAGCTTTGGAAGGGTAGCAGGCCATAAAATCAACCCTCACAAATCAACTGCCTTACTTTACGCCAACACTGAGAGGAACGAGGCAATAATCAGGAAAGAAAATCCTTTCACAATAGCCTCAAAGAAAATAAAGTACCTAGCAATTAGCTTAACTAAGAATGTAAAGGACCGTTTAGATGAAAACTTTAAAACCCTAAAAAAGGAAATTAAAGCAGAACTAAGGAAATGGAAAAACCTCCCATGCTCCTGGATTGGAAGAATCAACATTGTGAAAATGACAATCTTGCCAAGGGCTATCTACAAATTCAATGTAATACCCATCAACATCCCAATGTCATTCTTTAAAGACATAGAAGAGGCAATTCAAAATTTCATATGGAATAATAAAAGACCCCGTATAGCAAAAACACTTCTTAGCAGAAAGAACAGCGCTGGAGGAATTTCAATTGCAAACTTAAGGCTCTATTACAGAGCTATAATTCTCAAAACAGCTTGGTACTGGCACAAGAACAGGCCTGAAGTCTAATGGAGTAGAACTGCGGACCCAGATATTAAACCACAGACCTATGGCCACCTAATCTTTGACCAGGGAGCCAAAAAAATAGAATGGAAGAAAGATAGCCTCTTCAACAAGTTGTGCGGGCAGAACTGGTTAAACACCTGCAGAAAACTAAAGTTGGATCCTTCTTTGTCACCTTGCACTAGAATTAACTCCAAATGGATCAAAGACGTGGAGGTAAAAGCTGACACACTGAAAAGTTTACAGGAAGGAATAGGAGATACACTAGGCCTCCTTGGTTCAGGTCGAAACTTTCTTAATAAGGACCAAGAATCACAACAAATCAGAGAAAGGCTGGATAAGTGGGACTGCATTAAACTGCAGAGCCTTTGTATGTCAACGGATATAGCTAGTAAACTAATCAGGAAGCCTACAGAGTGGGAGAAGATCTTCACCACCCAAACAACGGAACAAGGCCTCATATCTAAAATATATCAACAACTCAAAAAATTGAATCACTCCAAAACTAACCTCCAAAGTAACACCCATCCCATTACAAAATGGGCCAAAGACTTAAAGAGAGTCTTCTCTGAAGAAGAAACAAAAATGGCCTATAGACACATGAAGAAATGCTCAACATCTCTGGTCATAAAAGAAATGCAAATCAAAACAAGTCTAAGATTCCACCTAACTCCAGTTAGAATGGCCAGGATCAGCAAAACGAATTACAACAGATGCTGGAGGGGATGTGGTCAGGAGGGATCACTACTACACTGTTGGTGGGAGTGCAAACTCGTTCAACCACTATGGAAAGCAGTGCGGTAGTGCCTCAAAACGCTAAACATACAACTCCCCTATGACCCAGCAATTCCAGTACTTGGCATTTACCCAACAATCCAGAAACAAGGGCATACTAAACCCACTAGCACAACAATGTGCATTGCAGCACTATTCACCATAGCAAAGTTATGGAACCAACCCAGATGTCCCTCAGTTGATGAGTGGATCAACAAGTTGTGGTATTTGTACACAATGGAATTCTATGCTGCTGTCAGAAAGAATGACATCGCCCCATTTGTTAGGAAATGGAAAGCCTTAGAACAAATCATATTAAGTGAAGTAAGCCAGACTCAAAGGAACTTAGGCTCAGTGGTTTCCCTCATTCGTCATAATCATTAGAAACCTTGGGCTCTACTAGCAGAGATTGTCAATAGAGCAAAAGGCCATATATAAGGCCATATAATGTGAAGCTAATTGAAAGGACCTCCAGGATATTGACACAAAAGCCATATAATGAATGATTGTTGTCCTTAATGTACTATGTTGTCTCTCATCTCGCTTGCTGTCCCTTGGTTATCCCATATTGGTATAGTATCTCACTTTGTTATCTGATATATTGAATTTATTTGTATTTGGATATTTGAAATTTGATAGGGAAGGGGGAAAACCAAGACGGGTGGGGGGTGTGGGGTTGGAGGGAAATGGGTACCAAGACATGTGAAAGGGTATCAATGTATGTGAATTAATGCACCTTCAACTGGCAAATATCATCTAACCCTTTTACTAATTACAATAAAAAATGAAAAAAAAAGAAAGTTGTAGTGTGTGGGGAGGATGATGGGGTCAAATACATTTCTTCTTAGAAATTTACCTCATCTGGTTGCCCTGGATTTTCCTGGCCTTCTTCTTAGAGAAAGTTCTGTTATACTGGATTTGTGGCTTGGCAATGATCTAGCATGTACATCTTCGAGTAAGACATCCACAACTTCCATGCCTGAGACTCGAGTTTCCTGACCTTTGGCAACAGCACAGCAACATCTTTCTTCCTCCTGAGCCACAGGCCAAGTGAGCTGGCTTGAGCTGGTTGTTAGTTACAGTGGCTTGGTTACCAGGTTTCAATATTCTGTTCCATTGTGAGGGAGGCAGGGTCACCTTTCAGGGCCCAATGACCAAAGATCCTTGCTCACAAAAGACCTCACCAAAGACATACTGGAGGCTGAATCTCTCCTCCAGTCTCACAATATACATGTGGATGTAGTATACAGCACACCTTATTTGTCCAATCCCAATGTCTTCCACTAGGCCCAACTACCAGTCTGGTCTCAGGCTCAAGGAGCCTTTCTTAGGTAAGATCCAAACTTAAGGGTCAATATTGCCCTCATCCTTTACAAAACATTTGCTTCACAGTGCCTTCTCTGCCTGCATTTTGCCCCTTGTCGAATTTTTTTTGTTTTTGCTAGTCTTGGGACTTGACCTCAGAGTGTGAACATTGTTCTTGGGCTTTCTTTAGGCTTTAGCAGTCCCACCGAGCCACAGCACCACTTGCAGCGTTTTCTATTTATGTGGTAATGAGGAATCAAACCTGAGGCTTACTGCTTGGTAGCCAAGGACTCTACCACTAGGTCAAACACACAGTGCATCTTGCACATATTTTTGAGGTCAATCTACTAGGATATTATTAGGTTTTTGTATCCTAATCAATTTTTTCCTGATGATTAGCTTTGCTGTCATGTGTAAAAAATGCAAGGGGGAAAAACACAGAAGAATTAGTGAAATTAAAAAAAAAGCATTAGACACAGTTAAGTGTTCATTCTTTGTAGAAGAAAGGATATTTGGATATGATGATGATGATGATGATGACTTTATAATTACTATGTCAGGGTTGAGAGTTTGGCATAGTGGTAGAGTGCTTGCCTAGCATCCATGAAGTTCTGGGTTTGATTGCTCAGTATCACATAGATAGAAAATCTAGATGTGGCACTGTGGCTCAAGTGGCAGAGAGCTAGACTTGAGAAAACCCGAGGACAGTGCTCAGGCCCTGAATTCAAGCCCCAAGACTGGCAGAAAGATAAAAGAAAATAAAAATGCTTTTTATGAGCTAATTCACTCACAGCATTTGCTTCTGAAATCTTCGCTTCTGCATCTTGTGAAATACCCCTTTCCCTCAACGTAGACAAGAAAAACAGATCCATCCCATGGTCCACTGTGAGGCCACTGGTTGGGCTAAGAGCTAGTCGTGCAGCAACACATAAGTTTTATTCTAATACTTTCCAAACTTTGTACTCAAATATGCTACCTACTTACCAACTTATGTCAGTTATCCTTATGCTATAACTTTTCTTCATTACTACAATATTCTTACACTCCTACGTTAATCCTCTTGCACCTCCCCTGACCTCTCTCATTCTTTTTTTCTATCTCTGGACCTCTGCTCGTCTTTCAACCCTTATACTGCACGGATCTACACTTGATGGCTGTTGAGCAATATTGTATATGTAGGTGGTTAATTATTCTCTAGGCTCAGAGGGACTTAAAGACAATAGAGATTGGATTGAGAGGCTTATTGTTTTGGGTATAAATCGCTTATCAGTGGTTGTATTAGGCTGGTCTGTAAGTGCACAAAAAGAAAGAGTGATAATACCAATCAAAACTTGTGAACATCTAGTGTCTGCCAGCTACAGAGGTCTAGGTTGGTTATATCTGAAAAACTATAATCGTATTTAGTAGTAATCTTGCTCCCATTTTCAAATGGGCAGAACAAGAAACTCCAGAAAAATGTCAAATCAAGAAACAACATCCCCCACCCAATGTAAACAGACAATGGAACAGTCACTGGCAAACCTAGAGGAGAGTCTTCCAATTGCTACACAAATGCAATTGATAAACATCATTAATGAAAAATGTGAAAATATAAAGAAAGAGATAATGGACGAAGCCATACCTGAACAAGAGGAAAGCAAAAACAAGGTGATAAGTGAAAAAGAAGAAGCCACAAAGGAGGCCATAATAAAGGTTTTTCAAAGAAAGATGGATGAATTCAAAGAATCCACAAATAAAAACGTGACCAAACTCCAGCAAATGTCCAAAGAAAATAAAGCTACTGAGCTAACCACTCAAAAGGAAATCAAGGAGATAAAGAAATCCATACATGATCTAAAACAAGGGATGCAAGGCATCAAAAGTGAGCAATTAGAAGCAAGGGAGATGAAAAATAAAGTAGATAGCTTTGATAGCAGGTTAGACATTGCAGAGGAGAGAATTTCCGTGGCTGAAGATAATTTAGGTATTATAAAGAACAGAAAATGAGTCAATCCAAATCTAGGAAATATGAGAGAGCGCTTCAGGAGGTCCAGGATACAATTAGGAAGCCTAATTTAAGGCTAGTTGGTACTGAGGAGGGCGTGGACAAAGAGGTCAATGGTATTGGAAATATACTTCAGGGAATCATCTCAGAGAATTTCCCAAATATCCAGAAGGGCAGGCCCATCCAGATACGAGAAGCTTTTAGAACCCCAAACAGACCTGACCAGAAAAGAACATCCCACCGCCACATTGTGATCCGAACTGGATCAATAGAAACGAAAGGAAAGATCCTAAAGGCAGCCAGGGAAAAGGGATCAGTAACCTACAAAGGCAAACCAATCAGAATAACCCCAGATTTCTCAGCAGAGACCATGCAAGCACGAAGTGACTGGAAGCATATATGTCATGCCCTTATATCAAATAACTACCAACCAAGAATACTGTAGCCAGCTAAGCTCTCATTCATAACTGAGGGAAAAATAAAAACATTCCATTCCAGGGAAAAGCTGCAACAATATGTCGAAACAAAACCAACACTACAGAGAATTCTCAAAGATGCTCTATACATAGAAAACCAAAATAAATGCAATATAGGGAAAGAAATGGCACCTAAACAGCATACCATCTAAGGACCACAAGAACTGTCAAGACACAGGCCCTACTAAAAGCTTTTAAAAATGGTAGGAACTAATAAATATCTCTCAATCCTAACTCTCAATATCAATGGACTTAAGTCTCCAATTAAACGGCATAGGTTGTCTAGTTGGATCAAAAAGCAAGAGCCATCGTTCTGCTGACTTGGAGAGACACATCTTACCCAAAAACAATCATCTTTTGAAAGTGAGAGGTTGGAATAAACTCTATCAAGCTAACTGCCCCCATAAACAGGCTAGAGTTGCCATCCTCATATCAGATACAACAGACTTCAAGCTAAAATTAGTAAGAAAAGACAAAGAAGGTTACTACATACTACTAAAGGGATCTTTCCTCCCGGAAGACATAACAATCCTAAATATTTACACACCCAATCCCGGAGCTCCAAACTTCATCAAGCAAACTTTACTTACACTGAAACCATACATAGATCGAAACACAGTGATTGTTGGTGAGTTTAACACACCAGTCTCACCTATGGACAGATCAACAAGGCAAAAACTCAACAGAGAAACCTTAGAACTGAACAACTATATAGACCAACTAGATCTAACAGACATCTGCAGAATATTCCACCCAGTAACACCACAATATACGTTTTTCTCAGCAGCACATGGAACATTTTCCAAAATAGACCACATCTTAGGCCATAAAGCAAACCTGGACAGATTCAGAAACACTGAAATTATTCCATGCACACTCTCAGACCATAAAGGCATCAAATTGGAGCTGAACACACATCTCCACCAAAGAAAACCCTGTAACTAATGGAGACTGAACCACACATTGTTGAATCAAAAACAATGGGTAATCGAAGAGATCAGAACAGATATCCAACTGTTTATGAAATTTAACAATAAGGAGCACACAAATATCAACTCCTTAGGGACACAACAAAGGCAGTACTCAGAGGAAAATTTATAGCGTGGAGTGCCTACAACAGCAAGTTGGAAAAATGGCAAACCAACTAGTTAATGTCTCACCTTAACCTCCTGAAAAAAGAGAAACAAACCAACCCTAAACCCATTAGGAGAAAGCAAATTATTAAAATCAAAGCAGAATTAAATGATTTGGAATAAAAAAAACTATAGAAAGAATCAACAAAACAAGGAGTTGGTTCTTGAAAGAATTAACAAAATTGACAAGCCCTTAGCAAATCTTACCAAAAAAAGAAGAGAGCATATCGAAATGAACAAAATCGCAGATGAAAATGGTAATATCACGACAGAAATTACCAAGATCCAGAATATCATGAGGGAATACTTCTCAAACCTTTACGCCAACAAATTTGAGAATCTAGAAGAAATGGATGAATTCCTAGACAATATTAACATACACACACTGAACCAAGAAGAGGTAACCCAACTCAACAGGCCTATTTCAAGCTCTGAAATAGAAATGGAAATTAGACAACTTCCACTTAAAAAGAGCCCAGGGCCAGATGGATTCACAGCTGAATTCTATAAGGTCTTCAAAGCAGAGCTCACACCAATACTCCTCAAGCTCTTCAACGAAATTGAAAATGAAGGTTCTTTACTAAACTGATTCTGTGAAGCCAGCATATCCCTCATCCCCAAACCAGACAGAGATTCATCAAAGAAAGAGATCTATAGACCCATTTCTTTGATGAACCTCGATGCAAAACTTCTCAACAAAATACTGGCCAACCGTCTACAACAACTCATCAAAAAAAATATACACTATGATCAAACTGGATTCATCACAGGGAGGCAAAGCTGGTTCAACATACACAAATCAATTAATATAATTCAACACATCAACAGGAGCAGGGATAAATCACATGATTGTCTCAATAGATGCGGAAAAGGCATTTGACAAGATCCAAAACCCCTTTATGTTAAAAGATGTGGAGAAACTAGGAATCCATGGAACATTTCTCAATGTAATAAAGGCTGTGTATGAGAAACCCACTGCTAGTATTATACTTAATGGTGAAAATCTAAAGCCATTCCCTCTGAAATCAGGAACGAGACAAGGATGCCCACTCTCTCCACTCCTTTTTAACATAGTACTAGAATTCCTAGGCAGTGCAATAAGGCAAGAAGCAAGCATAAAGGGGATCCAAGTAGGGAAAGAGGAAATAAAACTATCCCTCTTTGCAGATGACATGATTCTGTATTTAAAGAATCCTATAGACTCTACTCCCAAGCTCCTTGAGCTGATTCAAAGCTTTGGAAGGGTAGCAGGCCATAAAATCAACCCTCACAAATCAACTGCCTTACTTTACGCCAACACTGAGAGGAACGAGGCAATAATCAGGAAAGAAAATCCTTTCACAATAGCCTCAAAGAAAATAAAGTACCTAGCAATTAGCTTAACTAAGAATGTAAAGGACCGTTTAGATGAAAACTTTAAAACCCTAAAAAAGGAAATTAAAGCAGAACTAAGGAAATGGAAAAACCTCCCATGCTCCTGGATTGGAAGAATCAACATTGTGAAAATGACAATCTTGCCAAGGGCTATCTACAAATTCAATGTAATACCCATCAACATCCCAATGTCATTCTTTAAAGACATAGAAGAGGCAATTCAAAATTTCATATGGAATAATAAAAGACCCCGTATAGCAAAAACACTTCTTAGCAGAAAGAACAGCGCTGGAGGAATTTCAATTGCAAACTTAAGGCTCTATTACAGAGCTATAATTCTCAAAACAGCTTGGTACTGGCACAAGAACAGGCCTGAAGTCTAATGGAGTAGAACTGCGGACCCAGATATTAAACCACAGACCTATGGCCACCTAATCTTTGACCAGGGAGCCAAAAAAATAGAATGGAAGAAAGATAGCCTCTTCAACAAGTTGTGCGGGCAGAACTGGTTAAACACCTGCAGAAAACTAAAGTTGGATCCTTCTTTGTCACCTTGCACTAGAATTAACTCCAAATGGATCAAAGACGTGGAGGTAAAAGCTGACACACTGAAAAGTTTACAGGAAGGAATAGGAGATACACTAGGCCTCCTTGGTTCAGGTCGAAACTTTCTTAATAAGGACCAAGAATCACAACAAATCAGAGAAAGGCTGGATAAGTGGGACTGCATTAAACTGCAGAGCCTTTGTATGTCAACGGATATAGCTAGTAAACTAATCAGGAAGCCTACAGAGTGGGAGAAGATCTTCACCACCCAAACAACGGAACAAGGCCTCATATCTAAAATATATCAACAACTCAAAAAATTGAATCACTCCAAAACTAACCTCCAAAGTAACACCCATCCCATTACAAAATGGGCCAAAGACTTAAAGAGAGTCTTCTCTGAAGAAGAAACAAAAATGGCCTATAGACACATGAAGAAATGCTCAACATCTCTGGTCATAAAAGAAATGCAAATCAAAACAAGTCTAAGATTCCACCTAACTCCAGTTAGAATGGCCAGGATCAGCAAAACGAATTACAACAGATGCTGGAGGGGATGTGGTCAGGAGGGATCACTACTACACTGTTGGTGGGAGTGCAAACTCGTTCAACCACTATGGAAAGCAGTGCGGTAGTGCCTCAAAACGCTAAACATACAACTCCCCTATGACCCCAGCAATTCCAGTACTTGGCATTTACCCAACAATCCAGAAACAAGGGCATACTAAACCCACTAGCACAACAATGTGCATTGCAGCACTATTCACCATAGCAAAGTTATGGAACCAACCCAGATGTCCCTCAGTTGATGATGTGGATCAACAAGTTGTGGTATTTGTACACAATGGAATTCTATGCTGCTGTCAGAAAGAATGACATCGCCCATTTGTTAGGAAATGGAAAGCCTTAGAACAAATCATATTAAGTGAAGTAAGCCAGACTCAAAGGAACTTAGGCTCAGTGGTTTCCCTCATTCGTCATAATCATTAGAAACCTTGGGCTCTACTAGCAGAGATTGTCAATAGAGCAAAAGGCCATATATAAGGCCATATAATGTGAAGCTAATTGAAAGGACCTCCAGGATATTGACACAAAAGCCATATAATGAATGATTGTTGTCCTTAATGTACTATGTTGTCTCTCATCTCGCTTGCTGTCCCTTGGTTATCCCATATTGGTATAGTATCTCACTTTGTTATCTGATATATTGAATTTATTTGTATTTGGATATTTGAAATTTGATAGGGAAGGGGAAAACCAAGACGGGTGGGGGGTGTGGGGTTGGAGGGAAATGGGTACCAAGACATGTGAAAGGGTATCAATGTATGTGAATTAATGCACCTTCAACTGGCAAATATCATCTAACCCTTTTACTAATTACAATAAAAAATGAAAAAAAAAGAAAGTTGTAGGTGTGTGGGGAGGATGATGGGGTCAAATACATTTCTTCTTAGAAATTTACCTCATCTGGTTGCCCTGGATTTTCCTGGCCTTCTTCTTAGAGAAAGTTCTGTTATACTGGATTTGTGGCTTGGCAATGATCTAGCATGTACATCTTCGAGTAAGACATCCACAACTTCCATGCCTGAGACTCGAGTTTCCTGACCTTTGGCAACAGCACAGCAACATCTTTCTTCCTCCTGAGCCACAGGCCAAGTGAGCTGGCTTGAGCTGGTTGTTAGTTACAGTGGCTTGGTTACCAGGTTTCAATATTTGTTCCATTGTGAGGGAGGCAGGGTCACCTTTCAGGGCCCAATGACCAAAGATCCTTGCTCACAAAAGACCTCACCAAAGACATACTGGAGGCTGAATCTCTCCTCCAGTCTCACAATATACATGTGGATGTAGTATACAGCACACCTTATTTGTCCAATCCCAATGTCTTCCACTAGGCCCAACTACCAGTCTGGTCTCAGGCTCAAGGAGCCTTTCTTAGGTAAGATCCAACTTAAGGGTCAATATTGCCCTCATCCTTTACAAAACATTTGCTTCACAGTGC